>OZ038512.1:3480043-3502543 GCA_964036315.1 Acanthosepion esculentum | reverse complement strand
TTGCATGCACTGAGACATGTGTGATTTGCATGTATATATGAGATGTCTATTTGTTTGTCTAGGCAAATATCAGTGTAGTCGACACACACACACACACACACACACACAAACTCTGTGTGAGAGGATAGAAACGTACTTGCAGAGAAGTGTGCATTTTAGTTCATCTGCTTTATGTGTGCATGTGTTTTTCGACTCGTGCATCTGTGTACATATATATATATATATATATATATATATATATATATATATAACGTAAATCATTCAAACGAAAAACAAATATTGAAGCTAATTATACGGCGAGAATCACTCTCACAAACAATATTTACTAATAAAATATAATCAACTTCGAATCTGTTAATGAATGGTGTGATCCTTGTTCATAAATTCCGGGTTTATCAGGTGTTATTTTTCCTACGAGCCGGGCTTTCAGCCGTACCAAACGGCCATCATCAGGTAGACAATTTAGTGTGTTTTTACTAAGTTCCAAATAGTAATGCGACATCGAAAGGTAGTACGGTCCGAAAGAGGTTTTTTTTGCATTACTATTTGGAACTTAGTAAAAACACACTAAATTGTCTACCTGATGATGGCCGTTTGGTACGGCTGAAAGCCCGGCTCGTAGGAAAAATAACACCTGATAAACCCGGAATTTATGAACAAGGATCACACCATTCATTAACAGATTCGAAGTTGATTATATTTTATTAGTAAATATTGTTTGTGAGAGTGATTCTCGCCGTATAATTAGCTTCAATATTTGTTTTTCGTTTGAATGATTTACGTTACATAAATTGATTACGCACTACAAAATTGACATATATATATATATATATGTGTGTGTTTATGGCTGAATTCATATACATAAATTTTGATATATATATATATATATATATATATATATATATAGTACAGGTAATTGATCCAATGTTATGTAATCCGGGTTGATTTTAAAAAATATATGTGTGTGTGCGGGGGCACCCCGAGGCAGTGTAATGGTTAACAAGCTTGTCTCGCTAGAACAATTATGACCAAGTAGTGAGTTTGATCTTCACTGGGTGCCCCATACTTTCGGCCTTGTGCCACATCTAAGCTATGCTTGGAAAAATAACTCTGTGTGTGTGTGTGTGTGCATATATATGCATTTAGTTTAAAACTTGATATATTATATAAGGGATAAAGTGTTTATAAATATCGACAGTGTGAACACTGCACGGTGACTGTCAGCTTCACACTTGTCTTCTTCACACACACACACCACACACACACACATATGAATGCACAAGCTAGCATTCGTATACACACACATATATTCACCCTAGAGTGTAAGAAGAAACAGTGGTCAATTTTAAATAACAAAGCTATTTAATTTATTGAAAAATATACATAATAGCCAACATCGATTGCACAACTGAAGATTGCAAATGGCATGAAAAACTCCAAGTTGTGTAATCAATGTAAGGTATTTTATATATTTTGGATTTTGTTTTTAATCTGACATAATATTTATTACTTCTAACATTATATTTCAAATGCAAGTATTCATTTCATATATATATATATATATATATATATATATATATATATATATATATATAATAGTGAGTGACCGAAATGTTCTTGACATGAAACATGCCCCCAAATCTGGACAAACAGAATTTTTTACTTTTTTTTTAATGGTACTCTTTAGGTTAACTTAGAAATTTTCTGCAATCATTTTGTGTGTCACTGCTCCCCGCCCCCACCATATATATATATATATATATATATATATATATATATATATATATATATATATATATATAATTAAAATTTCTCATTAGAGGAAGATGGTTATTGTTGAAGATAGAATATTCGCACGCAATAATAATAATAAACATGCAATGACTTCAGAAATCCTTACTTGTAAAATTGATACTCACTGGGTGCTCTGTACTGGTGACCTTATGTCAAAACTAATTGCTGATTAATAAATATTTGGGCGTGTATTTCTATGGGGGTGGGGAAGAGCTGTAACATTGGATATATAAACATTTCAAGTCTTTTGTGCATATTTTCCCTTTTATCTACTATGTAGGTAATATGTATCTCCTGAATGCATAAAGCAAGCAACACACACACACACACACACACACACACACACACACATGCAGAGAGGTGTGTCTGTTCATGTCTATGCCTGCATGTGCTAATCTACATACATATCTGCACGCTTTTCCAGCCCATGCATGACACACACATGTGTTTGTGTGTCCGTTGCGAAGTAGGAGGAGACGATGAATTGCTTGCAGAATTTGTCATCAGGGTTGCATCAGGCAGGCGACTAGCAGCTTTCCAACCCCCTACCCCCCAAAATGTGCTCCGTCACTCCCTTCTCCTGCCATGAGACACCATTCTTGATTTTTGAGGTATTCCTAAATTTGCGTCATCCATTTTCGTGTAGGGCTCTTACCCACTTCAAAATACTCGTTCGTGTCTCTTCCACATGGAAAAAAAAAGATTGAATGTAATTAAAAGTAGATCAAGGCAAATACATCATATATATTAAATTCATTTTTTCTGTCTCTTTGTAAATCTGGAAAAAAAAAAAACTTTTGATATCTAAACTTTTGATAGAAAGTTTATCTTCAATTAAAACAATTTAAACTTGTTTAAAATTAAGACCAGATACATTTTGATCTAATTTGAAAGCATAAAGTGATCTTTTTAAAAAAAATTTTTAATGGCTATCTTAATTTAAAAAAAAAAGAATAAAAACTTTTATTGGACTCAAGCCGTAACTGATATATTCTAGTTTTATGTGTTTTCCCGTTTAAGATGTTAAAACCAGATTTCTTGCATCTAAAGTTTGAGGTACAAAACCCAATCTCAATTTACCTTCCATCATATTTTTCTTTTTCCTCTCTTTAAATTTCACTTATCAATATTCCAGCTAGTTTGGTCCGTATTCTTTCAAACACTAAAACGTCTCTCGTTACCTGGGTTCATGTTGCATTCTTTTTTTTCTCTCTATTTTTAACTGAAATGCAAACTATCCTGTCCATCACACCCGCCTCCCCAACCTCAATATGGAAGCATTCTATAATATTAATATTGATTTGGCTTTTTCAGATGCTAGGTCAGAATGCTTGCCTACCTACCTGTCTGTTCTTACCCACCTACCTACCCTTTCCAGTAAAAGTAGAAAAAAAATTATATATATCTTCATTTTTATCTTTTAATTTTTTTTTAAATGGCTGATTCTTATAAAAATTTGGCCTTTTTAGAAGAATGAATTACTTAGAAAGAATGGTTTTATTCTTATTTTATTTTCTAATTTCTACCACACCTACTACCCAAACCTGACATTGTCCAAATTATCTTTTTGCTATTAAAAATAACCTTTCCATTCAACATATCTACATCTTTCCCAGTACCTCACCGCCCCACAACTTTTTTCTTTCTGTATTTGAATCCTATATTTTTGTGTTCATTTTTTTTTTTTTTATTCTCTCTTCTGATAAAAAGTCTCATTACCCTTGTCTTCCTTTTGTTAACTTGATTTCTTCCTTCTTTTTGTATTTTGCTTCATTTTTTTTTTTTTTTTTCGACTTCATTTTTAACTCTCCCACTCAATATACTTGGTGGACAAAATTGAAATAAAATGGAGCTCTTCAAGTGCAAGAGTTAAGAAAATGTACTTCTGTAGAATTTCATATCTCGTAAATTAACAAGGAGACACTTTTGAATTAATAAAATTGAATCCTTGGAAAAATATTTTTTTGGTCAGTTATGCATTTGTGATGGCGTAGAATTTAAATATTCTATAGTTCTTCTGAACAACTCTTTTGGAAACCGAATTTAAGGTGGGAAGAAAATGTAAGACTTGTAGATAATTTTATTGCAGTTGAATTACCATGGTTAGGTTTTAAAACTTTGAAAGACATTAATTTGTGTCTGAATGTTTGTCAATCATTTTAATCAGATATCTATGTCTAATAAAAACATTCGAATGTTTGACGTAAACTTGATTTTATGGATTCAGTTATTTTGAATCCTAAGTTGCATAATATGATACTAGAGTTGCCAACTCTGTAAAATTGTATAAAGTGAACATTAAAGTCAACACACACTGGCGACAGTCTGTTTCATGCTAAATGCAATCATCAGGCCAAATTTTATATGTTCACTTTTATATTTATATACACTGTATCCCTGATACTGAGAACTTTAACAAATAAATATAGCATAATATATATATATATATATATATAATTTTATTTAATGTTATTTTTAGTGTCTATCCATATTTGAGTAGACACTCCGTTTTATTAAGAAGTACATTTATGTCTAGAATGGATATCTGAGAAATTTTATTAAAAAAAAAAATATAAATAAAAAAATCCATTTATTTATATATATATATATATATATATATATATATATATATAAATAAATGGATTTTTTTATTTATATTTATGTGTGTGTATAGTTAATTTCATTCCTGTAGTCAGGCAATATAATATATTTTTTTTTTACCGTTAAAATTCAACAATAGGCAAAGATAAAAAAAGCTAAAGACCGTCTTTTCCACTAAAGATTGGTTGGCAACCATAACTAGAGCTTAAATCATATAGCGATCTCACTAGTACTTTAAAAAGTACTATCTGAGTAATTGAATGACAAAATGTGGGTGGGGGGAATCATGTTTTGTCCTTTGAAAGGACTTCTTCAGACTAATGTTTTTATTAATGTAAGAGGGGGGAACAAAATACACCAAATTTCTGTTATAATTTTACATCAGGAAGATACTGAAGATACAGTGGCACTTAACTTTAAAATTTTTTGTCGTCTTATATATCTACATGCATAAGCTAGAAAACTTTGTCCACATTTCTGAGATGAGGTAGTGTAACGATTTACATCGTTCAGACTGTTGTCTTCCTCTTTGTCATATTCATGACATTTCGGCCATTGTATGCTCTGGTCTTCTTCAGGTGATTGGAATTTTGAATCGATAATAGATTAACTACTAAACTTTATTCAGCTTTCTGTTAATTTTAATATCACACCTTGTATTAGTGGTAGTTTTGTTAGGAAAGGGTATATGGTGTTTGATCCTGATTATAAATTTGTCAGGAAAGATTCAGAAATTATTGCACTTTCTATACATTTTTGACTTAATAAATTACTCCATTAATTAAAACTATATTCAAGTCAAAATTTTGGTCACTTTTGATAAATAACTAATATATTAAGGTTTTTGAATGTTTTTTTTTTTCTTTTTGTCATTCAATTAATCTTGTATATAATTTGTGTATGCATGTATGTATATGTGTCATATATATATATATATATATATATATATATATATATATATATATATACACACACACACACGCACGCACACATTGACCTAAACAAAATGAAAATACCAAAGTTCTATCATTTTTATCTGTCTATATTTCTGAGATGAGGTATTGTAACTATTTACATTGTTTGGACTATTGTCCTCAACTTTATTGTCATATTTATGATGTTTCGACTGTCGTACGCTCTGGCCTTCTTCAGGTGATATGCGTTGGAATTTCAAACTGAACCCTTTATTTTGTCCACTGTCTGTCATTTTTCATTTTCTGGTTAATAGTTTTTTGAATATGTTATTTATAATTTTTATATATTTTTTTTACATATATTATAATTTTTTATATTTTATAATCTCTTAAATATATTTATTAGTATTGTTTAATATTTTTAAGAAGATTGAATAATCTTCAAACATTGCCCGAAAACAGATTTTTTGAAGAAGACTTGAATCTGAAACATTTCAAATCTTTTAATCAAACATTTGTATTTCAAAAAGATGTTCTTTGAATAACTCTCTATAATTCATTTGTTTAAATTTTTAACAAATTAAATATTAATACTTTTTTTTTTCTTTTTTTTTTAGGTAAGTACTGGTGTCAATATTTATGAATAAACTCTTTTGGATTTCTCTCTGGTATGCCGTAAGTTGTTCTTGAATATCTTTTTTGAATTTATCTTTTTTACACCAGATTTTCAAATTTTAAAATCCTCAAGAAACAAAATTCATCCAAATGTTTTTTTTTTCTTGTTACCCACCTACAAGAATATAAGAAGTCTATATAAAACTTGCTATAATTATTTTCGAAATTATTTCAAAAGAGACAGTTAAACAAATGCATGTTGTAACAGAATACACAATTATTGGATACCTGTGACCTCAAGGATGTTTTTTGGACTCACTGCAATATTTTTATTAACTTCTCACACAATACCTTCATTCATTCTGATACTTTTTGTGTGTTACTGTTTTTATACACATTTAAGATTTTGGCAATAAATTCACAATGGTGGAATTTAGTCTATCACCTGTAATAATTTCCGCAAGTAATAAAAAGGAGAAACCTTGAGGAATTTAAATAAGATTATATGAACACAAAAGGGATCTCTTAAAAATATCTTGCTCAGTGCATTAGATGTTTACTGTAATGAGTCTGAGCATGAATTTGATTTACAAACAATGCTACTTAAATTAAACAAAAGGAAGTAATTTACTAAGATGAAAGTGTATAGAAAGTGTTTTAATCGCTATATCATCCACAGTAAATTTGCATCCAGATTCTTACGTTTCACCTTTCTTTGCAGATCTTCTATTATCACAATATGGGAGATTTAATAAGAAAAGTAATAAAAATAGAACCAAAAGAAGCTAAATGAAATTGTTTAGATTATAGACCCAAACACCAATGATGATGATCATCAATAATAGTAATTGGAGCTCTGGGCCTTGTGAGAAAATGAATGGAGAATTTTATTAACAGTGTCCCAGGTAACATCAATATACAATTTTCCTAGAAGATCGCCCTACTAGGAACGTCACATATACTAAGAAAAGTGCTATCAATTAAATGGCAATTCTCCTATAGGGCCTAAGGACCATAGTTAGGACCTGGCTCTACAGGATACAAAGCAGGAAACATAACATACACAAATAATAATAAAAAAAATGTGGCACATGGGAACATCAACAATCCCTGTTGAAGTTGGAGCCTTAGGATTGGTTGAAAAAGATTCCAGTAGACTAATTGAAGGGATCCCTGGAAGTCCATGCCTCAAAGAAATACAAGTACAGCCCACACTTTACGAAGAGCTTTATCTATGTAATTTTTTGCAGTGGAAAGTGTCATGATACCATTTCTAACCTTAGGTCTCTGGGTGGGTCCCGGAAAGAAATGTGTAAACGCCAGATATCAAAGATGATGTTAATAATAATAGACCCACTGAATAGATTCCTGATAGCCTATGCCTTAAGGAAATGAAAAATAATTGTACTTTCTCTGTGTGTGTGTGTGTGTGTGTATATATATATATATAATATAATAATAATAATAATAATAAATTCCGCTAATCAAGGAAACAATCCAACATAAAATGCCATTAAAGGAACAGGGAACAAGACGATATGAAAAGCGTTGTGTGTTCTATTGACAAAAAATGATATTCCAAAAGGACCTCAAGAATTTTTACAAGAAAATTGGAAATGCCGTTATAGAAATCAAAAAGCTATCATCTATTGAAGAAGTGCAAAATATAGGAATAAAATTTGGAGCAACTGAAATGAATCCCAATGCAATGTGCATCAAAGAAAAAAGAATGAAGAATAAACTGGTGCGAGAATGGAAAAGTATAAGCAAAGTTGTCAGGTAAGGTCTAAAAAATTCTCCAAAAGTGAAATCACACAATATTCAACTTTTGGCACTATCATCTGTCACCAGTCCTTATAACTCAAACATTATTAATACTAATTCATAGCCCCAATGAAATTCCAAAATAGATCACTCAAGGTATTACATATCTCTTATCAAAAATGGGTGAAACAGATGATCCAATACGTTATTGTCTATCCACAAATTATAAATTGATCACGTCTGTCCCGACAAAATGTACTTACTCTAGGGCTTAAGGAGCATTGTTTGGACTCGGCTCTACAGGATACAAAGCAGGAAACATAACATATATAAATGATGATAATAATAATAAAAATTTAAAATTTAAAATTTCAGCATCACCTCTCCTCCATTCACAGGTGTAGCCACATCACTGCAAACATTAATTTTGTCCAATAGTCTAAAAGCCGAAATGCATCATATGAAAAATATTTTTCATTTTCTTCATTAATTTCCCTAATATTATTCTGTTGTGTGTGTGTGTGTGTGTATGTATGTATGTATGTATGTATGTGTGTGTATATATATATATATATATATATATATATATATATATATATATATACACACACAATTTTTTTTCTTTTTTTTAATTAGTATCACCCCATGCAAGGCAGTAAAGTCACTAAGACACAAGTGGGTGGGGGGTTGGTTTGCAAGGTGTGGAAGAATTAGGAATGGAAACCTTAATAAGGAGTGGGAAGAGAAAAGAGTAATCAGGAGGACAGTAGATAGCGATTGACATTGCATTTAAATTTTTGCAGATTAAAGTTGGCTGGAAAGCATGGAGCTGGAAGAGAATTCCACCAGTGAGAAGTGTGAGAAAAGACCCTGTTAGCATAGAATTTATGGTTACATCTAGCCAGCTCAACTCTAAATTGATGAGATCTTGACACCAGTCTAGTACTGCACTTAAATTCAAAGAGTCTAGGTACCATAGCGTAGAGCTCATCCGAACTATTACCATGAAAGTATATATAGAAAAGATATATAATGTAAGGTGTGTATTTGGGTAGCAATCACTCTTTAATACATGTTTTTTTTAAATAAGTCTAACAAAGTAGTTTTGTTTAGGTTTTACTGTCTCGGCTATCTTAATCCATTTCCATGGATTTTAATTATACACCATTTTCATACCAGTATATGTGTCATTACAGGTGGCCTGCAATTGTTCATTATGAACATTTCTACATTTATACACGATTTATTAAAATAGTATCACTAAGATCCCTGGAAATGAATTATAGATTAGATGAACGAGCTTGCAATCAACAAATATTTGAATTAATTCCTATACTCATCGAGTTCAGAAAAGAACATGCTTGTTCACATGTAAGGAAAAATATAATGAAGAGCTTAACAAAAGTACCTTGTCAGTTGTTTTTTTTAACCAAACACACCTTCTTTCATATATTCAGGCAGGTTTCATTGAATAATATAGACATATTATGTTTGTCTATTTTTATACTAATTCTTTCTGTTCTCTAATCAGTCACTTGACGTTAAGATGAAATTCATCAAGGAAGGCGCTATAGTTTTTCCTTACCGAAGTACTTTCGATTTCCTCCAAGATCATCCTCAGAGGTTAATTACAAAGACAACCTTTTTTTTTTTTTTTTTTTTTTTTATAAGTGGACATTAAGGTTTATAATTGTGTTTAAGCATAAAACAGACGGTCGTCGATGGGTGTTGACTTCAATGTCCACTTTTATATCTACAGACGCTCAATCGCTATTCAACTCATAAATATAGCCTACCTTAAAACTATATTTTTTTATATATATATATATACATATATATATATATACATATATATATATATACATATATATATATATATATATATATATATATATATATATATATATTGAACCTTGTATTGGGTGAACATTAAGAAAATGTTTAATTTGTATGTAATTGTGTGTGTGTATATATATATATATATATATATATATATATATATATATAAAAGGTGTTTTATTATTAAATGGTAACTAAATTCCCTTATATTCAAATATATTATTTAACGACTTTTAATTGGTATATCCATTTTTTAATTGTTTTTAACCATTTTATCTTTATTTTTTATCACCATATTTTATTAATATTTTTTCTCATAGTTTTATTGGTGTTTTTCATGGAAAAATTCCTTTTAGTATAAAACTTGTTTGTTTTTTTATTCAATTTTATTAACTCTTTCTTTATATATATATATATATATATATATATATATATATATAGTTGGGGTTTTTCTGCGTTTTACTCATCACTGCTAGAAGGCAAAAGAAAACAATTCAGTTTCTTTTTATTTTCTTCCAAATTGATACAAGAAAAAATTATTTTTGTGGTCTTCTGATTTGGCAGTCAATAGCACTTTTCAAATTAATGTCTCAAATCAATGATAAAAGAATTCAATTTATTCATAGGTTTAAATTTAAAAATGCTGCAACACTAGAAAATATTTCTTAAACTTGGGTTTGCATCTAATGTGTTTTACAATTTTGTACTTGATGACTTTTTTTTTTTCTTTGTCAAGTTTAATAATTCCCAAATTTTCTTTCTGGCCATCACCCACCTTGGCGTCAAGGCCATATTCCTAGCAACAGACACATTTTTTCTGTCTTGGCTTTACATCTACTGCAGATTTAAACTAAGACTTAATACCAAGTCAGCGATCATACTTATCTAGAACCATGACCCTTGTAGATGTGAAAATTCAATGATTGCCTATGTCATCTGTTGTCTCTCATTTGGCTAATGTGTGGGGATGTGTCCTGTCCAGAGCGCATTACCAAGATAGAAACAAAACTTTGGACTTTTTGAACCACATAACAAAACCCGGTTTTCATGTCACTTGATGTTAATTTCAATTTTTGTAAAGTTACTTATGTGTATAAATTTCTATGGAGATTCTGGAAAAATACTCCCTTTATTCTGATGACAGTGTCTCCCCACCTCTGCTGCACTATTTCTTTCTGGGACCTTTTCACAGGCCTGATGCCACTTTCTTTTAGAATAACTGGCCTAAGGCTTAGGTGACCGATTCAAGGAATATTACACCAAACTGATACTATCTTGGTATGACGATAAACTATATCAGGCAGCAAATCCGCTGACTGGGAGGTTTTGAGGTGTGTGGAAGCCCCTCTTAATTGCTGTTGTTCCCAGGTCCACCCTGACTCAGAATGGTAGCAGGGTCCCAGCTATGGGCAAATAGTGAACACCTGAACTGGGGGTCAAAACACTATGAAAGTATAAAAATAGATTTTTATAGTAAAAATACCAGCAATACAATCTTGAAAAAGAAAAATATTACCAGAAATACATTTGACTCTCTACAAAACTCCTCTTTACAAAAATACATCAGTGAAACCGGATTTCTTACAAAAAACACATATTCTATTCATATGAACCTATCCTAAAAATCCTGTCTGCATTAAATAACCCATTGAGGTCGATATGCTGTAAAACAAAATAAACCAAACCAAACAGATACTAACACTGAACCCAGTTGCTGGATTTAATGACTTTTTAACTGCTAGTGTTTGACTTGATGACAATTGTTCATTTTTTTATATAAAAATGTCTATAAATATAAAAGCATTTTCTTTTTGATTCTTACAATAGTTATGACAATGGCTTGGAACATTCAAGGAATCGAACAGCTGTGGTCTGGTTGTTATTTTCTTATGAAAGGGTAAATTTCAGAAGATAACTTCTTCGGAGCATAGAACCAATGACAAATTGTTCGTTAAATTGTTTTTTCTGGGCAATGAAATTAAAGAATCATCCAGCCTATAATAATTATGACATACGAAATGCCGATGCAGATCAAACAACTCTTATGGGACAGAGGTAGTAGTGTTTACCCCTAAAAATGTGTATTACTCTTTTCTACCAAATACACGTGCTGATTGGGAATTTTTCAACTTGTAAAATAAATGTGCTGGGTCAAGTAAATAAAGTTTCTTATAAAACTGTAACAAAATAATTGTAGCAGACAGATTATTTCTTTTGGAAATAATAACCCTGCCTTACCAAAAATAGGCACTGGGTTGGGTGTAGGTATGGAGTGGGGAAACAGCTCCCCCACCCGGGAATTGAAAGTAATTTAATCGTGCTTTAGCATGACCACTTGAGCTTGTGTGTGTGTGTTTCTCTCTCTCTCTCTCTCTCTCTCTCTCTCTCTTGTGTGTGTGTGCACGTGCTTTTAAGGTGGTTTGTGGGTGTGTTTTAAAACATTTTTTGTGGGTGTGTTTTAAGACATCTTTTATGTATGTGGGTGCGTGTGTGTGTTTTAAGATGTGTGTGTGTGTGTGCGTATTTTAATATATCTGTGTGTGTGTTTTAAGACATGTGTGTGCATATTTTAAGGTTGTGTGTGTCTGTGACCTGATTATCCATAATGTTGAAGGTTTTAAAATTATTCAACTTCTTAACAAGAAAAAGGTGATATTAAAAATTGCCGCCAAACATTGTTGATTTATTTAAGATGTAATGATCTATTATGACATGTCTCTAATTTGTATTTAGATACATTGGATTTATTTTCAAATTTTTTTAATTGAATTGTTCACTTATGTTGGATTTAATCCATTATTGTACATAATTAACTTACAATAAACTTTGTATTTTATATGAATCCTACGTTTATGAAAAGGGGAGATGCAGTAGAGGTGGGTGGGGGGCAATGGAAGCCTTGCACTAGCTCTTCAATACATTTTGAGTCAAATTCTACAGGTTTTCATGTGAAAAAGTTTGCAATGAACTCTGGAATCATCAGCTTTTTGTTAGAGGAAATTTGTCCCCTTCAAAACATTTTGAAGTGATCGTAAAAGGTAATAATTCATTATTGGAAGGTCGGATGAATATGGCAGATTTCTGAATATTTCCTGTATTGTTCTTGCATGTGGCCATCAAAAAATAAAATACACTTACATTTTATTATATAAACGACAAAAGGAAAACTATTATTAGTCGACAGGTTTCATCCAATGTGGACTTTTTCAAGGCAAAACCTAAAAAAAATGTTTACGTTTTTACCTCGCCTTGAAAAAGTCCATAATGGACGAAACCCGTTGGCTAATAATACAGTGGTTTCCTATTGTCTTTTACATTTATTTATTTATTTATATAGCATTAATTGCTATGACTTGTTACCATTTACCAGGCAGCCATAAAATATGTTCTGCAGTTTTGGATCTTATGGGATTTTTTAATCTATTCACCCCAAGCAAAGGGATAATGCCACTAAGACAAAAGATGCTACTGGGAGTGAAAGAGAATGAGAAGACTTTAAATGGAACCAGAAACCCAATTCTCAGCAGGAAACAAAGACCCCCCCGCACCCCCCCGCAACCCCCCCCAAGAAACAGAAAATGAAGTTTTCTAATTAATTTTGAAAATTAATGGCAGTAATGACTGTAGACAAATGATAGTGCTCCACTCAACATAGCCTTGTGTCATACTCAATATAGCCTTGTGTCATACTCAATATAGCCTTGTTTCATAGTTACGAGATCAAGTGGACAAATTCTGTCTTCTCTTTAGTTTGCAGTTTCGCCATTGGACATATGGGCATTTTACTTTGATTTAGGGCAAAGTGACATGTAAGCTAAAATACATTGTTCACGTTGATAAAAACTATTTCCTATATTATTTGAATATTTGGTCACATGATTTTATTCAAATATCAATAAAATTGTCACTCATTTGTTCATCAAATATTGATTTCTTGCAAGCATGGATTTACTGAGTTTTGTCATTTAAGTGCGTCTTAAAGCTAAAAGATGAAAGAACAAAAATAAATTTATTTACTATTTCTTGTCTGTACATAAATATTGAGGAGTTAAAATAAATTTAATGAAGACATAAATCCAATTAAATAATACACGTAATTATTAAGGAAAAAATTATTTTGACTGCTTTTAATTTTTTCAGGTTTGCAATAGACACAAAAGATTTCCTAATTTCTAGATACTCAACAGTGGGTAGGAAGGAGTTTTGAAAAACTCTTCTTTTCATAGACATTTGAAAATTTGAAAGCAAATTTCAGCTCCCCCCCCCCCAATCTTTCTTTAGCTATTTTTATGTTAGCTTTTAAAACTGTCTTCATTCAAATTTAAAGTGAGAAAATAAAAATGATTTGAATCACCACAACATTCTCATTTTTTCTTTTCTTTTTCTATTCTTTCTTCTCTTTTTCTTCACTTTTTTCTTCTCTTTTTTTCTTTTTCTCTCTTTTTCTTTTTCTCTCTTTTTCTTTTTCTCTCTTTTTCTTTTCTTTTTTCTTTTTTTCTTTTCTTCTCTTTTTCTTTTCTTCTCTTTTTCTTTTCTTCTCTTTTTCTTTTCTTCTCTTTTTCTTTTCTTCTCTTTTTCTTTTCTTCTCTTTTTCTTTTCTTCTCTTTTTCTTTTCTTCTCTTTTTCTTTTCTTCTCTTTTTCTTTTCTTTTTTCTTTTCTTTTCTTTTTTCTTTTCTTTTCTTTTTTCTTTTCTCTTTTCTTTTTTCTCTTTTCTTTTCTTTTCTTTTTTCTTTTCTTCTCTTTTCTTTTCTTTTTTCTTTTCTTCTCTTTTCTTTTCTTTTTTCTTTTCTTCTCTTTTCTTTTCTTTTTTCTTTTCTTCTCTTTTCTTTTCTTTTTTCTTTTCTTCTCTTTTCCTTTCTTTTTTCTTTTCTTCTCTTTTCTTCTCTTTTCTCTTTTTTCTTTTCTTTTCTTTTTTCTTTTCTTCTCTTTTTTCTTTTCTTTTTTTTCTTTTCTCGTTTTGTTTTCTTTTTTGTTTTCTTTTTTCCCTTTTTTTCTCTATTTTTTTCTTGTCTTTCTTTTCTCTTTCTCTTTCTTCTTTTTTTCTCTTCTTTTTTTTCTCTTTTTTTTCTCTTTCTTCTTTTTTTTCTCTTTCTTCTTTTTTTTCTCTTTCTTCTTTTTTTTCTCTTTCTTCTTTTTTTTCTCTTTCTTCTTTTTTTTCTCTTTCTTCTTTTTTTTCTCTTTCTTCTTTTTTTTTCTCTTTCTTCTTTTTTTTCTCTTTCTTCTTTTTTTTCTCTTTCTTCTTTTTTTTCTCTTCTTTTTTTTCTCTTTCTTCTTTTTTTTCTCCTTCCAAATCTCTTTTAAGATTATTTACACTAACCAATTCAATAGTTGGAGAATGGTGAAATTTCATTTGTTTTATTAAAATTTTAAATACTCCCCCCCCCCCCGCCCAAAAAAAACCCTTCTATCCCTCTAAATCAACTGATCTAATTTCCAATAATCTCACTTAATGTTAAAGGTGTTTCCTGGGTTTAATTTCATTGTTAAATACTTTAATCTAAATTAGTTTTCTTTCCTGAGCCTCCCTTACCTCGTTTAGTATCTTTGTAATGGAAAAGGGTGGGTCCTTCCCTCCCTTCCCTACCTCCCTCCCTCCCTCCTATAGTTTTTAGCTAATCTCAGACCAAAGCTTACACCAAGAAATACTTTGAGAAAATCTTAATGAAATCAACAACTATTGATCCTGGATCTTTGCCCGCCATTTACCCCCCCCCCCAATCTAAGATGGTGGGTGGTTGTTCTGTCATGGGTTGAATCGAGCTAACCTAATAGTTTTGACTTGGCCACTTAAGAATTGGGGAGTTAAAAAAAAAAAAAAAATCTTGGCATCTGTAGTCCTGGTAGTTATAAGAGTAATTGTAATGTACGAGATTTGCAGGCTGTGACGTTCATAGGACCTTTACCAGGCAAGTGTGATTGGAATTATTAACCTCAAGCTACTGGGGTGGGGTGTGGGGAATAACTGACTTAGCAATTAGTACAGACCGGATAATTTAGCTTTGGGTAGAAATGTGATGAGATTTTTATTTAATTATTTAATTTTTTTTTTTTTTTTTTCCTAGTGGTAAAAATTATAATAACTGGTTTTATTTATCGGATAGAGAGAAAATAGGACCTCAAAAGTTATAGCCTTGAGCCTCTTGCTTTAAATAATTACTACTTTTTTATTTTTTTTTATTTATTTATTTATTTTTTTTTTGTTAGAATTTTAATTAAATTTAATTAAATTTCTGTTTTCAAGTTTGGCTGTTAATTTTTTTTAATTTAATTCTTAAATTTATCAATGTTATTTTTTTTTTTTTTCTTAATGTCTGAAAAATATAGATTTTACAAAATACTGTATATCGAATTTGTTCCAAAGCTCGTGTCTTGTCCAAGGGTTGCTATTTCCTGCAGTCAGAATTTTTTTTTTCTGTTAAAGTTTTAAATTTATTTTTAATTTTTTTTTTTTTTTATTTTTTAACCAAAAGAAAACCAAAAATTTCTAGTTGTATTTAATTTCAATGGAAATGGAAAAAAAATTCTTTATCATTAACATATTTATCAGCTGACTTCACTAAAACTTTTTTTTTTTTTTTTTTTTCTTTAAACAGATTCACAAATTCTTCCAGTATTTCTTTTTGGAATAATTCATATTTGTACTACTGGTGAAAATTTCTTGCTTTTGCAATTTTAATTTTTGGATAAATCATAATTAAGTTAATGGTTGAATAAACTTCTTGCAAGTTCAACAACTAGAAAATAAATGTGAAAATTCACCTATTGCTTCGTTAAATATTGCAGCAAGAATCCTTGGTATGGATGCAGGTCATTATTTAAAGAAGTAAGAGGGTACAAATGAAAATATTTAAAATTGTTAAGTTTTCATTTCACTTTTTCTCACTGAAAATAAACTCTGAGATATGTCTCTTCAGGCTTTCCTTGCAATCAAAATGGAATTGTCCAACAACAAAACAGAAATTCTTGCATGCGCCCTCCCCCTTTAAAGGTCTGATTGGTTGACAGATACAGTTATTTATCACTGTTCGCTTCTTGTAATCCCTGGGTATGACGATAAACTACATCTGGCAGCAAGGCCTCTGATCGAGAATTGGAATGAATACAATTTTATAGTAAAAATATCAGTAATTCACGAGTCGATATAAAAGAAATTATTTCATGACATAAATCCATATAATATCCTATAGTTTCTTATATTAAACTGTATTTCAAAATACAACTTCCTAAAAACGACAACATAAAGCACACATATCACCGCCTCTAGTAATTATGTCCATACAAACATGTATATGCACAAAAGCTGAGTATCATCTATCATGTACTCTATTGTGAAAGCAGAATAACATTTTTATTGCTTCAAAGCTCCCAAGAAATTAAAATTTTGGCATTAAATGACCCATAAGGTGTTGATATGCCATAAAACAATCAAATCAAATTCAGTTCTTGTATCTTTCAATAAAATTTATTTTAAATTTTTTATGATTTTTATTTATTTAATATAAACATTTACAAAATTTAATCAAAATTTAGATGTCGGTCTGAGTTGATTTAATTATCAAAATCCTTTTTGTAAGTTTTCCATAAATTCTTATCGTTTTTCAAAGTGTTGCAAAGAAACCTGTAACACGACGAATCAAAACCAAGATTAATGCTGAAAATAAAGTTTCTTATATAGTTATCAGCTTTATATCAAGTGCGTCATGTCTGTTTAATCAGAGACGACCTTATGAAGGTGTCAGTATCCTTATTTTGCTCAAATCCCTATGAGATGAGGGTTGTTGGAGTAAAGGGAGAGAGATTTTTATTTTTTTTTTTATTTGAACTATTTCTCACCCAATACTAGACTCAAGGTCCACTTACTGAATCGAGTTGTTGTAAGAAGTACATGTTGTGTTGACCTGTGACTTGAAGATCTTTCCCCAGATCATGTTGATCTGGGGAAAGGTACTCTCTGGAGACAGTTCCACATAGTAATGGTTCTGGGGAAGAAGCTGTCCAAATGGAACTTCCTTCCTTTCTTTTTTCCCCCCACCCCCAAAAGAATACAAAGAGTGGTTTTCCTGTGTACCCGGCAAGGAATGTAGCTTGTCCAAACATTCGTCAATGAAATAGACGCTTGAGACATTTTCTGTCTGGCGAAAAAGATTATAGGATAGAAAAGAATTCATCACTCATAAGGCCATGAAGATTGTGCAGCTCCAGCCTAGATGTGGCACTAATACTTCATTTTTGGTCTGATATGACGCTTCTAAATATAAAGCATGGCAGGAGGAGTCTGGTACTTTCTCGAGTGGTAAAAGAAATTGATCCTTATTCCTACAATCTTTAGCGATGGAACGCACGTATGAAATCTACTTAAATGATGTGTGTAAATACTGATCCCAGCCTAAGAAATTATTTTGACTTTGGATTTACTTACAAAAGTCAAACATAATGTCAGTCTAAAAGAAAGGTCTCTATCATTGAACAAAATATATATATATATATATATTTTTTTTTAATCAATTCGCCCCCAAAGAAGGTGATAATGTCACTAAGACGCAAGAGGGCTACTGGGAGTGAAAGAGAATGAAAAAGACTTTAGAAGGAAGCGGAAACCGAATCCTAAACAGGAATCGAAGAATAAACCTTTACTTCTGTTCAAAAGACTGGGGAGGAGTGTGAACCGGATGACTGGCGAACATATCTGCTCCCTTTGAGGAAAAACAAAAACTTAGTAAATTTTCAGTGGACGTTTGAGAAGTGCATAGTTGAAGTAGATTTTGGAAGGAAATGGAAACAACAGATAAACAAAAAAAGTGGGGAGGAGTGTGAACCGGGTGATATTTCTTGTTAACAGTTAATATATTTCAACCTTGAAAATGGCTAAATGTATAACCAAACCACTTTTTTATATAATTTATCATCCAAAAAGAAAAAAATTATTAGATAATGAGAAATTATATAAAAAAACTAAATCAAAGCACCTTGTCTGTTGTATTTAATGACATGTGCATGAAAAAAGGATTGCTGCCTAAATACACAAATATATTAGTACAGGTAATAAATCCGTTGGTATATAATCCAAGTGGATCCTAGTAATACCAAATATTAAAACTGATCTACAAAAAGAGCTCAATGTATTTATTATAACAGAGCATTAAATACACAACAAAATCCCAAATTACTTCATATGGGGCGGGGGAGGTATAGATCTATTTCAACCAACGAGAAGTACGTCGGTCTTATTGAACCCCGGTGTATAGACTGGGGTTGAATAAGACTGAGGTAATTCTCATTAGTTGCGATACATCTATACCCCCCACTCATATACAAGGTAATTTTGGATTTTGCTGTGTAACATATATATATCTATATATAGATATATATATATACATACCTACATTTTGGTGTGGGACTTAAGTTTTGCTGGTTTTCCAGCTCATCGGGCACAAAATATAACAAAGTATATCTTTGATTTTTTGGGGTTTTTTTTGGGTTTAAAAAAAAAAAAAAAACAGAAGATATACTTTATGCCTGATGAGCTGGAAAACCAGCAAAACTTAAGTTGCACACTAAAACATAGGTATATGTATATGTATATTTCTTTTGGTCTGTCTAACCACATTGAGTACTGTTATGTTTACACATGAATAAATTTGATTATTTATTTGCTTGCATGTGTATGCACGCCGACATGTGCGTATACAGTTGCTTATATCTGGTCATTTCATTTGTCTAACTCTCTCTCTCCATATATATATATATATATATATATATATATATATATTGGCCGAAACTAGTCGAGGAATCTAAATGAAATAATAATAAAAACGAAAGAGAATATTAATATACAACCCAGTGTGTCTGAAGATTTTAATTTTTTAATATTTTTTATTGTCATATATATATATAGAGAGAGAGTATTTATTCAAATATTATAACATCACTGCAAAAATGGCCATTTTCAACACTTCCTTTTCTATATATTTCACTCCTACCTTGAAAAATAATTGACATGAATATTTTTTTGTGCCAGAGTAATTTCCACCTGACCTATTTTCTCCATATTTAAAAAAAAAAAAAAAAATCTTAAAAAAAATAGATAAACTTAAAAAACCTCTTAAACTTAAACCCATTCCTCTTTACTATGAAGGTCCTTATGATAGTCATATTATTATTATTATTTCTAAGAAACCGCATCCAGTTCGAGATCAAAAGGCTGCTTCTATCATTTTATTCCTTCTTTCTCATTTCCCCACCCCATCCCCTACTCCCTTACCACCAACTTTCTGTCAATGTCTATTCACCCTCATCATGACAGCATGTCCCTCAAACACAGTGTTTGGGGTATAGGGGTCTTATGTCTGTCTTGCTGGCCCTTAGAAATGCATATATCATGTGGGTCATTCTATTAAGCTTCCTAATGATACCCCCCCTCTTATTATGAATTTTGAATAACAGATGCAATCCTATTTATTTTTCAGATATAAACCGAAATTTTAGATATTCAAATACTAATTTAAATAAATGCCTGGCTCCGGATAATTTTAAGAATGTCCTAATTTAGTGTTAGGAAATGTAAACAAACATATATATATATATATATATATATATATATATATGTTAAATTTCAAAATGAGGAAATATTTTTTCTTAACCACACTTACATTTTCATTGGCATTATCGTAGAGAAAATATAAAGCAGGTGTTTTAGACTGAACATATCACCTGAATAGTAGAAATAGATCTGTCTAATTAAGCAAGTTTTTCTAATTCCATGGCCTTATCATTCTGAGAATTTCCTATGTAATTTTCTGCATTTATTTAAATGTCAAACATTAACTCCGAACAATTAACTATATCAAAGGACTGCATATTTGAAAAGTCATGATTTTTACTTCGTGATGGTTAATATAGTGATTATACCATACTGTGGAATTCATTTTTAGAATATAGATATTAGGTAAGCTATTTTGTGGGGTTGCAAAGAAAAAACATAGTTAATGTACATTTAGTATACCTAACTATTACTCTTAATTGTCTAATGCAGTGGGAGGGTCTTAATAATTGGGGGTCAGAATATCAAACAAAGGAGTTCTTTTAAAAAGAAAAAATTGGGGATAGGAAATCATTTTAAGGGTCAAAAAGTGTGAAATTAATAAAAACTCAAAGAAAGTTAGAAAATTTCCTTAAAAAAAAAAAATACACCCACACATATATTAAACATCTAAAAATACTCTACGACAAGGCTCCCTAAACATTTTAAACCATCTGAGTGTCTTCACAGTTCCTTTGTTCCTCGTTGCCCCTCCCCACACCACCACCACCGCACCCCAGGCAAAAGAAATATGAATAATTATTTTTTTTTATATAAGGGTAGAAAATTCCTTTGCCATTATCCTCAAAATCTCAAGGTAAATAGCACAGACACCTGGCCATATGTAGCAGCAATATTCTAAGCACGGATGAATGGTAGACTTATAGATATGTAAGATAGATTCTGGCGAGAGAAATTGTCATGTATTACACGGTAAACCAGTTTTCTTAGTAACTGACTTAGCGGTGGATTCAATATAGTCTTTCTACTTTTGATGTCAGTTGAAAATGTTAACCTGAGAAGGTGCAACGAGTCACTTTCTTGGAGGTTAGCATCAGCCATGCTGGTGGAAGGCAGAGAGACGTCTCTCAGGGGATGAATGGGGAGTTTATTTTGCAGTGTGTGTATATCGGTGAATTTTTTAAATGAATCATCTACACTTACTGCCTGATGATACCACTCTGGTAGAAACCGTGGTAGAGTAATGGTTCGTGTTTTAGTTTTTTTATATATTAAACTGACCTACATTTTTATTGATTGAAAATTCTATTGATTACTTTTTAAGTAAGCCTTTCTTTTTGGCAAATATCTTTTGTCAAAATTTGAGTTTTATAATTTAAAATATGTGTGTGTGTAGCAATCCTATATTTTTAAAATAAAATAAAGTTTGTCGAGTTCAAGCCAAACTAGTTTTTACTAATAAATATTGGTAGAAAATCTGTTTCAGTTTTCACACGTAAATTGTTTCCATAAAATGAGGAACTGCGCCTGGACTTGCAGTTCTTTTAGTATTTGAATCTGCAGCCTCTTTGATCTTGAAATGGACTTCACTTAATTGGTGCTCAATTTCAAATGAAGATTCTCAAAGAAATTGGTTAAAATCCTAATTATAGAATTTAACTTTACAGATTATTTTGCAATGTTTTTTCTGAGCTATATTTCCTCTATCGTCCTTTGTTGATAAAATTTAACAGTTTTAAAATTATGCAACTTACTATTTTAAAATATTTAATATAAAATTAATTTTCTTTTCAAACAAATATTAGGCAGGTTCTTAGGATGGAGATGTCATCGTTAGTTGATAACTCGATCAAAAATGAAACAATTTTGTGAAAATCAGTAAACATTAAAACCGACAACAAATAGTTTTTTTTAATTCTTTGTTGCTTGTCAAATTCTGTTCACACTTCCATATTTAGAACTGCAAAATTTGTTTTTTGTTTTTTTTAATATTTTAACTCTCTGCTTACTTTTCCATTTTCTTATATAAGTTTCAAAATCTATTTCTTGTTATTTTCCACTTCAAAGAATTTGTTTTTATTATTTTCACCATTCACCTGTTTTCTTTTCTTTTTCATCTCTTTTCTTTCCAAACATAACTTTTCTTTCATTTTTCTTTGTTGCATCTTTTTTTCGGTTGCTACAGAGGTTATCGTTTTTTTTTCCTTTGAGAAGAATCTAGATTTCCACTTTCAGTTTTTCACCTGTTGCCTGCCATAAATCTGGGTTCATGCCTTATTTATTTACTTTCATTTTTCTGTGAGCAGGAAAGATGGACAAGTCTGAAACAATGAGGCCACATTTGCAACCTTGACAAACATCCATTGATTTTTATTTATTTATTTTTTTTAATACAGAATGACCCGGAGAAATAAATAAATAGATAAATCACC
>OZ038512.1:3447543-3475043 GCA_964036315.1 Acanthosepion esculentum | reverse complement strand
ATATTCATATTATATTCTCTGCATATTCTTATATTCATATTATATTCTCTGCATATTCTTATATTCTATTATATTCTCTGCGTATTCTTATATTCCTTGTATACCTGTTCTAATCTCACTGGAGAAAAACTTAGAACAGTTACTATGTCAGAAATAGTGCCAAATATATCTTCTCCTGACTTTCATATTATATTCCCTGCATATTCTTACATACTCTGTATATTCTTATATTCCCATATATTTCCCGTATATTCTTATATTCCTTGCTAATCTCACTGGAGAAAAAAACCTAGAACACTTACTATATCAGGAATAGAGCCAAATTTTTCATCTCCCATCACTTATTTTGTGGTGAAATGGTGCTAAATATTTGTTCCATCCAATGTGGCTGCCACAGCTTCACTACCTTAAATATTTCATTGAACATTTTGTCTGACAAAGTTAATTTTTTATACATAGGAAAAATGAAACGATCGTGTGTATTGCTGCCTAAATTTTAGGCACATAAGTTTTATTTTTAATATTCCGTCCGTTCAGGATATAGGTAATTATGACACACTAGATTTTTATTTTCTTTGAATTGCTCTGTATTCTTAGGAAAGGAAGCAAATTGGTTTCCTGTTGTCATCTTCACAGTATTTTAATTCTGTGTTCCTTCTCATATTTACAAAAATAAAATAAAATGTTGTTCTCAGTTCTAAGAAATGTCTATATCCCAAATAATGGCTGATTTGAATGAATTTTCCTGTTACGCATGCAAATCACTTGACCTCATAAAAACCCTGTCATATCAAGTGACAGTTTTAGACTCCGTTTCAGTACGTTGTGATTGCCAGTGATCCAAGTCCCCAAATTACAGCTAGGTAGCCATGGAACTTCTTCACAAGCTCCGTTTTTCAGCTTCGTATATATTGTTGCAATAATTGTTTTCATTGTAACGAATGATGATAAATAAATCGAGTGTTAGTGTAAAAATGGATTTCAACCTGATTTTATGTGCGAGAGATGGAAAGGGTCATCGTTTTGATTGCAATACATATTGAAGAAAATTGTACTTTTGAGGGTAAAGGGGTGTGGGGGTGTGTGTGTGTGTGTGTGTGTGTGTGTGTGTGTGTGTGTGTGTGTGTGTGGGCACACACTTTTAACCCTGAAAAAATCCCTCGGGGGATAAAAAGTTTTCTTTTTGTCTTTATTCATATTGTCTTTTCCAGTATATTCATATTTTTATACACACACATACATATGTGCACACACCACTCCCCCAACACATACACACACACATATACACATACACACACACACATATACACATACACACACACACATATACACATACACACACACACACATATATACACACATATACACACACATATACACACACGCACACATATATAAATACACACACACACAAACACATATATACACACACATACATATCTATATATGCACACACGCCCACATATAAATATGTACACACACACACACACACACAAATATGTACACACACACACACACACACACACACACACACACACACACACACACACAAAATATATATAATATTGTAATTCACCAAAACTCTGAGCCAGAGTAATTCTAGAAAATAGTCAAGCCATTTTTCTAATTATTGGGCTCGATATCAAGAGAAAGAGGCACCTTTATCATCATCATCATTATTATTATTAAATAACAACAGTAATAATGATCAAATATCACTTGGCCACTTGCCTGTCGGCTGTTTCTGTTGTGCGTTTGATGGAACCAAAACAGCCCAGGATTTTTGGTGGTGAACTGAATTTCTTTTCAAAATTAATAAATACATTAGATAAAATAATTTCAATTCACTATTAAACCTCCTGAAGAGTGGATGTGATTCCATGAAATCAACAGCTTAATGAAAAAATTTTTTTTTCCTTCTTTATTCCTTTTCTTGCATTCTGATCTATTCGAAATATTTCAAATATGCAAAATAAATTTTAAAATGTTATTTCTTATGCATGCATTACATAATTTAAAGTCAGCTATATTTATAGAACAGTGCACAATATAAGATCTGATGCTTATAGATATATACAGTGGGCATAGTGGACTATATATATATATATATATATATATATATATATATATATATAATTATGAAATGTTAAAGCTATTTAAAATTCTGATTCTTCTTTTGTGTTTTGAAACAAATTGTATTTTCTTTGATATTTGATTGGTGATTTTAAGAATAAGAATCATTTTTTCAGTGGAGGGGGGTCATTTTATTTTCTCTTGGTTCTGATCACGAATTCATTATCGTGGTGTTGTCGTTTAGATTCCAGCATTCACATTTACCCCTAAAATCTGAACAACATCAGCAAACAAAATTAAAATTACAAAAAAAAAAAAAAGTCTATAGTGTATATTTTAATTATTTTATTCCAGATTCTGTTTTTTTTTAATTTTTTTATTATTATCATTATTAAAATTAAAAACACAAATATACCCAAAGGAAATTTGTAGTTAAATTTAGAAAATGGGCCAAAACATTTATCAAAAACTGGAAATGTATAATGATCTTTTTCTTTCTTTTCTTTCTTTTCTTCTCTCCTCTCCTCCCCCCTCTCCTCCCCTCCCCCTCTCCTCCCCTCTCCTCCCCTCCCCCTCTCCTCCCCCTCTCCTCCCCTCCCCCTCTCCTCCCCTCCCCCTCTCCTCTCCTCTTTCCCCCCCTCTCCTCTCCTCTTTCCCCCTCTCCTCTTTCCCCCCTCTCCTCTTTCCCCCCTCTCCTCTCCTCTTTCCCCCCTCTCCTCTCCTCTTTCCCCCCTCTCCTCTCCTCTTTCCCCCCTCTCCTCTCCTCTTTCCCCTCTCCTTTTTTCTCCTCTCCTCTCCTTTTTTCTTTTCCTTTTTCTCCTCTCCTCTTTTCTCCTCTCCTCTTTTCTTTCTTTCCTTTTTTTTCTCCTCTCCTCTTTTTCTCCTTTCCTTTTTTCTCTCCTCTCCTCTTTTTCTCTCCTCTCCTCTTTTTCTTTCTTTCCTCTTTTTCTTTCTTTCCTCTTTTTCTTTCTTTCCTCTTTTTCTTTCTTTCCTCTTTTTCTTTCTTTCCTCTTTTTCTTTCTTTCCTCTTTTTCTTTCTTTCCTCTTTTTCTTTCTTTCCTCTTTTTCTTTCTTTCCTCTTTTCCTCTCTTTCTTTCCTCTTTTCCTCTCTTTCCTCTTTTCCTCCTCTACTTTTTCCTCCCCTCTTTTTTTTCTTCTCTCCTGTACTCAGCAAAGAAAAGGGTTTTCCAAGTTAAAAACAGAAAATGAAGGAAAATTTTAGTCTTTAATTGTTTTCTATATAAGGACATCAATTATTTGTGTGTGTGTGTGTGTGTGAGAGAGAGAAATGGTAAGCATTCTAAAGAATTTGTGAATATCGCAGATAATGTTCTTTGGGAGGATTATTGTTCATGCACACTTTTCAAAAAGCTCGATGAATACACGAAGGTAGTCAAGAAAGAAATGTAAAAAATACGCTCCAATATCTCGGGTTTTCACTCGATTTTACTTGCAACATTTTCACTGGTCAAATTCTCTCAGATCTTTTTGATGGCACTTCAAAAACTATATATAGAATTCATTTTCTGTCTGATAATGTCCTAGGACGTAGGCGGAATGTTTTTACTATTGAAGTGAATCCAATTCGGATTATTTTTGTTACTCTAAGCCACCTGTTTTAACCTGAATGGAACTTTTTTGTTGTAATAACTGGAATCGGCAAATTGGATAGAAAAAAGAATCAACATTTGCCAATAACGGTCGAGAAGTTGGCAGAAAGAATTGTCAGCTAGTGACGGGACATAAGTTGTCAAAATTTAAATTCTGATGATACATCCTCTAGCACCTAGCATCTTTAACCTTCTCACCCCCCAATATGTTTGTGTTATACTTTGTTCTTACTCCTCCCTCCCCATATCGACGAAAAATTATTAAAAAAAAAAATTGGGGTGGGGGTATGAAAGACAAAAGGTCGGTGTATGCATAGGGAGTCATGGTGGGAGTTGAATGCAGATTCTATGGTCGGAGGCAAATTAAAACAAAAAACACCTACCTCCTAGGAGAGAGCCACCAATCCAACATAATGTCCGTAAACAAAAAATAAATAAATAAATAAATAAATAGTCAGGGTGGCGGGGGTGGTAGGCTGTTTGATTGAAACGGGAAGGAATACACATCCGGGCAATCCGCTGTTAAAGAACAAAGACATTGATTTTGATTTTATTTATTTTCCAACAACCCCCCCCCCCAAAAAAAAGAAAAGAAAGTAATCTAGTTAACATGGGAAGATGGATTTCTACGTATCCGTCTTTGCAAACAATGATTCCGTTTTCGGTTTTCTTTTCTTATTTCAAAGTTATCTCGAGTTCCTTAGAATAATTCTTTTTTTAAGTTTTGTTCTCTTTTTACTCTTAAAACTAGACGCGACATTTATTATTGCCAAATCGAAAAATAGGTAACTTCAGAGTTCAAAAAATAGTGTTTTTTTTTTTTTCTTCTTCCTCTTTCGTCCGTCAAGAGATGTTTTTAGAGCTGGATTAGTAATGAATTAGTCATTTAAAAGAACTGCTAGGGACTCTACAGCGCAAGGCTTTTTTTTTTTTTTTTTTTTAGAGAAAAGATCCCCCCCCCCTAAAAACAAAAAAAGAAAAACTTTACTACTCATAAAAGTAGGAATCGTTGGATGGAAAGGTACCAAAAAAAAAACATAATATATCTTTTTCTTTTAATATTTATGATTAAACATTTCGAAACCTCAAATTGCATTTTATTAATTTTCATAGGATGACAAGCGATTATGGTCAGGTAAAGAATTGTTTAACGTGCAGATCTCGCAGGTCATTGATAGTAATTTCGATAATCTATATCGTATTAGTAGTCAAAGACATAAGAATTTAAGTAAAGATCGCTATTATTATTGGGATTAAAAAAAAAAAAAAAAAATAACGAAAATGTTTTATGACTCATGCATGTTTTATTTTCAAGTTTGCTAGAATATTTTTTGCAGCTGCCTGTGTTTTTTTTCGAAATTCCATTTTTTTTCTTTTTCTGTAAGAAAGAAAAACTCGCTTCAGTTGAAATCTCTTTAAATAAATTGCCTGCGAATCGTTTCCCAAAGACGGCAATGTGTTTTATTCAAGATGACTAATATAGAAATATAGTTCTTTATTCTATTTCAAAGTCCAATCCCTCCAACTTTCAAGCGGGCGGGGGGGGGGATTCTTTTTTATTTCCTTTTTTTTTTTAAGTCAGGAATCATTTTTGTTGGTTTCGATCACAGATGCGATGATACAGCAACTTCTGTAGAACCCTCCTTGTTCTCCCTCAAATCCGATATATTTTCCGTTTATTTTAATTTTCTGCAATTAAAAAAAAGAAAGAAAATGTGAAATAAAATATCTTCATCGCTAAAAACTTAATTCTCATTTTTTAAAAAGATACTTTTAAATTTGTATTTAAAAAAAAAATAAAATAAAAAAAGACAATTGTTTATTTTTTAAGATCTTTTTTTTTATTTAAATTGAATTTTTCTTGGTCAGTGATTTACGTCGAATTCATTTTCAGTTTTTAAAGGATTTTTGACCTGAAGAGGGTCAGTGGTGAAGTCATCTTTTTTCCTTTTTTTTTTGTAAAACCTTTCTCCAGCTTTAATTCAAAATTTTTTCACAGAAAAAGATAAATATATCAAATCTACACTGATATAAGGACTCATTTCTTGTGTTCTGTCGGCATTTAAAAAAGAAATTCAATTTGCGTGTTAAAAAAAAAAAATCAATGGTTGGACCTTCTTTTCTTAGTAGACCTTTAAAAATGGCAACTCCGATTCCTGGACTAGCCTAACACCACAGTTGTTTTTTAATTCTTACAGTGTTTTTCTCTTTGTTTTTCTTTCTTAAATTTTGATTTATCTTGTCATAAGGAATCAATAACAGCTTTGATCGTACATTTTAAATACACACACTCTTCGCTTGGAATCAGCCGAGGTGTGACTTGTTGGTTACCTCCCTTACACCATTCTTACATGGAAGCACTTGTTCGACTTTTTCACGTGCACTTTTCTTTTTCTTTCGTTGTTGTTGTTTTTTTTTTATTACTTGTTCTGTTAAAATCTGTAATTTTATGAATTAAAATTAAATCTAGGTTGGATTGGGCGCTTCAAAGAGCAATGCAATAGTTGTAATAACTTTTAAATAGGCTTCTTTTGAAAACCTCCAAAAACGTCAAACGATTTTAAATTTTTTTAGCGGTCATCTTTTCATTATTTTGTATTTTCAACGCCCGATACGTTCTTGTCATAGCAAATTCTGAATTACTTTAAAAAATAAATAAATAAATAAATAAACCTTTTAAAATTACATTTCTTCTTTGGAAGACCAAAGTAAAATAGTTTTTTTCTTACGAAAATTTAGTAGTTATAAAAATAAAAAAAAGACATTTATTTATTTCGTTTGAATTCTGATACCAGTCCTTTCATATTGAAAGGTGAAAGGATCGACTTTCTTTATTAACTGGTCATTTCCGCTTTAAAAACTCTTATTTGTTGCAGAAATTGATATATGCTTTATTTATGAAAACACAAGATGTCAGCTCAGAATATGAGGTTAGCTAAAAAGAATGATACAAATTTTAAGTCTTATTTTTAAGTTTTATTTTGTTTCTTTTGTTCATTAAAAAATAGGTGCTTGCAATATGCAGCTACGTAAAATTTACAAATTCTTATGATCCATCATTATTTGAGAAAATATCTGTTCATAATATGAAAGTAGGTAAAAATAAGAGAGGAAGGTAATTGGATATGCTAAAATGGAAGATAACTTTTTACTTATATATATACAGTGTACAGTGTAACCCGGATATAAGAGAGTTGTCGGGACCGGAGAAGAAGTCTCTTATATCCGGGTTTGGTCTATTATATATACGTTAACACAGGCTCTAATTTGGGACCAGAGAAAGTCTCTCTTATATCCGGGTTTGGTCTATTATATATACATTAACACAGGCTCTAATTTGGGACCAGAGAAAATCTCTCTTATATCTGGGTTTCTCTTATATCCGGGTTACACTATTTATATATATTCTGTCTTTTGAAAGGCAGACTTTTTTAATGTCATTTGTGCTTTTGCGGTGTTTTCACTCATCACCTTGTTCACTCTTTTTATACCTCCAACCTTATATTATCTGATGTCTTGGGTTGGGCTAATATATTAAAAATTCTCAAGTTGCTTTATACAATAAAATACATTTTTGTACTTCACTTCAGTGATACACACTATTGCAACTTCTTTTACGACTTTATACAGGTCTTTTCCTAAGAAACACATAAATGAAATTAATAATTAATACAAAAGCTGTTTTGAAGATACCTATTTATCACCTGTATATCAAATGTTAAGCAAACTTTGACCTTTGCACCTTCAAAAAATGCTGTATTAAAAGCACTTTTTTTGGATGTGCAGGTGGTGTAATTAATAATGGCTCTGAATTGTTAATCAGAGCTGAGTTCAAATTCTGTTAAGTTTAATATATTCATTTACATGCAAATACTATTTATGGATTAATAAAACTTGTATGACCAAACCATTATTATTTCCAAAAATATAAGAAAATTGCACAAAAATTATTTAGATTTTGGCATTAAATAACCCATAGGCATTGATATGCATGTCAGTTCCTTGAAAATTTTTATATATATATATATATATATATAGGGTTGGTGCATAATTATCAGGCGTTTTTGTAGGCGAGTTATTTGTTAATAAAAATTGCTGTTTTGTTTATTTTTTAATAAAAATATTATTTTAATTTCAGGTTATAAAAATGTTTGTCGATAATCATACACTCTGGAATAATCATTTAAAAATCTTGTTGAATTTTGTTTCTTTTTTCATAATAAATATTATTTTAAAAACGCCTGATAATTATGCACCAACCATATATATATATATATATAATTTTTAAATGTGTTATTGATAACGGATACAAACTTTTGGCACATGCATTCGCAACATTATGGTTGAATTTTTATTTTTAAGTTTAAGAGGGCATTTTTTTTTTTTTTTTTTACTATTATGGCAATTTGAGAATGTTTTTGTTGTATGAGTTTATCAGTCAATGTGGCATGAACTAAATTGTTCAATAAACAGAGTAATGTCTCAGCTGTTATCCCAAAAATTTGCACGTCTGATCAGTTCTTTTAAATCAAATATGTGGTGCAGTTTAATTTATACTAAAATGAATCATTCATACAAAAAGTAAATTAGTAAAGTTATTGATATAAAATGGTGAAATCCCTTCACTAACAAAACTGTAATATATATATATATATATATATATATATATTAAAGCCTTCTTTGTGGGTCAAGAACTTTTAGCACCTCCTTCTATTAGTTTGTAGATATATATTTGCATAGGCACCAATGTACATAAGTATATTAGTGTACATAAAATTCCTTAGAGTCTCCTGACAGCTTAAAATGAACATTTTGCAATGACAATGTCAAGCAAAACACTTCTGCAAGATTTTGTTGCCTGCGGTAGTTTACTCAATTAGAAAAGATGGAAAGAAAACTGAAAAAGACTCCTTCTAGGCCCAGTGCTAATTACATCTGTAAGTTACCTTTGAATGTGGTGCTATCTTTTGTAAGTGCTATGCATATGCCATCTGAAAGGGCTGCTGAGACTTTGACACAACAATGAAGATGCCGAGAAAAAATAAAAATAAAAAATAAAATTAGTAATAGTTAAAAACTTCTGTTGTGAAGAGAGGCGGGGTCGGGGTGGGGGGGTTGTTGAAGGAATGCTTTTGAGCCAAATTAGATCTGGTAGGTACCAGGGGACAAAATGTCTTCTAAAATGAAGTTTTTCACATTTACTTCACTTTTCTAAGCGAGGTCTTTTTATTTTTTTTATTTCTTCTTTTTAAATCTCAAAGACAACGTAAAGAGGAAGAGGTCTGCATTTCATGTCATTTCCAGTGCCAAAGTTCCCTAACACAATTTTTATTCCTCTCTCTCTATCTCTCTCATCATAGAACAGCATGTAATTAAAATATTTTCACCTGATCATCATTTAATGGACCTGCTACCATTTTTAGTTAAGTCTGTTTTCCTGCAAGACTGGTACACTTTGAATTAATTTTTTTCTGTCCGTCATTGATTCTGGTTAACTTTGACCAAATTGAATTAAGATAGTACTTAAATATCTTTCACTTTTTGTTTCTACCACAGGGGCTAAGAAAAAAAAAAAAAATTATCTTGAGAAGCTTCTGGAGATTCTGAAACCTATGAAAGATATCTAATCTTCTGAATTTGCAAAAAATAATACAATTACATTTTTTTCCTTTTTCGCAATTACTATAGAAAGATTAAAAATCTCGTCTACTTTTTTAATTCTATCTTATGGATAGATATTTTTAAGTCAATGTCACGGTTCATATTGGAAATATATATATATAATATATATATATATAATATATATATATATAATATATATATATATAATATATATATTATATATATAATATATATATTATATATATAATATATATATATATATATATATATATATATATAATATATATATATATATATATAATATATATATATATATATATATATATATATAATATTTTTTTTTTCCTGAAATGATTTTATGGGCCATATATTAACATTGTTGAAGAATTATTGATTGTTATAAAAATACTTTCCCTTGATCTGCCTTTTAATGAAATACATCTGAAATCATCCTTTTCATAATGTGGAATCTTAACAATAGAAATATTTTTTTTTTTTAAAATGATATCAGGGTTGGGGTAACCCTATCAAATTGTGAAATGTGAGCTATCCTGAACGGCCACTTTTCTAGATCCTTTCGTACCAACGCAGATGTCCCCCAGGGCTTCATCCTTGGTCCTAATTTATTTTTAGTTTTCATTAAGGATCTTCCTGATGACATCATCTCTCAACTTGGAATCTATACTTAATAATTTACTCCTGCCTCGATATCAGTCTGACAAGGTCAAAATTGTGTCCAATGTCTAAAATGACCAAGTTCGTAGTGTAACTCGGGCAAAAGAGGGCTTGTTAATTTTAATGCCTCTAAAACTAAACTTCTCTCTGTTATTCATCTGAGAGACTGCCTTTCATCAGAATGGCTGATGTTAATCTCCAAGAAAGTGACTCGTTGCACCTTCACGGGTTCATGTTCTCTGCTGATATGAAGTGAAAAGACGATATTGAATCCATTGCTAGGTCAGCTGCTAAGAAACACAGGTCACTATGTTGGGCGTGACAATTTTTCTCTCCAGAATCTATCTTACATATCTATAAGTCTATCATTCATCCATGCGTAGAATATTACTGCCACATATGGTCCAGTGCCCTTGCTATTTACCTTGAGTTCCTTGATAAGATCCAAACAAGAATCTGCAATATTATTGGTCCTGTCACTGAAAGCTAAGGTTGCCTTTCTATGTCTTTTCTACTAATACTTTCATGGTAATTCTTCGAATTAGATCTTCGCTATGGTACCTAGAGTTTTTGTCTTAAATCGGGAAATGAAATTTATCCTGAACGACCACACTTCAAGATCCTTTCGTACAAATGCAAATGTCCCCCCTGGGCTTCATCCTTGGTCTTACTCTATTTTTAATTTTCATTAAGGATCTTCCTGATTACATCAGCTCCTAACTTGGATCTACGCTGAGAATGCAACAATTTACTCCTTCCAGAAGGTAAGGCTTATGAATCTGACAAGGTCAAAATGGCAGCAGAATCCCAAAATGGCATCAAGTGCGTAGAGAACTGGCGGAAAAATGACTTGTTAATTTTAAAGCCTCCAAAACTAAACCTCTCTCCATAAATTATCTGAGAGACACCGTGCTGCAATCTATCAAGATGGCTGATGCTATCCTCCAGGATAGTGACACTGTCTCGGGAAAGACAATTTTTCTCTCCAGAATCTATCTTACATATCTATAAGTCTATCATTCGTCCATGCTTAGAATATTACTGCCACAAGTGCCCTTGCTATTGACCTTGAGTTCCTTGATAAGATCCAAAGAAGAATCTGCGATATTATTGGTCTTGATCTGGCTGCTCGGCTCCAGTCACTTTCCCACCATTGTAAGGTTGCCTCTCTGTCTTTTCTATAAATCTTTTCATGGTAATCGTTCGGACGAGCTCTTCACTATGGTATCTAGAGTTTTTGAATTTAAACACAGTACTAGATTGGTGTTGAGAACTCTTCAATTTGCAGTTGATCCGGCTCGATGTAGCCATAAATTCTATGCTAACAGTTTCTTCTCTCACACGTGGAATTCCCTTCCAACTTCATGCATCCAGACAACTTTAATCTGCAAAAATTTAAATGCAATGTCGATCGCTATCTACTGTCCACCTGATTACTCACTTCTCTTTCGGTTCATCATTAATGTTCCTGTTCCTAATTCTTCTACACTGTGTAACCTCTTGTGTCTTAGTGGCTTTACTGCCTTGCTTCAGGTGATTATGACAAAAAAAAAATCCATTGAAAATTTCTTCATACATATTTCTATATAAACAAGAATGTCTTTGAGTGACCATATTTAAAAAAAAATTGAATTGGTCTTTTCTTTTATTTTAATTTTAATTTATTTCGGTAACAATTGCTCTTTTAGACATTTATTGTTAAAAACAAACATTTTGACTATTTTATTGATTTTTTTTTTTTGTCTAATGCCAAAATATCTTTTTTTTTTTTTTTTTTTTTTTTTTTTTTTATAAAATTATCTAAAAGTGATTTTTATTCAAGGAAATATTTTAAACAAAAAAATCAAGTAACTTCAAATTTTGGTTTTGAAAAGATGGAAATGGAGGAAAATAGTTATGGAGGGTCAGGAGTAATACCCGATGACGATGGTTGGTGGATGTTTGTGCTAGTAATACATGTTGTATGGACAGTTGAAAATCGTTAAACCTGCAAGTATCACATTGCTGTTGGGTATCACAAGATGTTCTTTAGATGTTTTAAGCTAAAAGCAGGTGGACAGAAAAAATGTCGGTAATCTTGGCAGAAAGTTCTTGAAAACTCATTCACCCCTGAAATTTTTTCCTTCCTCCTCATTTGCCAAAGAGTAGAATCTTCAAACAATCTGTTATTGATGACACGTGTGAGAGAAATTTTACACACGCATATACACGCAGAGAAATAGGGCTAAAGTTTCAGGAATTTTGTGTTTCCCTCCCAATATGTGTATCCGCATGCACACACAGCCATTTAAGTATATGCTTGATTGCCTTTTAAATTCATTAACTTGAAGATGAATTCCTGTGTTTTGAGTCCGTGCAGGTGAACTGTTCGTAATCAGAAGAATCACAATTCTGTTATGTATGAACTGCTTGATACTAATTTCAGTCTCAGATATGCGACCAGCTGCCATTCACTTTTTGCTCTGGCTCAAAAGTTTTAAAGCAACCAATCAAATTCTAGCTATTTCTATCTGTTTCTCTCAATTTAAGAAAATTCTTTTCCATTTAATTTTGGATCCCTCCAAAGCTTATTTAAAAAGAAAAAAAGATGGGAAATGTTTTCTAGATCCTTTCTTTTTTCTTTTCTCTTTTTTTTTTTATTCTCCCCCCACCACTCAGTTTTCATTTCTTACCATTTTTTTTTTTTATAACCGTTTTATTTTATTTTATGAATTTTAAATATTTGTTACACCCAATTTTTAAGAATTTTATGTATTTAATTTTTTTATTTTTTATGTATTAGTCTCCCTCGTTGAAGTCCATTCCCTTCCCCACCCATCTCCATCGCCTTTGCCAGAGACTCCTGCAACTCAAGGGTTACTTTGACAACCAATTACTGCACTTAGGATTATTCTAAGATCATGTGACTGCAATAGTATCGAATTAATTGCCAATTTTAGCCATTTCAATAAAGTTTCTCTCTTACTTCTTTCTGGAATCTTCTCTCTCATCTTCTCTCTATTATATCACCCCTAACCGCACCTTTTTTTTTTTTTTTCTTTAATTTTCTTTTTTTTTTTGTAATATATTTATTTTAATTCTGGGAGCCTGGATAAGCTAATGATAATTTTTCTTTTTCTTTCAAAGCTGATTTTTAAAATGCAACCATATTTATTAACTTATAAATGACCCAATATTTTCAAAAGATTCATTAGAAGCATTTAAGAAAATTTTTTTTATTTTTAAAAAATATTTTGCTATGTTTTGAAAGGCACAAATATTAATAATTGTCCTTCTTTTAATTTTGTCTTTCTTAATTTTATTTACCTTTGAACTGGCAGACATATTTATATTTTGCAATTAAATTATTCTGACCAATTTTCTTTTTTTTGTTTTTGTCAGAAACTGAAGTTGTTGGGTTCAATCAAAATCACCCTGTCACTATTTTTAGTTATAATTCTACCCATCTCTCTCTCTCATGGTGTTTTACTGCTCCCTCCCTCTCTCTTGTGAAGTTTTACTCTCACCCCAGCCTTTGAAAAATCTTGAGTTGATGTTAAAACCTGCCACAAATATTTATTTATTATGACATGTCTCTAATTTGTATTTAGATAGATTGTATTTATTTTCAATTTTTCTTGTTGAATTGTTCACCTACATTGCATATGATCCATTATTGTACATAATTAGGTTGTAATAAAATTTGTATTTTATATGAAAACTTAGATGTAGTAGCATGGGGAGTGGCCCTGTAACATGGATTCAAGAGTGGGGGTCACATGAGACCCTTGCTTTGGCACGGCTAATGAGATTGTTCAGTGTGAGTAATGAGAAAGTCTCAAGGAAAATGGAAACAAAAACGACATTTATACTGAAAATCAGAAAGTGACACTTGAAATCTCGAGGACACAAAGAGATTCAAGGACAAGGAATAATCAATATTTACATTATCTACATGGAACAATAGCTGTGAGGACTGAAACGTTGGTTAGTGAATTTTGTGGTATAACAACCCTGAATTCAGTCCCTGGTCCGACTCGGAAGCATGGCAATAACTGAGCCGTACTAAAAAGACGAGATATCTGTGGACGTCGATATTGAAATGAGAACAATCTACTCCCATACATTTAATAAACTGTTCAATTTGAAATTCCCTGAAGGTTATATCAGTCGACAGATACCTGAAGAAGGCCTTAGAAGGCATCAGTTGAAACGTGATAACAACAACAAAGACGTTAGTATGATTGTAAATACTGTCGAAAATTCCTCTCGACTCAGAGTAAATCAAAGGCTGGTCCAGTACAGTAAGTGTTGTGAAACCCTGCCTAGTCTTGCAACCCAAATTTCAGTCATGGAATCATTTAATAAAGAGAGAAGAATGTCCACAGAACAACTCTGTCCCCATAAAGTCCCTCTCACAAGAAAAAATATGAGAAGGGAGGGAATGCAGGCCATAACAAGGTGCCGGACCTGCACATCCCACCCATTTTGGTAAAAAGATTACAAAAACCAGCACTCGGAGTGGGCTCGCTTTGAAAAACAAGCCATGACAAACACTCCATCTCCTGCGTCTGACCATAACCCAACATACGCAGGTAATTTTACTTATTTTTCCACAATAGTGAAGTTACAAGATTAGTCATATTTTTAATTTTTTAACAAATTTAGAGGAACTAAAAATAAAACCATTTCTTTAAATTCTTTCTGTATTGCGTTATTTTTGGTAAATTTTATTACCATCATTGCACTCGGTAAATTCCTTTTAAAACCAAGTCCGTTGTTGCTGCTACCAAAATTCAAGCATTTTGTGAAATATCATTAATTATCGTTACAGATTTTTCATGATTTTTCCTTGCAAAATTTCTACCGAGCAGTTTTATTAATTCTGTCTGCTTTCTAGATCCACTCTTTCCATTTACTGACCCAAAGTTTTTTGCAATTCCTTTTGCGCATTCATATGAGGTTTTTCTTTTTTTTTTCTTTTTTTTTTCTTTGACAAAACTCTCAATGTATTAAGAATCAAAGCGAATGAAGAAAAAATGGTCACTTAATATCAGCAGGATTTTCAGATTCTTATGGAGCCACTTTCATCAAATTTGTTTGTTTGGTCATGCCTAACAAATGGCCTGTTGGCTCTCCATTGCACAAAGCCCGCACAAGCAATGGGGAAGGGTTTAGAGACCAGATCGATGGCTTGGACAATTTTTTGAAAAACCACTTGATAAGGAAGCACCATTTCACTTTTTCATACATATACACACACGTTTTTTTTTTTTCTTTTTCTTTAAGTCATACATTTTATCTTCAGCTAAACACATTCTAATATTTGCCATGATCAATCAGTCTGTATGGGGCTTAATTTTTTCCCTTCTTTTAATTGAAATACCTTCCAAATTTTCTCTTCTCTCCATTTTGTTTCAGAATTATTTTCTTTATTTTTTGCTTTTTAATTTTTTTTTTATTTTTTCCCTTATACATATCTCATTTGCTTTCATGCCTTAAGTGGGTCGTATATGTTCTGTTATGTATATGGTGCCCGAATTCGAAGTACACACTTGGGGCTGTGGGTGGAACAGACAAGTTTCAGGTTGTATTGAGTTTGTATGGTAGGTGATATGATAAACATTTTGTCCATTCTATGCAAGAGGGGGCAGGGACAATATTTTACCCCCACCATGCTCCATCTTTCTGATGTATCCATGTTTCATGCATATTGGAATGGCTACTATTGCTGTTGGCGTTGCCAGATAAGAGCTGAACGAGAGTTGCCTCACAAAGATGAAAAAGGGGAGAGGAAGCTTGAAGTTTTGGATTTTCTTTTTTTTCCCCCACAATTTCTGGTTTTATTCTTTAAAAAATATACATCACAAAAAATGTGAAAGATGATGATGATGATGATGATAATAAAAAACAATTATTGCAACAATATTGCTAAAAATAATGGACAAGTTTTGTGCTTTCAAATCGCATAGAAACAAAACAAAACAAAACCATGGATTATTCAATCCGTTGAGTCTGAGAAACCGAACTGTCACCCTTCCTCAAATAAACAATGAAACGACTGGACATACATGAAAGAAGCTTTTTTTTATCCTTTTTTTTTATTTATTTATTTATTTATTTCAATCACCTTCCCCCCACCAATCATTTTTTATTTTTCTGCTTCCATTCTGTTTATCTAAATATTATTTTTTTAGTAGTTATAGGTTAAGACGATATTGTCAGAAAATATATAGTCATTTTGGCTGACTAGTAACCATAGTGAATTCTCAGTTTGTTATCCAGTTTTCTATTGAAATTATTCCAGGAGAAATAGACCACTAGTGAAGGGTACATGTTTGCATGGCCTCCCTTGCATTTCTTTGACGATAAATAATTTTTGTGTAACAAAAAAGACTAATTACTGATAATTTTACTAACCTCATTCATAATTTTAAAAAAATCTCCCATTTCTTTTAGATAAACTGAACAAGCGATATTTGTAGAGTAGCTTAAACAGAGATCCCTCCCCAACCCACTTTCGTATACCACACCCTCACCAGTTCTCTGTACAGAGTACATGGCAGAACTGAGTAAAAGAAAATAATAGGCAAAAAAATCTTACTATAATTCTGCTTGTCTCTTCCTTAGTTAGCACGGACATTACGCCCTGCCAATACATCCTAAATAATGGACCATTCCGTTTTGTGTGGAGAGATGGAAAAGACATATCAGAGACGCTACTTGGCTTCAGTGAGAAAATGAAGAAAGAAGGGAAGATAAAGGAGGTGATAATGCTCTCATGTGTTTAATGTCTGCTTCTGCGAAATAGAAAACGTGTCAATTTTAAATCTTTTCATCTGTATTCCCTTACTACTTTAAATAATGACAAGTTTATGATTGTTATTGCAATATTAAGCTCAAATATATAACGATGCGATAGGGAAAATTCTACAGATATTTTAGTGTTGTAGTACACGCCATGAGCTTATGAAAATCCATCAGAAAATTCAAATAGGAAAGCCGTGAAATTTTTGTGGGTATTTCTATTTAATTATAACGTTTGAATTTCATGTGAAAAAAATTGAGGTTTTGAGTAGTACAATTGTATGCCTGGACATGGCAAGTCTTGGAACAAATGTTTTTTTTTCTTTTCTACCAGAAATGAAAAAAAAATTTAATTACTTTGTTAATACAACAGATTTTAGAATTATGAAAACGTACAGTCTGTTTTGTGTATAGGTTTACAAGACTTGCTCAAAGGTTGAGACACTGATTCCTGTTTATCGCATTTATAAACGTATAAATTCTCTCCTCCACAGAAGCTTTCAAAACATACACAGGTCAATGCCAAGTCAATATCCATTTGGTATTGTGTCTCATAACGCAAATAGGCTGACCAAAAAAATGAGCTGAGATTATTTGCCCAAAGCAATGATTCTTCCTCAAAAGATTAGTCCTGATAAAACCACTTATTAATTTGTTTTTTTTTTTTAATTTATTAGTGCTTGAATAGTGAGATCGTAAGGTTTGTTTTAAAAACTACACGTCCTCTTTTAAGATTTTTATCAAGTAGTTTCCTTTTAACTTTTTCCCTTATTTCTCGGATATTATAAAAGAAAATTGAGTCCCACATAAAGTTATCGAGAAAAGAAACTAATTTTTCCATAGCCAATTTTTTTATGCGCAAATAGTTCTTTCTTTTCTTTTTCTCTGTTCCATTTTCCTCCAATGAAAACTACGCAGTTCAAAACTGTAGCTGATTGGTCATTAAATTCAGCAGTTTCTTTGTCACTGAAATATTTGCTCAAAATATGAGACTTGCTTTTGATCAAATTTGAAGTTTGAAATGGCGCTTCAAAGCAAAGGCTACAAAAATTCCATCTATGGTCTTTCTCTCAAATGAAGAGCTTTCACTGTCATATCCATTTCTGTTCTCAACAGACCTGCTTGTTTCCAGCTCATGAAACAATTTGACAATTTTTGCTCAGAAAATACAAGAAACCAGAAAATTGGTTGCAGCCTAAATGCTCTTCTTCCAGATGCATATAATAAGAATCTTTGATGATAGCTGTTGGCAAGAATTAGGTATTTATTTGCTTCAAACAATGGGTTAAGAAGAGACATTGAAATTTTAGGTTTACAAAAAAGATAAATCTGGACGATATTACCACTCACTGGTCGGACTGGATTATTTTGAATGGATTATAATTTGAAACAATGAAAAAACAACCCTTCATTTTCTTAACTTGATTCCGATTTTGGAGGCTTCATTCTCTACTGCAAATCTTTTTTTTGTAGATTTCCTAAAGAGAAAATAACTGATTGTAAAGTAATTAACTTGAATTTTGCTTTGTTAAATATTTATTCTGATTGTCTTCAGACTTACCAGTTTGTTTATTTTTTTGAGAATTCATGATCCCACGATTAAGGGTTAGAGAGAGAGAGAGAGAGAGAGGGGACATGTATACATTTAAAAAAATGGATTTGTATATGCTTTGAAAAAAATAGATTTGCATATACTTAGGAAAAATGGATTGTATTCTAGTTAGAATTATGTATGGAATTCAACTAAATGATTAAATAAGGAACGAGTAGGAAAAAGCTTTATAAATTTGACGTGTTTTGTACTTTTAGATTTATCAGAAATTTTGGGAATCTGGTTATACTTGGGTAAGAAATGGATTTGCATATACTTAGGGAAAAGGTTTTAAAAAATTGTTTTCAGGTTTGTTTCTTTTATGACACCTCATCCACAATTATTTAATCTGTTTGGAATTATCAGCAGACAAAAATTCCCTCCTCCCTCCCCCCAAAAAAACATGATTTAAAAAAAAAAAAATCTTTGGTAGTGAGACCCACTCTCCTTTGCATGAGATCAGGATGTCAAATAGTATCAACCATTTTTGTTTTGTTGTTATAGAACATTTTGTAAGATATTCCTTTTGTCTACAATCATGAATTTGGTGACAGTAATTGTGGGTTCAATCTCTGGGACAGGTTGTACAAACTTAGACTTTGTTGAAAACAGTACGAGCAGTGACTGAGCAGTTCTCAATAAGAACACAATGAGATATTTGTAGACATGGGCAAGAGAACAAGATTTATCCAGCGCTGTAGATTATAAAAAGAGTTCAATTTAAAATTATCTAAAGTTTATTTGGATTGGCAGACCCCCCCCCCCCCGAGAACACTGGCCAAAACAATGGCTGAAATGTTGTGATAATAACAAAGATAAGGATACTGATTCCTAATGTAAATAACTATTTTGTCATCCCAGAAATTCAGACAGAAATATTTGAACTATTAAGTGATTTTATTTTTATTGTACAATCTTGTTTTCTTTTTTTTCTTCATTTTTTTAAAAAATTTTCTCTCTTTCTTTTTCTAATTTCCTTTTTCTTTTCTAATTTTCTTTTTCTTTTTTTTTCTAATTTTCTTTTTCTTTTTTTTTCTAATTTTCTTTTTCTTTTTTTTTTCTAATTTTCTTTTTCTTTTTTTTTTCTAATTTTCTTTTTCTTTTTTTTTCTAATTTTCTTTTTCTTTTTTTTAATTTTCTTTTTCTTTTTTTTTCTAATTTTCTTTTTTTAATTTTCTTTTCCTTTTTTTTTAATTTTCTTTTTCTTTTTTTTAATTTTCTTTTTTTTAATTTTCTTTTTTTTTAATTTTCTATTTTTTAATTTTCTTTTTTTTTTAATTTTCTTTTTTTTTCAATTTTCTTTTTTTTTCAATTTTCTTTTTTTCAATTTTTTTTTTCTTTTTTTCAATCTTGTATATTTTTTTATCCTGATAGTGTTTTAAATCTTTTCACCTGCTGTTTACATTATTCACTCTTGGAATATTTACTATCACAATATTTTGGCCATTGTGCCCTCTGACCTTCATCAGGTGATTGCCAATTTCAAACTGAACCCTTTTTTTAATCCACAAGGATAGATTATTCTCGTTCTACTGCCCATGCCGAAGGATATCTCATCTAATTCTTTTAATACAATAACAAATTATGCAGCACTTATTTCGATTAACCATGTTACTTAGAATGATTACTTCACTACTTATATAAATGTAAAAAGAGTCTTACTTGGTAATATGTGACCGATGGCTATAAAAAGGCATTGTTGATTATGGCTAATTTGTTTAAATAATGCCCTGATTATTGTTTGTGTCACATGACAATAATTATAAATAAGATGACACCCTAAAATAAGTAACCAAGTAATCGTTTTAAGTTCTCTGAATACTGATGTCTTTTAGTACTGTTCAGTTTGCTGGTCTCATTTCCACAAAATCCAAGTATACACTACTTAACCCAGGGAATGGACTAGCAATTAGTATGCTACCGAATCCACTCAGTTTTTTGTCCTGTGTGGAGAACTTGGAGCTTGAAACGTACTGTTTAATTTTGGTTGCCACATTTCGTTTTTGATAATTTTTTTTGTATTAATAAACTTTGTTTGCCTTCATTCTTTTTTTTATTTTTTTTATATTCATGTACTTTGTTTTTTGTTTGTACTTTGATACATTCAATGTTTTTTTTTTTTTCTGTTCATAGAAACCTGCTTGTTTTGTCGATGCTTTTTATTTTCAGTTGACGTTTTTCAACGTCACCTTTTAATTTGCAACTTGCTCACTTTTTTCCGCATCATCAATACCTTTTTTTTCTTCTTTTTTTTTTAACCTTTTCCGTTGCCGCTATCAGCATAATCCTTTGTTTGAAGTCTTGTTCTTCGATTTCAAATCTCCATAAATGACTGACCGCCCCCCCCTCGTCTATTAATTCTCAGGAACTGCATTCTGTGCATTTGAAAAAATTTACTCAGACCTGCTGAAATGAAATCATAACTTTGCATTTTTTTTTTTATTCTTGTTAGCAAAATATTTTAATAGTTTTTTTTTTTCTTTTTTTCTTTTAACGATAAACTTGGTTAATAAAATGCATTTGAAATTTAAGAAGACATGTTTTTTGGCAAACCATTTTTTTTGTAAGTGAAATGTTAATCCAGATCTGAAGAAGCTAAAAATTACATTTGTAATATTTCCAAATATATTATAATAAAAAAGAAAGAACAGTAAGATATATAATCTGGTGTTCTTATTGATATTTTTATTTTTACAAAACAGTGCTGAATGTAAATTTACAGAGCATAAATATTATAAATTAACTGATTTAAAATATGGTTTCTTCACTACAAAGGAATTACCATGTTTCAAAAACTGAAGCTAAAAACTTCAAATTTAATTATATAATTAATTATATAATTAAATTAAAAGCATTAGTTCTGCTTTTAATTTAATTATATAATTAAATTTGAAGTTTTTTAGCTTTGGTTTTTGAAACATGGTAATTCCTGTGTAGTAAAGAAACCATATTTTAAATCAGTTAATTTATAATATATATATATATATATATATATATATATATATAAAAAATATTAGATATTTTTTATTTAGTTGACATGTGGCAGCATAATAAAATTCTGGAAGAAATCACAAACTTTTTAGTTACTCCTGCAAGTTTTATTGTTTAGTGCTGAATTTTAGCTTTTTAATATTTGACGTTGGAAATTATGAATACCGAATAATGATTTTACACCAAGATCCATAGGCATATTGGGATGGTGAAGGACATATTCCAAAAGCTGTGCAGGGTATTGCGAGACAGGAGGATTACTTTAATAACGAAGAAAAGAATACTGAGCTGTTATGTGATATCTGTCCTTCTTTACGGCAGCAAATGTCGGATGATTTCCTCAAAGATGAAGAAGAGACTCAAGGTGAAATGCGGTTCTACAGAAGGATGCTGAGGATATCATGGACTGAGCGTGTGAGCAACGATGAGGTCTTAGAGAGGATGCAAACAAGGAGGAGGCTTATATAGGGTGACCCCAAAAAACGGGGATTTTTGAAGTGCGTATTGCCAGACGTGAGCAAGTGGCAACACTGCGAGACAGTGACCTTGAGCAAGTAAACATTTCGCCATTTTAGTAGCGAGAATGAAATTCACAGTATCCAAGCTGAGATGTTGCAGCAGTCAATGAGGAATCTCAACAGCAGATTTCAAGAATGCATTCGTACAGGAGGACGCCATTTACAGGACGTAATTTAAAAAAAATCAAAATTCCATCATTGTTTCTTAAATATCATGTTTTAAGGTTTCAATCACTATGAATTAAATATTTTTCTTCCATCACTCTTGGTTTTATTGGATTGTTAAAAAGTTCCCGTTTTTTGGGGTCACCCTATACTTAACATCAGGAAGAGGCAGCTGAAGTTTCTGGGACATATAATGAGGAAGGAGTGACTGGAGAATCTAATACTCACAGGTCAAATAGAGGGAAAGAAAGACAAGGGGAAACAATCCATGACATAACTAGTGGGCTTAAGCAAGTGAATAAAAGAATGTGGTCTGGGGGAAATGGCAGGGTGACGGAACTTGTTGAGAGCTGCAAGGGATAGAGGGAAGTGGGGAGCCATGATCGCCTACATCCTGAAAGGACATGGCACATAAAAAGAAAGAGATATATATATATGGGCAGGTGGATGAGTGGTTAGACCATTTGTTCTGACCATGAGACTCGGATTTTACAGTGGTGACTTCTTGATAATACTGGCCTGTGGTGACAATCCCAGCATGCAGCACCCCTAGGGAAGTGTCTGAAATCCATACCGCAGTCTGGTCCAAGTCTTGTGAGTGAAACTGGGTAGAAACTGTTTCGGACTGGCTAGTGGATATGCTAGCACAAGGTCAGAAATCATTGTGACTGAAGGTTCTGGTCTGGTTCATGTATGTATCACGCCGGATTTTGTGACCTCTTAGAAACTGCACCGAGCACTGGTTCAGAATAGTTGCAGTATGCACTACAGAGTGTTGAAGAAACCCAGATATGCCTGAGCTGGTGTCTGTGATGAGGATTAGCTAACTGCCTTTTAAGACTGAAGATGATCCTGATACACACTGGATAGAAAAAGATATGAATGTTTTGAAAAGAGAAACAACTGGGTTGATTAAACTGCCATTGCTTTTTTGGTTGTGTTTGGATATTTAAGTTTTACTTTGTTCAGAATTATCATCTGATAATGAGAGGAAAACAGACTGATCAAAAGACCAAATGATTGATGGGAACTGTTGAGAAATAGCGCATATTTTTCTATTAAGATTTCTCAAATATCCAGGCTAGTAGATGGAAATAAATAAATAAATATACAGTTTAATAAATTTAAAAAAAAGAAAATGATTAAGCAATAAATAAAAATAAATATATTATTTTAAACATTATTATTAGCAGATAATCATATTTGAGTAAACACTACGTTTATATATTGTATATTTATTTATTATCAGCTACTAGCCTGAAATTTTGATAAATCTTTAGTACACTTTGGCAGGAATTGAACCTGCATCTCAGGGCAGAGAGACAAACTGTTTAGCTTGGGGGGGGGGGGTGCTTTATATATATAAAAATATAATATATATATATATATATATATATATATATATATATATATATATATATATATATATATATATATATATATATATATATATATATATAAAAATAAAAATGTTTATTTAAAAATTATAACATAAATATGTTATAAAATCACTACAAAAATAGCCATTTTGTTTCAACACCTCCGGTGTCTTATCAAGTGATGATGTAGAATAAAGGGTTTTAAAAGTTTCAAATTAATTAACGATCTTTTGTAAGGGGGAAACGCTGTTACATAAGCAGATGGTGGGGTGTCCAAACTTGCTTAATGTAAGAGCCACATATGATAAAATTCGGATGTTTAAGAGCTGCAAGACATGAACAAAATTGACACATGTTTTTTTTTATATACACATTAATATTAAACTTAGATTTTATTCCAATGGAATTTCAATTCATCATAACCAGTAAATACTTATAAAGCTTCAGATTTTTCTTATTCATCTTTTTTATTAACTGTGTTGGGAAAAAAAAAATGAGCTCAGCCAATATATGACCATGAGCCGTATATTAAAGTTTAAAGAGCTGCATGTGGCTTGTGAACTGTGGTTTGTCCACCCATCCCTTATATTTATATATATATATATATATATATATATGAATTAAAACTAAAAAAGAATTATATATATATATATATATATATATGAATTAAAACTAAAAAAGAATTATATATATATATATATATATGAATTAAAACTAAAAAAGAATTATATATATATATATATATATATGAATTAAAACTAAAAAAGAATTATATATATATATATATATGAATTAAAACTAAAAAAGAATTATATATATATATATATATGAATTAAAACTAAAAAAGAATTATATATATATATATATGAATTAAAACTAAAAAAGAATTATATATATATATATATGAATTAAAACTAAAAAAGAATTATATATATATATATATATATGAATTAAAACTAAAAAAGAATTATATATATATATATATATATATGAATTAAAACTAAAAAAGAATTATATATATATATATATATATATATATATATGAATTAAAACTAAAAAAGAATTATATATATATATATATATATATATGAATTAAAACTAAAAAAGAATTATATATATATATATATGAATTAAAACTAAAAAAGAATTATATATATATATATATGAATTAAAACTAAAAAAGAATTATATATATATATATATATGAATTAAAACTAAAAAAGAATTATATATATATATATATTTATATGAATTAAAACTAAAAATGAATTATATATATATATATATATATATGAATTAAAACTAAAAAAGAATTATATATATATATATATATGAATTAAAACTAAAAATGAATTATATATATATATATATATATATATATAAAAATTCTTTTTTAGTTTTTATTCTTTAGTCAGTATCACTATCACTCCATGCAACTCATTAAAGCCACTAAGACACAAGTGGATGGGGGGTTTGTTTGCAGGGTGTGGAAGAATTAGGAACAGAAACATTAATAATGAGTGGAAAGAGGAAAGAGTAATCAGATTTAATTTTTTGTCGATTAAAGTTGGCTGTAAAAGCATGGAGCTGGAAGTGAGTTCCACATGCGAGAAGTTACATTTTTTATATAGATGTATATATAAAAATATTTTTAAAGATGTAAAAATGCATGCAAACTTTGGGCTATTTTGATAATTTTATTAGTTTTACGCATTAAAAAAATCACTGAGTAATTATTTTTCTTGTTCTAAAGGTTTTAAGAGCTCTTTAAAAATTAAAAATAAATTTATCATCTAGCATTATTTTAAACTCTTAAAATTATACACAGTAGCCTCCCTTTTTAAAAAATTAATTTTAAGGCATTACGTTAAACAATGTCGTTTCAGATGGATTTTTGGGATATTATGTAAATACTTTTTTTTTTATTTGACTTCATTCTTTTCTTTTTTTTTCTTTCTTTTCTTTTTTTTCTTTCTTTTTCTGTCGGTTTTTTTAGTTCGGTAGATGCTTTGGAAGAACGGTAAAATACAGCTGCATAGTAGCAGCTATAAATAAAAAAAATCCAATAATTAAAATAAACAGTTGGAATAATGTAGACTTCTTTATCTGGTAAATTGTTCAAGATTTTTAATTTCCATTTTAACATTTACAAACAAAAGACAAATGAAATCTACCAATTCTATTTCTCTGTTTATTTTTATTTCCCTCTTTTATTTTTTGTCCAAATTACCTGAAATTTTTCTTTCTCTACTCCTTATTTCTTTCCATCACTGGTACTACCCAATTTCATTTCTTGAAGGAAAAATTCTATTGTTGAGTCGCTATGACAACCTTGAAGACATACATGTATACACTTTGCATTTCTGAATGTGCCAGTGTCTTTGGCTTTGCCAAAAACTACTACTACCTTTCGCAGCATTTACAGTCTCCAGTGAACTAGCAGGTTCTCAAATTGGATATTGATTTTTTTTCTTTAAAATAAAAAAAAAAAAAAGGTTTGTAGAAGCAGAAGGGAGTAGGAAAATGCTTAAGGATTTCTTTCTTTTTTTAAAATATTATAAGCATGCGTTTGTATTATTTTTGTTCATTTTCATAACTTGTTTGTCTATTCAATAAAGAAAATTAGAGGCAAACTCTATAAACGCTTCTTTTTAAAATTTCATTTTTATTAGTTCTTTTCTTTTCTTGGTTATTTAATTTTCAGAGCAAGTTCGATATGGTAAGGTTCACCTAGCACGATAGATGCTGTCTATTACCAAATTCTCATTTGAATATTATAGTGGCTTTAAATTCAGGATGACACTTGATAGAGAACTATATAGTACCATTATTGTTGCTATCAAAGAGGACATATTTTATTTTACCTCAAAATAGATAGACACTAGAATGAAAGAATTTAAGAACATTTTAACCTAAAGTGTCGATAAAAGAACATGTAAGCATAATTTATGAATGCATATAATTCTGTTTGGAATACCCGAAAGATGGAAAGTCTTGCGACTATGTTTGTATAAACCAGTATCATAAATACGATTTAATTTTTCATGCAAATATTGAGTTTAATGAACTCATGTGGTGGGGAAAAACTGATTTGCTTTTTATATACATAGATGTGTAATATTTAGATATCTACATACAGTTGATGCAAGATGTGTACAGTTTTATGGAAAGCTGTAAGGACCTTTCTTCCTACTGGACCCCAGTTTTAAATAAATTATCAGTTTTCCTATTTTTTATTATGATTCTTTAACAAGCTTGTTTGCAAGCAGATTGGCAGGTAAAAAGTGACAGTAGAATTGAAAAAAGTCACACCTATAAAAATATATCAATGACACCGAAATTAAATTTTGCATAAAAGATGAGTGGATATTATTTTCTGGACGACATAAGACTTTTTTTTCTGCAAGAAAAGAATGCATTCTGCGATTATGCTCTCCTCCACTCTATTTATTACCCTATAGTGTTCTTTAAAAATATGGTATATTGTTCTCTCTCTCTCATATATATATATATATATATATATATGTATGTATGTATGTATGTATGTATGTATGTATGTTTGAACAATAAAATAAAAAAAATTAAAATTTTCAGACATACTGGGTTGTTTATTCAAATTTTTTTGTTTGATTATATCAATTAGGTTCCTCAACTAGTTTCGGCCAGCATGGCCATCATCAGGAGAGAAAATAAAAAAATCCCTGCTTGTTAGTAGCAGTGAACTACAGGAGTGAATGACTGTCTCTGAAGAAAGTGAAGTTTAACTGTAGTTTTCCTTCTTTTTTTTTTTATTGTTAATTTTGGTCAGTATCTGTCTATATTTCTGAGATGAGGTATTATGTACACTATTTACATTATTCGGACTATTGTCCTCATCTTTGTTACCATATTTATTACAACGTTTCGGCCTTTCAGTATCTGTCTATATTTCTGAGATGAGGTATTATGTACACTATTTACATTATTCGGACTATTGTCCTCATCTTTGTTACCATATTTATTACAACATTTCGGCCTTTCAGTATCTGTCTATATTTCTGAGATGAGGTATTATGTACACTATTTACATCGTCCTCATCTTAGTTGTGAT
>OZ038512.1:3432543-3442543 GCA_964036315.1 Acanthosepion esculentum | reverse complement strand
TCTGGCCCGCCAGCTAAATACCTGGACACTAATTATGTAATTTATGGAGCATGTTGCAGGAAAAAAAAAAAATCATTTGAAGTAAATTGACTTAAAATGCGACAAATTTTTTGTAAATGAAAATTTCATTCCGAATCCACTGCTGAGTTCTACAAGAAATGTTTTGACAAGCAGAAAAAAAAAAAACGCCTATTAAATAACGTGAAAATGATGGCACCATTATTTGGAAGCACATATGCTTGGGAACAACTTTTTTCGAAAATGAAATCTAAAACTTGCTTAAGAACATGATTCGATGATGACCGCCAGAATGATGTTTTGCTCCTATCATCGACAAATATTTCACCTGATGTTTGTTTGTTTTGTTTTATGGCATATCAACCTCAAAGGGTCATTTAACGCCAATGGCTTTTTTTTTAATATTGTTTTGTTAGAAAACCATTTCTGTTTCTCCCTTTTTTTTCTTTTCCCCCCTTAAACGTATAACTTTCTTTTAAATTTTCTGATAGAGGCCGATTTTCTTGAAATACGAAAAAATGATTTGGGGGCTGTTTTTTTCAAATATATCTTTAATATTATTTTCTTTGTAGAGATTTTTTCTTGTTTCTGTGAAATCAATGCAGTCTGTTAGAATGTGTTTAATTGTGAATGGGGTTTGACATGGTATACAGAAAGGTTGATCTTCTCTTTTCAGGAGATATGAGTGGGTTAAAAATGTATGGCCTATTCTTATTCTTGCAAGTGTAACTTCTTTTCTGTTTAGCTTCGTATTATGTTCCTGAAGAATTTATCAAATAATAAGCAGAAACAAGTGTCTCATTAAATAATTTGCCATTTCTAACTGCATTTTGTTTGTAGTAAGGAATTTGCATTTGTTATTGTCTTGTTATCTTGTAGTAAAATAAGGAACCTTGTTTAAAGAATATAGCATTAAATTTGTTGTTTTCTTCTTTAAACTTTCAGACCAAGTCAGCCTTCTGAAGAAAGCAGTCTGAGATCGAGACAATTTGTTATAATACATTTGATTTTGATATCATGATCCTCCTCCAAGACAGTGCATAGCTTTCTGGCCCACTTTCTGCAAAAGGTTGCTGACCCCTGTAGTAAAGCATGTCAAATTAATAACGCTTTTCTTTCGCATGAAATGTTAAATTTAAAACCTGTCAGCGAGTTAGATATTAATTCATTTTAGTTTCTCATTTAATTTCAAATTAATTTTATTTCTTTAAAGAGCTTTCTGTCTTTCAGTATCGGGGGAAACAAAACTACACTAGTTTACAGGGTCATGACTTTTATCAGCCATCTTTCTATTTCCGTTGCCTTGGTACATAAGTTTCATTCATTGAAGTTTTAAATAAATAAAAATTTCAAAACAGATGCCAGTTCAGTGTTTGAATTATGAGACAATCTGCCATTGTTTATTCTGAGGGATTTTCTTTTCCTTAGAAGAAAGAGTGAAGCAAATCCGCTGGATCTCCAGAGAAAAAGTTGTCTTGACAACCCGACTCCCCCATTGTGTGTGTGTGTGTGTGTGATATAATCTGTGCTTGCTTACCGCCTTCTCTTTTTGAACCCATACCCTTTTATGTTTGTTTATGGTTTTCTTTTTCTCTGCGGCCCTCTCCTTCTCTACCCCTACTTAATTAGGGTCCCCCAACAGGTACAGATGGGAATAATTATAGAGAATGCAATGCCAACCAAGAGCTGGCAGTAGTTGCAGTGGTCGTGATGCTACTGGCCCAAGACAATGGTCCTAACGGTACCAGCTACACAATTGCTGAATGACCGATTGTAGGTAGTTGTAATTTAGAATGAAGCATCGCCACTGCAAGTTAAACTGGGTGTGGATGAGGTACCCCACTTTTGTTGAGGTGGGGAAGGTAATTTCTGCTTCATGATGTTTCAGAGTGAGGGGAAAGTATGACTCTTTACCGGACAGTCTTTTTTTTTTTTTTTTTTTTTTTTTTTTTCTTTTTCCCTTTCCCCATTCTTCTTTTCCCTTTTCCAAGTCCTCTGGTTACTTTTACTGCATCGTAGCTACTAATTGTGACAATACAATCTTTGATACCCCCTACCCCCATAAGCAAAATTAACTGTTAGGTTGGGAAAGCACCCCACTCGCCACATTTATTTAGTTTTTTTATAGTTTTTCAAAGAAAAGAAAGAATTGAACAGAAATCATTGTGTTAATCCTATTTTTTGGACAGATGGGGGGGAGAGGGTGCTGTATGCGTATCTGATCATTCTGTTTTTTTTTTTTTTTTTTTTTTTTTTTTTTGGGGATCTCCTTTTGTTTGAAATTTATTTATTTATTTTTTGTTTATTGTTTAATTTCTCCCCCCTGAACTCGAACTAAAAAGTTGTTCTCTCAGTCAAACTTAATTCCAACTGATAGAATGAAATCAAGCACCTGACTTTGTTGTTTAGTTTACGTTTTCATTTGTTTGTTTATATTTTTTTCATTTATTTCAGGGTTCAAAGCAGAATTCCCCCTGCCCCCAATTAAAAAAAAAAAAACATTCATTTTTAAATTCTTAAAATCTGGTCCTTAGATCTCTATAATTTTCAAATTTCCTCTGCTTTTGTTTAAACAGATTTTCATGCTTTAACGTTACTTATCTTCAAGGGTTCTTTCAATATATATATATATATATATATATATATATAAAGTGAATATACATATACTTTTTATCATATATTTATTGGTTAAAGTGCTCAATATCAGAGATAGTCTATGTAAATATAAAAGTGGACATTGAAGTCAACCCCCAGAGGCGACCGTCTGTTTCATACTAAACATATCTGGGTGTTGACTTCAATGTCCACTTATAATATGTGTGTGTAAAATTCCAGCTAGTTTATCTGTAAAAGGACAATATGAATAAAAACATTTTGGTCACAAAATAAAATCCTTGCATTTATGAAAAATCCTTCAGAGGACGAAATGTATCAACTAAGTTTTCTCTTCATAAAGTCATCTTACAATTTAAAAAAAATTATTACAAAAGCAAATAAACCAAGAAATATGTGGAAATTGTTACAAAATGAGGAGTAGATTTTGAAGTTTTTTGTAACTAATTAAATCCACCTCTAAATGGGTGCCATTAGTTGCATGAAGCACATCAAGACAGTACTCGATTTTTTTTTTTTTTTTTGTCATGTTTGCTGTAGCATAGCCTCATCAACAGTGGCAATGGCATCTGTGATCTTTTGCTTTAGATCAGTAATGTCCCATATCTTTGTTCGATACACAATATCTTTAACATATCCTCATAGAAAAAAGTCCAGGGGGGTGATATCTGGTGAACGAGATGGCCAGGGAATTGTGCCATCCCTACCAATCCACTGGTCTGGAAATATTAGGGGTTCATTTAACAGTATCTCTTTCAATAACAGGATACCTGAAATGCAGAAATGAAATGTGATTAAAAACTTTGATAACTACTGAATACATAGAACAAATTCAATTAAGATATATCGTCAATTGCCGTTGTAATATATTTTTAAATTGTAAAGAGACTTTATGGACATCCTCTGTGTGTGTGTGTGTGTGTGTGTGTGTGTGTGTGATATGTGTGTGTCTTTTCAGGTTGGGGTAATGACTGTCAGCATGAAAAACGAAATTGGTTTGACCAAAGTTTAAATTCTGGATTAGACAGATCTGTTCACTTCAGATTCATGCCCTGAAAAATGGAACAATTCCATCTCTTCTCTGCCCCCCAGCTTTGGATAAAATAGGAAGGCAGATTTAGTTTTCTCGCAGAAAGACAACTCTGAACCCAAATTCCTTGCCAACACATCAAGGTCCAACTTGGTGTGATAAGGGGTCCGTCATTCCCCATGTTTAATGTTGTCCCTGGGGAGGATTGGGTTGGGCAGCTGTTGAAGAAAATGGGTGAAACATTTCCAAAATAGTGCACCTGCTATTATGTGCACAATTTTAGCCTTCATATTCTAGATATTTCTCAGCTCCTTGGCAAGGTCCTGGTAGTACCTACATTTTCTATTTTCATGTTCGCTTTATGACAAAGCAATGAAATATTTTTCTTTTTCTCTTTTATTAATACTTTATTTATGATTATCTCCTCTGATTTCCTTGATTGAATGGAATGGTTAGTCTGAGAATTGAAATGCCACAGGATTTTGTGACTTTGACTTTCTTGGGGAGTTTTTGCTTTGTCTTATTAAACTTATTTTTTATTATAATAAAAACTGAAAATGAATCTTTTCTTTTTTTCTACATTGTTTTATTATTAATCAGGAAGCATCTACTTTTTTTTTTTTATATACAAAAAAAAAAAAACGATTCTGACTATAATAGATGTGACATTAACATACACATTTCATACAATCAACGTAAGAACTTTTATAGGATGGTTTTAGTAGTACTATTTTATTTGGTTTTGTAAAAGTTTAAAGTGTTCAGAATTGAAATCATTTTGATTTTGACTATCTACCCATAAATATAGTGTACCTTTATAACTATATTTTAGAGTAAAATTTTGTCATTTCGCTGATTGATGTTACCTGCAGCATCCTGATTAATAAATATACATATTATACCTCACCAATAACACCAGTACGATATGCTATATATATATATATATATATATATAACATAAAAAACTATATTTTATCTGTATGTATATAAAGTATTTGAGCCTTTTATATTATATTCTTACTCTGTCCTGGACATTGAGTTCTACCTGTATTCTATCCTCTTGGGAATTTTTATATATATATATATATATATATATATATATATAATCAATGTGTGTGTGTGTATATATATATATATATATATATATATATATTGACCACTAATATTATTAATCTCGCTCTCTCTCTCTCTATCTATATATATATATATATATATATATATACACACTAGAAGCCAGGCAAACCTAGGTAGGTTTGCCTGGCTCCTTAGGATTTATTCTAGTTTATCACTCTACTTAGCATATTGAGCACTCTACGTTTTAGTCTTTCTACTAATTTGGTTTTTTTTTTTCTTTGGACTAATGACTTCAAGCACTTGGCAATTGGTTTCATCTTCTGATTTTTTAGTTCTTTTTTTTTTTTTTCCAATTTTTTCCTCGGGTACCAAATTGTCCTGGCATATCTGCAAGTTGAGTTTTCCGAGGTTTTCCAAATGAGTACTACTATTAAAATATATACATATACATATATATATATATATATATATATATATATATATATATATATATAAGGCAAACATTATAATCTATATTTTATAATGATATATATTAGGTATGCTATATTTATGGGTAAAAAAATTAGTCAATATCGGAGTTAGTGTATATAAATATGAAAGTGGACACCTAGGTCAACTTTGGTGACAGTTCATCTCATGTTTGAACACAATTTTTCTGGCCATGTCACCTAAGGATGAAACAGACTGTCACCACTCGGCATTGACCTCAGTGTCCATTTTAAATTTACATATAATACTTTTCATGAGATTAAGCACTTTTACCCATAAATATAGCATACCTTTAAAATTATTTTTTTTTATCATTATATAGTATGTATGGTCATGTAGAATCATAGAAATAAACTAATTTTCAGACTAAATTGCATATTTGTAAGTTTTACTGAACGATAAACACTGAATATTATTGAACCTACGTTGCTTCAAGAATACATTTAACTTTTTAAACATCATGAAAAAGATAAATATTAAAATCTTCAGTGAAAGGTAAGATATTTAATTTTGCTTAAATAAATATAAAACCTAATTTTATTCTAACACAAACTTTTCATATTCTCTATGGTTTACAAACTAATGTTTATAATTTTGAAGAAACAAAGTTAAAATGATCTTTATTCTTCTTTTTTCTTCAAGAAATTTTTATCATTGTTTTTTAAATTTCAAATATATTTTAAGTTTAAGAAAATCTCTCTTGTAATTTTTCTCTGAATTTCTGTGATAAGGAATTATTATTTACAGTCAGACTAATATCCTTATCTTTGTTGTTATTACAATGTTTTGGTCATTATGTCCTTTTGTCTGATGATTTGTTAACCTTCAAGGAATCTTGAACTAAACCTTTTCATCCCCAGGGAGGGTAGACTTCTTCTTAATTCACTGTCCATGTATAGTGACATCATGTCTCTTTCAGTAGTACCACTGAGTCTCTACTACTTGCCCCAGGAATTGAACTCGCAATTGTTATTCCATTCATCTTTATTGTATACAAATAATTTTTGTTGTTTTATCTTGAATTTATTTTTTTAATCAATTCACTCCAAGCAAGGCAATAATGCCACTAAGATGCAAAGGGGTCTACTGGGATTGAAAGACAGTGAAGATTTTAGGTGGGAACAGAAACCTAATGCTAAATAAATTTTGTTTATGCATTTTATGTTATTTTCTATAAAGCATTTTTTAAAATCATTTTTCTTTATGTATTAAACCATTACTTTTGCTAATTAATCCACTAATTAATCCACTAATTAATCCACTTTTCCCTGTGTCTCCTGTTTCTTAAATTGGTCATTTTAAAATGAAATTATTTGAAAAATGACTTTTCTTACATAAGCATTCAGATATATGCATTTAAAAAAACCCCCCCAAAAAAAACAATGTTATAAATTTACCAATATTTGTTCAAAATATTTTATATAGAACCCATTGAATTAAGTCAAAAATGAAAACTTACATCGTGTTTGTCAATGCCCGTGATTTTTCTGAAGACTTTAATATTTATTGATTAGATTTGTATAATAGTTAAACGTTTTCTTGAAGCAAGTAACAATAACATTCTGGAATAAAACGTTGATTCATGAATTTGGTTATGTGGTTCAATTCCTTGGCTGGGTAGTGCAGATTTAAACTCTGGGTGAGCAGTAGTAATTCAGCAGTACTAAATAAGAACTAGACAAGATATCCCTACACAGACTGCAGAACGAGAACTATCTACACCCATAGATTAAAGGAAGAATTCAGTTCGAAAGTTACATAGAACAACGGACATGTAGAGAAGGCTGTAGAGTGCAATAGCTAAAATTTTGTGATAGTAACAACAAAGATAAGGATATTAGTCTGACTAAATGGGAAAAATATGTAATTTGCAAGTAATTAAAATGTGTTCTGTAAATCGGTGTTTGTAGTTTGGCTTAGATAATTAATCAATCAGAAAAAATGATCATATCTTTTCTTTTTTTTTATTTATTTCATTACCCTCATGATAAAATAAAAACGAACCTACTTCTCAGCTAGTTTTATTTGCAGGAAATTTAAATGACTTTTCAAAACTGTCAACGTCTTCTTTCTGTTTGAAAAAAACAAACAAAAGAAAACAATATTATTTTTAAATTAACATACTCAACTTATTTGAAATTGTTTTTTTCTTTTTTTTTTCGTTATTAATTTTTTCCGGTATCCCTCTCTGTGACCCTTTTTTTTATTTTTTTACCCCAAATCTTCCTGCTTTTGAGTTTTATTTTACCCTTACATTTAGTCCCTTTTTTTCCGCAATTATTGTTTTTAATTAATACATTTCTGAGTGGGTTGGGTCTTCCCACATTTACTGTCTGCTAAAAAACATTGCCTTGTCCTGAAGTTGATAGTTTGCTGTACTTCAAAAGTAGAAAGCGTGGAGTACAGTGCTGACAGCTGTCTTGTGGATCTCTAAAGATGATACACCATTTCTTTTTTTTTTTTTTTTTTTCTTGTACCTCCACATCGTCATTTCATCTTGCCTCTAAATTCTCTTCATCAGCTTTTAGCTGCATCCGTCTCTGTCAGTCAGTCGTTAATTTTTTTTTTTTTTTTTTTTTTTTTTTTTTTTTCTTCAGACACACCATCTGAAACTTGCCACACCTTTTTGTTGGTGTTCTTCTCCCTCAGGCCACAAAGATTAAGGGTAGATGACAGTGTTCATTTCTTCTTACTAAAGTCTCACCCACATTTTACCCCACATTTCTTTTCTCCATTTATTTGCACAATTTTTTTCCATTTATGTTTTTTTGTAAAATTTTAATTTTGATTAAACAATTTTACTTAATTTTTTTTTTTTTTTTTAATTTGTAAATTTTATGAAAATTTTTTTCTTGTGTCTCTCATTTTGTCTTTTATATTAAGCATCATGAGATATATTTTATGTGCTATGTCTTTTCGAGATCTCGGTGATCATGGCTCTCCACAGTTTCCTCTCTTTTGTAGTTCGTAATAAACTTTTTCTTTTTATATCTTCTAAACTTTGTTCCGCAATCCATTTACTAAAACTCACAAAGTATGTTATGCATTGTTTTTCTCTATCCCTCTTGCCGTCGATCTGTCCTGTGAGTATCAGATTTTACAAGCCTTCTTTCCTTATGGGCCCAAGAAATTACAATTGTCTCTTCAAGACGTTAATTGTCCTTTTAGTTTCCTTTTTATTAAAGCTTTGTCATTGCTTGTCCATGGTATTCTCAGCATCCTTCTGTAGAACCAGATTTCTGTGGCATCAAGTCTCTTCAAAATCTGTGAGGAGATTGTCCAATTTAAGGAGGACTGATATTATATAACAGTTCAATACTACTTTGTTTCTAAGAAAATTTTCCTGTATCTTAATAGTTTGCTTAGCTTTTGGAAGGGATCTTTCGCTATCCCGATGAGCCTTTGGATTTCAGTATCACAGTTTCTCTTCACTGTTAATACACTTCCCAGATATTTAAATTTTTGTACTCGTTTAATTTCGGTATCTCCAATTTGCATGTTAGGCTGTTACTTAGTAAATTTTGATTATTTAGAATCTAGCACAAAGCTTGTAAAACTGAAATTGGCTGAACTGGTATGAGGAAAAATATTTGGTTTAATCAGTTTTCAAATAAGAAAAACGTATGCTTTGATTTTAATTAGTTTTTGATGTTTTGTTATGAATTTTTCATAATTTCAATTTTTCTTTCACCAGTACCTTTAATTTTTCAAAAATATTTTAAGAAAATTCTTAGCAGCTGTAGTAGTAGTAGTAGTAGTATATTTATTTTTGTAAGTAATGAAGATGTTGTCACAATTGAATACTCATCTGTTTCTTTACAGAAATATTGAAGTACCGTATTTGACGGCATATAAACTGCACTTTTTTTTTTTTTATTTTACTAAAAATATCTTTTAAAATTCCCCTGTGTCTTATATGCCATATGTAGGTTTACTAATTTTACTAATTTTTTTTGATTTGCCCTGCTGAAATTGGGGTGTGTCTTATACACCATCAAATACAGTAACCATGATGGTAGTGTTGGATTTACTATTTATAATAATAGCATAATACCCATAAAAAATGAGAACATTTTTCACATATGGTACTGTTGCTTAGTAACAGAGTGTAGTATTTGTGCACTCTTAGAATAGTCCATTTTTATACTAGCATTCAGCCAATGTAAGTCTTGAGAGCCACTCATGGTAGAGGTTTAGTGTTAAAATGGTAGTGATGAATGAAGTGTGTGATATGAATAAAAGAAGTGTAAGGAAGTGGAGCAGGGAAACATTCACATGATTCTTTTTTCTTTTTTACAAATTTAGCTTTTCTTGGGGAAAAACTCTCTGAGGGGATCTTTTGTTTTAAAATTGAAACATGGGAAATGAGGGTGATTCACCTCTGTGAATGTAGCACAGTGTATCCTAGCTGCAAAGGTCTGAACTGGTGAGACTAATGAATGAAAATATTTAATGTCTATATATATATATATATATATATATATATATATATATATTTAGGCAGCAATCCTTCTTTCATGCACATTTCATTGAATATGACAGATGCTTTGATTTAGTTTTTTATACAATTTATCATGCGATCATATGCACACACACACACACACACACACATATATATATATATATACACACACACAACGTTTACATTTAGACTACTACACACAAAAGACAGTGGTTAGACATTGGAATGCATAAGGAAAAATGAATTCCTTTAAGTAATATGTGGCAATAGCTACTCTTTGCCAGATGAAGGCCACAAGATCCAAAACGTGTATA
>OZ038512.1:3390043-3422543 GCA_964036315.1 Acanthosepion esculentum | reverse complement strand
TGGGATTTTTATCTTTATTTAATTATTGGCATTTGTCCAAAAACTGAAGTAATTTAATCACCCCATTTCACTTGGCTTTCTTGCAATTACAGTAAAAAAAAATAAAAAGAGAAGTAAAATTTGTTTTTTCTTAATACACAATTGAAGTTCTCTTAGTGTTATTTTGATGTATGTCATTCGTGTAATACTTTATTGGCAAAGGAAATAGAATCAGTCTGCCAAGTTCAGATTCTGAACAAGTCTATTTTGTTCCTTTCACACTAATACCTTTGGAAAAGGCATGAATTCATCATTTTCTAGCAATTATAGGTTACCCCCTACACCCAGCTTCGTACTCTTTTTGAAAAATATAATTTGATGATTGTTGCTAGGTTTTCTAAAAGTGCCTAGAAAATCTGCCAATAGATTATTTATTGTCAGCCGAATGCTGACTGATGAAAAATTCTTAAATGAAGAGTGGACACTAAGCACTTTGACCTAAGCAATTGATGAAGCTTGCAAATTGTATTTTTTGGAATTGTTAGCGAAACATTGGCAAATTGCCAATTGATTCAAACTTTATAAAATGGTAAATAAAAAAAAGAATTCATTTTCATTGGTTCACACATTTTTATGATTTAGTAAAATTTTATAAATTTATGAATAAAAAAATTTGTTTCATATTTAATTCTTTATAAATTGCTAAATGATAAACGATGCACTGTATTGGTTCGTGTTCTTTGGGCTCACGTTTTTAGGGTTTGTATTTTAAGAATGTTGTAAATAGAAAATTATTCTTATCAATAAAGAAACTAATAAATAAATAGTGTTTAACATTTTTGTTGTAAATTCTCAAAGAACAAAGAAAATGTATAATGTGTTTGGGTTTTATTAAAATTCTAATCACTGCTTTCTAAAACAAACATTGCCGAGGTAGTGAAAGTAATAAAAAAAAATAATAGCGGTGTGAAAGGAAAAACTGTTCTTTTGACACACCGTTTTATTGCAGCCACAAAGGTTAAACTTTGTTGAATTTTCCTATCTCAAATTTTCCAGAATTGAATCCACTTTCTCTAAGGAGATTGTATTTGAACCGAAAGAGCCAGTCTTTATAAAAATACATTCTGTGTTGATGTAGAATCTTAAGTTTACAGTTCGTGACAGCTATTAGGGAGATGTGATTAAATATACTTTAATGTTTAAAAAAAAAAATTATTCAGTATTATTATTGTTTAGGTAATAGGCATTATAACATAGCATGAAAAAGAATAAAGGAATTTTTGACAATATACGCATTTTTTTACATATTTATGGTTATTTTTCAAATTTTTATCAAAAGCAGTATTCTTGTACATGTAGTTATGGATAATATTATACATCAATTACTAATTTTTTTAATTAATAACTATTTGTGCTCAGTTGTTGACATTAGTAGCTATCTGCTATGTTAAAATTTTTGACTAATGCAAGAATAAAAATTTAAATTTCATCTCTCTGATAGATGTCGCAATCTGTTATACCAAAAATAACAGGCTAGTTTATTTTTTAATGTATATATTTATAAATACTTTATTTATATCTGGGTGTGTGGGTGGGTTTAATGGATAATTGTTTTGAATGTGAAATCAGTGAACAAAGTTCAAGTTTGTTACATTCACTTATCTGCAGGTACCCTTGGGAAAGGCTTCTTGCTCCTCGGCTATAAGTTGAATAGCAGGAGAGATTGGGTTCTGTAGTCTTTTGCTTGGTTACCAGTATACCACAAAAAGAAATGGCTAAATACCTGGGTGCCGATTTTGTGGTACACACTTAAATTTTGTTATTTTAATAGTTTTTGGACCAGTGGAGGCACTTCAAAAAGTAAACTTGAAACAGTTTAAAATATATGATTGTCTTTTCCACGGTCTGGGGCTGGTTAGGGTGTCACCTTTCCTTTCTTCATAATTTTGTCTCCACCCTTCCATGCATTCACTTACACACAAATACCGTTTGGAAAGGTCTGAGCCATCTCTTCTCTCCCCAGCTATGGGTTAAATAGTAAGGCTTGTATCTGTAAAGAGTGTTTTTATCTCCAAAAGTAAAAAAAATTCTTGCAATTCACAATTTATTTTGGCTTTGAATACCTCACAGGTTGATGAGTTGTAAAAAAAAAAAAAAAATGAAATGAATTGTTCAATTCACAATAAATTGAAGGAAAGCTTTTTTTATTTTTTTTTTTAAATTGGAATTATTTTCTTTATTTTGATTGACAAACAACAAAAATTAAAAGATATACAAAATTTGCGTCTTATATATGAACTAAAATACTTTGAGAATTTTAATCAATACCACCATAGTACAAACCTTATAATGTCTTTCATTTAACAGAGCAATTGGGAAAGAATTGTCATTGGTCAGAAATTAATAAAAGTATTACTAACAGAATATTATTTTCTTACTTACTGACTTGTGTTTTTACAGAGCATAGTTGATAAAAGAATTCTTTGTTTTGTTTTTTTTCTTTTCCTAAAGTAATCCTATTAGAAACATATTTGTCAAACAAGTCTCTAATTGTCAATACCGAAATAGCCAGTATATGATAGGAGACGATTTGTTTTCTCTCTCTCTCTCACTCTCTGCTGCCATTGTGTGCCATGAAGGCGGGAAGATTACAGCTGATGTTGTTCTTGTTGTTGATTGCCGACAACTACAATATTTGTGATTGCACAAAAGTGAGCATACTGTCAGATGTTTTGTCAGTTCATCATCGGTCATTGTTTTGTACGTTCAGAATGTCGTCTTAGAAACACAATCTACATTATCAAAGTCTTTAAAGTAATAATAATATTGATAAAATTCTGTATCCTTTCTTTTGTGTGTAGTGCCTTTTTTAACCAGCATCCACCACCATGCAGCTGTCTTGCTGGTGCATATATATGGTCGGTTTTTGTTTTTTATTATTATTAAGCAAATCTATTGAATCAGACTTCGTTGTTTATTTGTTAATACAGCCTCAAACCATGATGGTGTTTTTTTTTTCCTTTCTTTTTTTGTATAAAAAATATATTACGAAAAATATTTATAATAAAAATTTTTTTTTCTGAAACTTAAATATTTATTTTCTTGAAATATTTAAAAAAAAAAAAAATTACTTTTTGTTAAAATAGAGGATTTTTATTTGAAAAATCTAGTTATCTCCCTTTTGTATTGAACTCTTGTTTTTTAGAAAACAATTTGGAAAACAATCCTTTCACCTTTCAAGCAAATTTAAGCTGTATTATTAGTTATTCTAAAATGTTTAGCTGTTTGAAAATGATACCTGTTCTCCTACCAGTTGTTGTTTTTTTTTTTTTAATGATAGACGTATATTTATTATAAATGAATTAAATGGAACATAATCATTCAAATTTTATTACCTATAGCATTATTTTAAATAGAAAAGTTAACAGCAACCATTTTTTTAATGGATTTTTATGTAATAGATGTATCAGCTTTTCTCCAAACAAATTCTTCAGATTTTTGTTCTGGTAGTGTGGCTTATTAAAATTATCAGTAAGACTGGAAATATTTTTAAAATCTTTTATTTACTATAGTCTATTTAAATATTTTTGTAAATGTAGTCAGATTAATTTTTTTTTACTTTATCATTTCACCCTAAGCAAAACAAAGCCGCTAAGATGTGGGTGGTTATTGAGTTGGAAAGAATATGTGAAAAAGAAAACATTCAGATGAGAGAACAATAAAAGAACTGGAATTAAGAAGACAGAAGATAACGATTGATATTGCATTTTTGAGGATCAAACATTACTGGAAAACAAAAAAACAGATTTCCACAAGTGAGATGTGAAAGAAAAGAAACTTTGTCACCAATCTTGTAGTGCACTTAAATTTGTAAAATGTAGGTACCAAAACTGAAAGCTCATCAGAACAATTACCATGCAAATATTTATAGGAAAGGCATAGGGAAGCTGTTATTTAATTTAGAAGCTTATATTAATATACTGACTAGATACATTTTTTATTTCATTTGAAGTGTGGTCTTAACTTAAACCAGGATTTTCTCAAAATTTAATAATTCCTATAGAAGACATGTTGAAAATTACTAGAAAAAGAAAAAGGTGTTGTAAGTTCTCTGAAGTATCCAGCTTTTTGACCAACTCTTACCAAAGAGGATCATTGGTAAATATGAAAGATTAAATAAAATTAAGTTACCAGTAAAAGCAAGGTAAGCCATTTTAAAAATGGTCTTCATTTGTCATATAATGATACTAGATAAGATGATAGAGAAGGACTGTAGGCCAATTTAAGTAATACTATGTAATTTTAACAAATAAAAAAAATGTCTTTGCTTACAAAGGAATGGTTGTCATCTAGAAATAGATTTGAGGACCTTCAGATTAAATAAACCTGCAATAATTAGAATTTTTGAAATAGTTGTTTGAAAGAGGCATTAGCACAAATGGGATTATCAATGAAATTTTGGTCACCTGCTAAATGCAATACCTTCTTGGTGCGCGTCATTCCCCCCCCCCCAATTGTTTAACCTTTTAGCACTCTATAGGTAACTATTTGCACCAACTAAAATGTTAGTCTTGTCAATGTTAAATTTGAATTTCTTGTTTGTGTAGTCATATCCTTCTATGGCAACACCTAAAACATTCTTGACTGAAATTGAGAGCCAGGCTACTGCAATTTCAAATATATAGAACTAACGTATGAAACCCTCTATTTTGAAGGAATTCCATATATAGTAAAAGGGGAAGTAATATTTATAAATTATGCAGAGTGCTTGATGTTGATCATGTGATTGATAAAATTTCATTATCAGAAATTTTTACTTACAAAGTTAAAAAAAACAAAAAAACCCAAAAAACTGAGGTCAGCAGAAATTGACTCAAATGTTTCATTTTAATATTTTTACGCATCTGAATTAAAATTAAAAAATTATAAAAATGAGAAAATAAGCGGAAATAAAATTTCACAAAGTTGACAAACAACTAACAGAAATTGAATTTATTAGATTAGAGGACATCTTTACATTGATTACTTTTTAAATATTTTCCAAAAACTGATTTATTTTGCAAAAAATATTGCAATGGCAATCCTAAGTATGAATCCAGGTCATTATTTAAGGAAGTAAGAGGGTACAAGTGAAAACATTAAAATATGACAGGGTTTTCCAGTTTACTGAAGCAGATGTTAAACACATCGCTTTTTCTGTCTTGACTTTATAAAAAAATTCTTATGAATGCTTTCATTCTCTGACTAAAATCAACCTACGTCTCTTCTATATCTTTTTCTTCCATCTTTCCAAACAATGAAAACGGAATGGTCCATTACTTATCTAAGGCAATGGCAGGGCTTAATACACATGGTAACTAACAGGAACAAACAAACATAAAATATGATGATATTGTAATAATTATATAATAATAATATTAATAAAAGAATTAATAAATTATATAAATTTAGATATTTAAATTAAACAGTGAAACATTCATATTTCTTCATGACTTATTTTGGGTGAAATAGTATTTTACTCTAATTACAAAGTAAAATATACATATTAGTGTTTTAGAAAAGTTTGCATTAGTCATTTACAAGCTTAGTTTGGAAGAAGCCACCTAGTGAGAATCAACCTGTGCTGCTCACTTGATGAACATTAACTATGAAAGGAGCATTATTGTCAGAGCAATGTCCAAAATAACTCTGATGGATGAATTCTGGGAATATATTTTTTTTTAAGTCTAGTAATAGAAACTTTACCGTAGAATTTATTTGAAAAGTATACTTTTCGTAATAGTTCTTTACTAAATGCAATATTAGTGAACCGTAAAATCAAAATGATTCTTTGAAATTAAAAAAAAAAAATTATAAAGTTTATTGAAATAAAAAATTAGCAAAAACATAAATAAAAATGAAACTAAATTGTAAAGCATCTGATATTAAAAATAAAACAAAAAAACGCTTATCTTTGTTTAACGTTGCCTGTCTGTTTGTGTCATGAGGAGGATTTTTATTTTTTATAATCAGCTGTGCCATCCCATGTTCTCGTCATAGATTATATGATCTAGTAGCTATAATAGTTGTAGTTGCGTCAGATATGTACACGCTGACCCAGCTGTATCAGCCTAAGTGGTTTTTATAAGAAAGTATCCCTAAAAATGATGTAAGCCCCACTGTGGTAGTTAGTGTCCTGGAGTTGCATCTCCTCAACAGAATAATTGAGACCAGAATGATTTTAACTGTAGAAGGTTTGGCTCTTTTTTCTTTTGTTTCTTCGTCTTGTTTTCTTTTTCTACATGAAAAGTGAACAAATTTTAATATTAAACGTTGAACAGGAAAAATTTTCAAATGAAAGAAGTTACAATATTCACATGGAATAATTCCTCAAGAAACTTTAATTCGAAGAAAACGTATTTTTTTATTTAAAAAAAAAAAAAATTTTTTTTTTAATCATTTCACCCCAAGCAAGGCAATAAAGCCACTATAATAGGTGCGGTTACTGAGTAGAAGCATTTTAAGTCATTTTTTCTAACTTCTTCTGTATTTAAACTGATTATATTTCCTGATAAATAGACAAACAATTCAGATTTGAAACTTGATCATCCGACTGTCAATGAAACGACAAGGACTTTTTACAAGTTTTACAAAACAAAAGAACAAATAAAGCCGCCAATTTAACCGCAAGCTTGATTTGCTGCCTTCTTTTACAATTTAAACAATCATTTGGCTTATGATCATATCACATTGAAATGCCGAAGTTAAGCAATGTTGAGCCTGGTCAGTACCTAGATGGGTTACCACCTTGGAATGCCAGGTGCTGTAAGCTTGGATGTGTGGGTGGTGTAATGAATGGGGGGCTCGGATTTGTTAACTGGCATTCCAATTCCAGCCATGTTTGTTATATTCACTTACACACCTTTGGGGAAAGGTATGAATCCACCTCTTCTCCTCCCTGCTATGGGTTAATTAGTAAAAGTTTTATGACTAAAACATTATGGTCTCCCCCCAAAAGAAACTTCTTAGAATCTAAAAATATTTTCTGGCTTTAAATAACCTGCAAAGGATTCACAAGCCTTAGGAAACGAATCGGTCAAAATAATTATTTACTCTTCTGAAGTAGATACTTGTATCTGAACTAACTGTATCTTTTCTTTAAAAAAAAATGATACGTAATTTATTTACAATGTGAAGAGTACGTGACGGTGATGAAGTTATCCACTCAGCTCCCTTTTCAAAATTGTCAGATATTTTTTCTTTTTTTTATTTATTATTAAGGGTTTATTTGAACCAAGAACTTTTTAGCACCCTTTTGTAAGAGTGTTTCCAGTTAGTCTCATCACATTCATAGAGAATTTTCTTTTTTTTTTTTTTCTAAATTTCATTCATTTAACTCTCAGACGCTAAGAACCTTCTTGCAATTTTTTTCAAATAAATTTTACTGTATTTCTTTTAATATTGTTTATTACATTGTAAGTATTTACATTAGTAGACTAATTTCTTTTTCTAGTTCATCCATGGCACCATGCATGTCCTGAAGAAGCTCCATCCTTGTTGCTGAAACAATATTAAGCAGAAGACTAAATTTGTCATCTTAACCTTAATCTATGACAATACAATTGAGTTGTTTGTCGAAAATCATTACTGTCTTTAATTTTCAAAATAAATCAGAAATTTCAAAAAAAAATTTTTTATTTTAAAAGCACCTAAAACTTGTATATACTGTATATATTTTTTTTGAAGATATTAAAAAATCATGCATTTTTCATGACTGGTTGCACTATGCATAAGTAAGGTTTTTCTGCAAGGTTTAAAATTCATGCCCCAAAAGTTCATAGTAAGTCTTATATGTGGAAAATGTCTACAGGCCTCATTTCTGCAAAGAGGTACAAACCAACTTTTGTTTATTTTAAAATCAGTCCAATTGATTTTGTTATATTCTCTTAGACTTAAATTCACTTGAGAAAGGTATGACTGTGTCTCTTCCCCCCTCCAGCTATGCATTGAATTGAATAGTAGGACTGGGTCCTCTAGCCTTGGTTGGCAACCAGTCTATCACCGAAAAAACAGCAGATTGTGGGAAAAATCTTCTGCCTCATAACTCAAAAGAAATCTGAGTGTTCAAATGTGCATGGCGTTTAACAGACTGACAAAATGAAACAAAATTTGATACTATATGTAAAGAACAAAAAAAAGTTTGTTTTATGAGTGGATCAGATAAAAAAAAATCTGGAATAGGAAATCTTTAAAATTTAATATTGGATTTAGCTGCACCACCCTTTTTATTTTGTGGCACCCTGTTTGCAATCCTTCCAACTTATTTTGGCTCAAAATATTGACAACGATAAGCCCAATCGTTATGTAATCACATTTGATATCTTCTCTTATTGCTTCTTTTGGATTTGTTACTTGAAAGGTTTCATATATTTTGTTTGTCTATCTGGCGAGAGGTTTTCTACCTCATCTTCTAGCCCAGTCTTCTAAGATCTCTACTACTTCCCTCTCTCTCACACACTCTCTCTCTCACACACTCTCTCACTCACACACTCTCTCACTCACACACTCTCTCACTCACACACTCTCTCACTCACACACTCTCTCTCTCTCACACTCTCTCACACACTCTCTCTCTTACACTCTCTCTCTCACACACTCTCTCTCACACTCTCTCTCTCACACTCTCTCTCTCACACTCTCTCTTACACTCTCTCTCTCACACTCTCTCTTACACTCTCTCTCTCACACTCTCTCTTACACTCTCTCTCTCACACTCTCTCACACTCTCTCTCTCACACTCTCTCTCTCACACTCTCTCTTACACTCTCTCTCTCACACTCTCTCTTACACTCTCTCTCTCACACTCTCTCTTACACTCTCTCTTACACTCTCTCTCTCACACTCTCTCTTACACTCTCTCTCTCACACTCTCTCTCTCACACTCTCTCTTACACTCTCTCTCTCACACTCTCTCTCTCACACTCTCTCTCACTCTCTCTCTCACACTCTCTCTTACACTCTCTCTCTCACACTCTCTCTTACACTCTCTCTCTTACACTCTCTCTCTTACACTCTCTCTCTTACACTCTCTCTCTTACACTCTCTCTCTTACACTCTCTCTCTTACACTCTCTCTCTTACACTCTCTCTCTCACACTCTCTCTCACACTCTCTCTCTCTCTCACACACTCACTCTCTCTCACACACTCACTCTCTCTCACACACTCACACTCACTCTCTCACACACTCACTCTCTCACACACTCACTCTCTCACACACTCACTCTCTCTCTCTCTCTCTCTCTCTCACACACACACACACTCACACTCTCTCTCTCTCACACACACACACACTCACACTCTCTCTCTCTCACACACACACACACTCACACTCTCTCTCTCACACACTCACACTCTCTCTCACACACTCACACTCTCTCTCTCTCACACACTCACTCACACACACACACACACACACACACACTCTCTCTCTCTCTCTCACACTCTCTCACACACACTCACACTCTCTCTCTCTTAACTACTGGACATGATGCTACATTTTTTTATTCCCATTAACAACGAACAAATCAAATGGGAAGCCGTTTAAGACTCACATTTTGGAAAATGGTCTTTACTGACTAAAAATTATTGCAAAAATTTCTGCCTAATTAGAAAATTAAAAACAAAAATTTGCATACTCCTAAAAAAACAAAATCTGTTAAATCAAGTACATTGTCTGCATTGTTTTCAACAAATGTTTCCCATCTATTTATGAGCTTGTTGATGCCATTTTTGTAAAAACTTTGTTTTTTGTTGGAAGAACGGTGTGAGTTAGTTTTCGACTGACTGTACAAATTTTTGTCATTTAAATTGTTCTGTAGAGACTGGAACAAATGAAAATCCAAAGGAGTCAAGTCAGCAGAATACAGTGGGTAATGGAAGGTTCCCCATTTCAACTCCTTAAGCTTTTGCAAAATCTTTTTTTTTTTTTTTCAACATGGAGTCTTGTGGTGGAAAATGGCACCTTTTTGATTTTCCAAAATCAACTATTTTTCTTGAACACAAGTCTCTCCAAATCGTGAAAAGCAGATAAGTTATCAATCTGTATCGTTCAAAATTGACTCTCGTTCTTTTTAATTAATAAAATGATTCTCAAGGTGGATCCATGAAGACGGCTCTCAAGGTGGATCCATGAAGAATGTTAAGGCTGATCCATGAAGACGGTTCTCAAGATGATTCCATGAATATTTAATAATTATAATAATTATGCAAACAATTATTGCTGTTAAACCTTTTAAATGTAATTCTGTTGCTTTTCATTTAATCTTCATATTAATATTAGGTTGGTGCAAAAATAATGTCGTTTTTTGACGTTCAACTTCATGTGAGAAAACGACATTATTTTTGCACCAACCTAATAGATAGATAGATAGATAGATATTCAGCGAGTGGAGATAGATAGATAGATATTCAGCGAGTGGAGATAGATAGATAGATATTCAGCGAGTGGAGATAGATAGATAGATATTAAGCGAGTGGAGATAGATAGATATTAGGTTGGTGCAAAAATAATGTCGTTTTTTGATGTTCAACTTCATGTGAGAAAATGACATTATTTTTGCACCAACCTAATAGTATAAAAGGTTATTAACCAATAACTGGAAAATGATCAACTCTGGTGTTTCAGGAACTTAACACATTTCAGGCAAGTAGTTTTTGTCATTTTAGTACAGAATATCAACAGATAATTCATTTTTAATAAAATAAAATTAAATGTTTACTCATCTCATTTCTACTAAGTACATCCATTCATCTTTTTACTATCAAGTCTCTTGACAAGTGGAGATAATTTTTATGAAACACAAGAGATAAGTGAACATTTAATTTTATATATTATTACATAAGAGTAATATATATATATATATATATACATACATACATACATTCCCCAGCATCTTATTTCCTTTAATCCCCATGTAATATATATATATATATATATAATGTGTGTGTGTGCACAAATATGTAGAAAATAGGAAAAAACTCGTTAGGAAAATAATCCAAAGTTCTTTAGTATTTTTGTTTTTATTTTTAAAAAACAGTGCTCCATACAAAAGTAGAGCTTAAATTATAATTATTTTTTAAAAATATGATTCCTTCGCTACATAAGAGTTCTCATGTTTCAAAAACAAGAGCTGTAAAAATTCAATATAATTATTAGAATTAAAATGAATTTAAAATATCAAGGTCTGTTTCATCTTCAAGCAAAATTTTAGGAATAACTAATCTTGAAATTTTTATGTCTTTATAAGCATATTCATTCAAAAATTAATTACTATGGAAATGGCTAGAGCATTTATTAAATAAGGGCGTAAGGGTTAACAATTTGTATCAACTTGATACTTTAAATTCATTTTAATTCTATTAATTGAAGTTTTCAACTCTTGTTTTTGAAACATGAGCACTCTTATGCAGCGAAGGAACCATATTTAAAAAAAAATAATTATATATATATAATATGTTGATTTTATATATAATATTATGTTGATTTTATATATATATATATGTTGATTTTATATATATATATATGTTGATTTTATATATATATATATATGTTGATTTTATATATATATATATGTTGATTTTATATATATATATATATATATATATATGTTGATTTTATATATATATATATATATATGTTGATTTTATATATATATATATATATATGTTGATTTTATATATATATATATATATATGTTGATTTTATATATATATATATATGTTGATTTTATATATATATATATATATATATATGTTGATTTTATATATATATATATATATATATATGTTGATTTTATATATATATATATATATATATATGTTGATTTTATATATATATATATATATATATATGTTGATTTTATATATATATATATATGTTGATTTTATATATATATATATATATATATGTTGATTTTATATATATATATATATGTTGATTTTTTATATATATATATATATGTTGATTTTATATATATATATATATATGTTGATTTTATATATATATATATATATATATATGTTGATTTTATATATATATATATATATATGTTGATTTTATATATATATATATATATATATATATATATATATATATGTTGATTTTATATATATATATATATATATGTATGTTGATTTTATATATATATATATATATATATATGTTGATTTTATATATATATATATATATATATATATGTTGATTTTATATATATATATATATATATATATATATGTTGATTTTATATATATATATATATATATAGCTGATGATAACTTAAGATTTGAAACTGCTAATTACCATGCAATGTTATTTCTATGTCCAAACTCACATACATACATACATACATACATATATATATATATGATTGTATTTCCTTTTACTTTTTTTTTTTGGATACAAATCTCTGAAGACTTTCTCTAAGGAGAAATTGTTGCTTTTTGATAAACGCCTCAGAAAGTGTTGAGTTCTTCTTCAATATTAATATTGTCCATCTTCATTTCACCAATGTCATCCTTTTACGCCTGTTGTCACAGCCACTATTACTGTTGCTATTGTACTGTTAACTATCCGTCAATAAACATATGGTTCAAACACGCGTACACGCACACACACACACTTACATGGCTGCTTTCACAGATGCCTGCGAGGCTGGCAAAAAGTACAGAGAAACGGACAGTAGTGGTTATCGTTAAGAGTGCCCCCACTGTATTTATTGATCAGCCACAACATGTGGGTAATAACATTGAACATGTCCTGCAGTTGGTTAGTGATAATGTACCGTCAACACTAATACTAGGCATTGTTATTGTCATCATCGCTTTTGTCGACTATTTGAGTAACCATTTTACAGCGGCTGTGCCGAGAGAAAGTAATAGGCATGGAATGGAGGCTGAGAATGGTGTGTCGTCCAGTGGCTGGAGGATGGGCTGACCACTTTCTTTCCCTGTTTTTTTTTTCTTTCTTCTTCCTCGTTCTTCCCAGCATCTGATTTCCTTTAAGCCCCATGTAATTCTATTGGCAGTAGGGTAATGGGCTGTCATGAAACCCTGCACTATTTAAACTGTTGTTCTTCGTCTCTCCCTCGTTCTCCTAAACTTTTTTTTTGATCTGATGCCTTGTCAGTCTTGGTTTGCAATCGACAATGGTGGCTCTGCTGTCGGGGATTCTACATAAACATGGTACATTTTAAATTTACACTGTTAGTTTTTTAAAATACTGTCTACAATTATGAGAAATTTGAGCCTCAAATCCTTTGTAAATAATAATATATTTCTCCTTTTAATAAGAGTAATTATATTAACAGCGTAATTAGTAAAAGAAATTAATTCCTTTCAAAAATAATTAAATTAGAATTAATTAGAATTCTTTTATATTTAATTGATTTCATTTTGTAGAATGTATTTTTAAATTGATTTTTTTTTTTTTTTTTTTTTTTTTTTTTTAAGAAGTTAGAATTTATTTCAAAACCCTCAAAAATATTTGAATTTATTATGAAATTGGAGGAGTAAATCTATAACCAGATATATCATTATAAGCTGTAGAATGCCTGAACTAAAGAATGAAATTACCCTAAATTTATTTCATTGACATGGGAGGATAATGTTGAAGAATATTTGTTGTATAAAATAAATTTTTATTTTCATCATTAATCTGCAGACTTATTGCTGTAGCCACACACACACACACACAAACACACATATTAGAAAGTGATGGATTTTTTATTTGTCAATCTGACAGATTTTTTATTGCATAAACATTATTTTTAGTGGATGCCCATATTTTAGTAGACGGTCTGTTTATTTATTAAATAGTATATTTATTTTCATCTACTGGGCTGAATATCTTGTGGGGTGGGGGTGAATGTGTTCTCCGGAGGCTGCATATTTTTCTCTAATAAGATTTCTTGAATATTCAAGCCGGTAGATGGAAATAAATACACACAATATATATATATATATATACATACATACATATATATTTTGTGTGTGTGTATTTTAGCGGCATGCTTTCATTAAGACGTGTCTCATTAAATATTTAGATAAATTTTGTCTACTTAGATTTAATAGGGATCCTCTCGTAATAAAAATATATAATATAACTGCAATTGCCTAGCATTTTAATATCCTAAAATAAATAATATATATATATTATTTATTATTTATTTTAGGATATTAAAACAATATGTAAAAATCATTACACAATTGCAGTTGTGTTTCGACGTATACCAATGCAGCTCCTCAGGTGATTGTAAATTACTGGCGAGTGAATGATTTTTACATGCTGTTTTAATATCCTAAAATAATATATATCCAGGTAAGATGAGAACGAATAGAGTACAATTCCAGCATTTGTACATTTAATTTAAAAGAGGGCTCAATACAAAGTAGAGCAATTATTTATTTTACGATATTAAAACAACATGTAAAAATTATTCATTTGTCAGTAATTTACAATCACCTGAGAAGATGCATGGGTATGTAACTGCAATTGTGTAACAATTTTTACATATTGTTTTAATATCCGAAAATATATATATATATATATATATATATATATATATATATATATATATATATTATTTGTTTATTTTAGGATATTAAAATGCTAGACAATTGCAGTTCTGTTATATATTTTTATTACGAGAGGATCCTATTAAATTTAATTATACACAATTTATCTAAATTATTTAATGAGACATGTCTTTATGAAATCATGCTGCTAAAGTACACACACACACACACACACACACACACACACACACACACTAATAATAATAATAATAATAGGAGACACGGTGGAGTAATGGATAATGGCTTGGATTGAGGAATCGGAGAGCTGAGTTCGAATTCCAGTCGAATCCATTACATTCACTTACGTGCTAATACCGTTGGGAAAGGTATGAATCCTCTTCTTCTCTCTCCAACTATGGGTAAATAGCAGGACAGACTGGGTTCTGTAGCTTTGGATGACAACTGGTCTAGGAGAAGGACAACTCTGTATACAAAACCTGCGGAGGGTTTTTGGGGACTCTGTGACATGTAGTGCACCAGGTCTCTGTATTCGGCCCCCCAAAAAGTGTGGATGGTCCTGCACGAAACCTTCACCACTATAATCAAATCTCATGTGTCGGCGTCAGGCTCTCAGTTTCTAGGAACTGATCTGCTTGACCCTCATACGTCGAATCCGACGGGAGAGTCGATGATATATATATATAGATTTGTTTTTGTTTATTTTACACCATATCGACCCTTTGTCCATTATTTAAAGCTAAAACATTTTTCAGGATAACAATTTTTCCAGGTACAAGTCTTTGTATTCAAATCAAAGCTATGAGATGAATTCATACCTTTCCAAATTGTATTTGCACATAAGTGAATGTAACAGACCCGACTTATCTTTTAACCCAGCTCATTGATTTCTAAATTCCAGCCACTATCCATTACGTCACCTACACATGTGATAACATTACAGACCCCATGATTTATTTGAACTTTTTTTTTCCAAGTAAGTTATTATTCTTTTATCTCTATTACAAATGTGAATATAGGTAATTTTCAATTAATGTTTTCAGTTGAGATGTGTTACGGTCAAACAGATTAGTAATGTTTTCTACTTAATCCCTGTTATATCAGACAGACATAGATCAGTTGTGGAGGTGATGGAGATGTTGGGGTTGGTTGTGGTAAATGAGCTCTTTTGCTCCAAACTGTAATAATTGCTTTTAGTGTCCAGACATGTTTGTACTCACTATCTGATGAGGTCACCTATTTTAAAGTGACCATTGACCACAATTTAATCTCTTTTCTTACTCCCTCCTCTCCAAACCAAGTGTCACCTTGTGTCTACAGCAACTGACCACTTCATGTAAATAAGCCTCTTTGGGGACATATTATTACCGTCATTCAGGTTTTTTCTTTAATGTTTTGGCACTTGCTTCTTCTCCATTTAGAAACGAAAGAATTCACAAAATAGCACTCAGAGAAGCGGAATTCTTTCAATGTAAAAAGTTTTTCCTTGTCAAAATATTCCAATTTGATGAATTCATCAATCTGGTTTTATTTATTTTCCAAATAGAAATGGCTAAATTTTATTCCTTAATTTATATTTTTCTATAAAAGCAGGCTGTGTTTTTTTTTTTTTTCGCCTTTAATTAATTTTATTATTAATTTTAATATAATTTATTAATAATATATAAATATATAATAATTAATATTAATTTTAATTAATTTGAATTCTCATGAGAAGTAATATTTTATGATTCATTCTTAAACCTGTGATATCCTAGGTAGGATTTTTTTAATGTAAAATTTATTTACTTTAGTAACGTAATTGGTATCTTGAGGGGGAGTGATATTTGAATTAACGACATTTTAATCCAAATTTCATTTTAACAATTTTCAATAATCAATCACGGCTATGAATGGAAAATTAAGGTCTGCCATTCGTCCGCGTATTGAATATTTCTGTCACATCTTGTTTGTTACTTCTATGTATTTAGAAATTCTTGATAACATGCAAAGAATCTGCAATGTTATTGGTCCTGACCTGGCATCTCAGCGTCATTCAATTTCTCATCTCTATAATGTAGCTTCTCTGTACCTTTTTCTATTTTCACGGTAATTGTTCTGATGACCTTTCATCTTCGGCACCTGGACTTTATGAATTTAAGTGCAGTACTAGATTGGCATGGCGGATTAATGGATAGCACCTCGGAATGAGGAATTGGGGAGCCGGGTTCGAATTCCAGTCGAATCCATTATATTCACTTGTGTGCTTATATCCTTGAGAAAGGTATGAATCCTTTTCTTCTCCCTCCAGCTATGGGTAAATAGCAGGACAGACCGGGTCCTATAGCCTTGGATGGCAACTGGTCTACCGCAGAAAGAAATAACAACCTACCGCAGGAAAAAATCTGCCTCGTCAGTCATGTATCGAAAGATACATGATTGCCTAAGCCTGTATCACGCATGGCACATAACTGACTGACTGACATTCCAGTCGAATCCATTACATTCACTTAAGTGCTAATACCCTTGGGAAAGGTATGAATCCTCATCTCTCTCCAGCTATGGGTAAATAGCAGCATAACCATGTTCTATAGCCTTGGATAGCAACTGATCTACTGCAGAAAGAAAAAAATCTGCCTCGTCAGTCATGTATGGAAAGATACATGATCGTTTAAGCATGTATCAAAGCATGGCACATAAATGACTGACTAGATTGGCAGCTAGGTCTCCTCATTTTACAGTTGCATTTCTTGCTTGTGGAACTTCCTTCTTGCTTTCAAATCCATTTTGATTTTCAAAAAATTCAGTGCAATGTCAATCATTATCTTCTGTCTTAATTTCTATTCTTTTATTCTCTTACCTTTATATTTTGTTTCGTCATATTCTCCTACACTTAAGTAATCCTTTGCATCTTAGTGGCTTTATTGCCTTCCTTGTAGTGAAATGGTCAAAAAAAAAAAGAATTTTCATTGCTCGTGTATTAATATGAACATTACTAACAAAATGGAGTTATGTATATTTTTCTAATTTTAGATTCTTCGTTAATTTTGGGCTGTTAAGATATCTACAACATATACAGAATTGGTTTGTAATTAAAAATACCTCCCACATAATGGTAAGACATTAGCTAGATGAAGACACCATTGCTACTAATATCTTACCATTATGTGGGAGGTATTTCTGCCACACCCTGTATTTGCTATATATTAGATAAGAATAGGTGAAAGGTTATTCACACTTAATACCGAATAGATATTGCTATCTCGTCCGAGAGATGATAAAAAGTTTCTTTCAAGGAATGTTTGAGCCATGTTTTTTTCTTTAATGGTGTTTCAGTGGTTGCATAGATCCAGACCCACCCCCTCTTGATAATTCTCCCCCCCCCATGTATCATGTTTTGTCCAACTGTATATTGAACTATGTCCAACAGCAAGGCCTCTGATAGAGGGTTTTGAGGAGCATGGAACCACTTCTTAATTGCTGGTGTTCTCAGGTCCACCCTGACCTCGGGATGGTAGCACCTGTTAGGGTCCAGTTTTGGGCAAATAGTTAACCCCCAAACTAGGGTCAAAACACTATGAAAGTGTAAAAAAGGGTTTTTATAGTAAAAATACCAGCAATACATTTTTGAAAAAAAATATTACCACCAATAAATTTTTGAAGAAAAAAATTACCAGCAATAAAAATCTTGTCAGCATTAAATAACCCATTGAAGTATTGATATACCATAAAACAAAGCAAACTGTTCATCAGCTACGTAATTTTAAACCCCCAAATCGACTAAATCTTTCAAAACCTTTCATCCTTTGTGATAAAACATAATCTGCACAATTGCTGATGCTGTGGTCATCAGTATTTTGTGTACTCGTCTCTTTCACAATATATATATATATATGCACACACATATACATACATACATTATATATATGTATACATACACACATACACAGATTAAGATATATTAGGTAATGCTGTTGTATTTACGAGGGTGGATGGCTTGTAAGATTAGGATTAATTACTTTTAATTGCTGAGTTAGCAGATTAACCCTATCCCAAGGGCAGTGGATGTGAGGATTTAGAATCGGGTGGACACATGTTTGTCTTCAGTTGCTTGAAACTTGTTGGCAAATGGTCATTGACTTTATCAGCTTCAATATCAAAATACATGACCAGTAAAAAAAAAAAAAAAAAAAAAAGTGATCAAGTTTTTCAGTTTGTCAAAGTGTTGTAATGTTGTCCGGGTTGGTTATTGAAAATAATAACTAGAACGGCAACTTACAAATTATAAGGGTTTATTTTAAACAAGAACAATACAAGTAGATATTTACAAGTTCGTCTGAAGCTGGAAAGGAAGCTCTACTGAGACCAACATGATAGATGCTTATATTCCTACTGGAACAGTCCATTTAATAGAGGTGTATTAGTTCTTTGTATACTTAGGATTATCAGTCTGTTCCCTACAACACAAAGTATGCGTTTAATTTATCTTGATGTACTCTAAGATTATTTTTAAATCAAGAAGAAAGAATAAAAGTATTTTGCTGCTTTTTTTTTTTTTTTCCCCAACCTGGAAAATCTTCCAATTGGCTTGCAAGTCATTAAAAACAAAAATACAATAATCTTGATACTATCAGGTTGAGTCTAAAACAAATATCTATCTTTGTTTATCAACTTTATTCTTCACAAAATAAATTAAAATTACATTTTATTCAATTATATGAGACACGTAAAAAAAAAAAAATCCGATTTTATTTTTTCTTGCAAAAACTAATGCCACGTGGGCAAAATCTTTTTGATGGTAGGTGATGCCACCCTTCCTGCACATGCATGAAAATTTTCGCACTAGTAGGCTGCATCAGTTCCCGGCTGTTACACATAGAGTACAGACATGTAGTGTGCACTCATCGGATTTCTACTTCCACACAAGATGCCTGAATTCATTGAGCAGAAATATTGAAGCAAGCTTTCCTGATCAAGAATAACACGCCACTTGTTTGATAGACTCCCTACGCTCCGGACTTGGCACCATGTGACTCCTGGCTCTTCTCCAATCCGAAAACCAGGTGATTTCCACGTGGAGTTGCTTCTACATACAATTGCATTTAATAACCCATAGAGGTGTTGATGTGCCGCTAAACAAAATCAACCAATTAATAGTACCTATTTATAGTAAAATTACTAACAATACATATTCAAAGGAAAATGACCAACGATACATTTTATCCAGAGTTGAAGGCATATAATTGTGTTCAAAATATTTAGATTTCTGCATGAAATAACCCATAGAGGTGTTGATGTGCCTCTAAACAAAATCAACCAACCAATTGTACCTATTTATAGTAAACTTACTAACAATACATATTCAAAGGAAAATGACCAACAATACATTTCATCTGAAGTTGAAGGCATACAATTGGGTTCAAAATATTTAGATTTAGGTATTAAATAACCCATAGAGGTGTTGATGTGCCTCTAAACAAAATCAACCAACCAATAGTACCTATTTATAGTAAAATTACTAACAATACACATTTAAAGGAAAATGACCAACAATTCATTTTATCTGAAGGCATACAATTGTGTTGAAAATATTTAGTTTTCAGGCATTAAATGACCCATAGATGTGTTAATATGTCTCTGAAAATTAACCCACCAACGGTACCTATTTATAGTAAAATTACTAACAATACATATTCAAAGGAAAATGACCAGCAATACATTTTATCCGGAGTTGAAAGCATACAATTGAGTTCAAAATATTTAGATTTCAGCATTAAATGACCCATAGAGGTGTTGATATGCTGCAAAACAAAATCCACCAACTAAACAACTCGGATGAAGGAACTCTTTCATGACATTAGTCCTTATAATATCCTACAATTTCTTAAATCAAAAACTGTTTTCCAAAATATAACGTCAACAAGACTACAACCTAAAAACAGACACATCACAACAAACCTGTATACGCACAAAAGCTGAGTATCATCTACCATGTATTCAAATGTGAAAGCAGAATAACATTTTTATTGCTTCAAATCTCAACCCCAAAATTCAATTTTGGCATTACATGGCCCATAATGAGTTGATATGCCATTTAAAAAAACAAATCAATCAGTCGGTATTGTCTTGCGTCTTAGTGGCTTTATTGCCATGCTTGAGGGAAAATCAATTAAATAAAATAAAGATATTTTCCAAACTCTTAATATTCCTTCTGGAAAGCGTCTTTCAATATTCCTATTCATTTCTAGATTTCTCTCCCATTTTCTTTCATTCGTCTATTACTCCCCTACCCTGATAATTTTATTTCTGTACTTGCATGATTTCTAACATCCACAGATTGTAACTCACACTTTAGATAACCTCTTAAACTGGCAACCATGAATTCTGTTTTCTACAGTTAATAATTTTTTCTTACCTTCCCTTTCTTACCTTGCCATAATAATGATGTTTATTATGCTACTGTACTAATAATTAATTAAATATTCTCTTAGTAATATTTTTCCCTCTCTTATTTCAATATCTTCTTCGTTCATCTGACCTGTCCTTTCAAGGCATGGATGGCCATGAGTCTTTGCAACTTCCTACCCTTTATAGATCTAATGTTTGTCTCATTACTATTGCTCTCACTACTGTTCTGCCATCCATTTACACAAGGTTGTTAGGTGGGGGTTACTCTCTGTTTCTCTCTTTCCTCATTACATATCCCAGAAATTTCAACTAAGTACACATGTTCTTTTTCATTCCTGTTTTCCTTAAAGCCTCCTCGTTTTTCACATGCTCTCTCTATGGTATTCTCAGCATCCTTCTGTAGAACCACATCGCTTTTGCTTCAAATCTCCTCTTTATCTGTGAGGAAATTGTCCTGTATTCACTGCCATATTAGAGGATTGATATTGTATAGCACTTCAAAACTATTCTTTTGTGTGTGTGTGTTTTTTTCTAATGATTTCAATTTCGTTAGAATTATTCTTAGATAAATAAAATGATCACATTTCTTCCAACAAAATTATTAATGAATATCTAATGATCACGGATCATGTGACCCATTAGGGTCGTAGGGATACCACATGTATTGTAGCCGCAGTAAAAAATAGTTTCTTGGGCAAGATAGCCTGATGGAGTCCAACCCTCTCCAGGTCGATTTTGAATTCTATTTTTCCTTCTGGAGAGATTGCCACCCAAGGCTATAGAACCCAGTCTGTCCTGCTATTTACTGGTAGCTGTGCGGAGAAGAATAGGATTCATAGCTTTTCCCTTTTGAAAGTGAATGTAATGGATCCAATTGGAATTCGAACTCGGATCTTCGATTCCTCAGTTCGGGCCACTATCCATTTCTCTCCCCATGCCTCCTAATGAATATATACTTTTCTTAATTTCATTCTTTCATTAACCCTCTGCATACCCCCCCACCTTCAAAAGAAAAGGAGAAAAAAAATGAACTTACCCAAGGCAAAATTTTATTTCCCCTCCTCTTCATTGTTCTAGCCTGGGGGTGATATTGGCATTTTAGTCCCCATTACACGTTTCCTTGTTTTCCTTCCAGTGTAGATGGTTTATCTTTTAGAATCTGTCTGCCCCTTCTTTCTAGCATAACCTGAATTCATTCCTTGTATTACCTGTCCTAAGGCTGCAGAATTTTCAGAAAGAATGTGCTGTTGGTATAGAATAACTCCGGTGGCCAAGGGATGAACAACAAAGTAAGATGTATGAGGCATTTAAGAAGTAGTTACATTACTTAAGTTATGCTTTATCTAATTCAGTTGATAAAGGTGATTTGGCAAAAGGGTCCCGCCAAGCGAGGGCTTCAGGACATAGAAACTGGTTGGCATGCAGTTTGTTCTGAAGACTTCTTACAAACAATAGCATTGGAAAGTGAAAAAGTCTATTGCAGGAGAATATAAGGTGTCATGTAGCTTTTCTGTAACCATCGTGGTGTCTCTCCCTGCAGGATCAGGCACTGAACAGCCTGGATGGGGGTTTGAAACTCTGCTTACTCTCTGCAACATAACAAAATGTACGAAAGAAACAAGAAGAAAACCAAAAAAGGCAATAAGCTAAATAAAAAAAAAAAAATAAAAAAAATGAAAAAGAAAGATAAATCCCCGTTTCTTCGTGTTTCTGTTTTCCGTTCCCTGCATTGAAGTGTATACCCGCCCGCTGCTGTCTGTCTGTTTTCACCTTGCAAAAAGAATCTTTCCGTAAAGACCTGTACAAATAGAACATTTTCATCTTCAATGACAGAGTCTTGCCCCAGGAAAACAGACAATTCCTCCCTCGTTCGCTGAACATTTCCATTGCTTCATACATTGAAGAGTAAAAACTTGGGGCAATGATTAATGGGGGGGGGATGTGCCAATATTTTTCCAATGGCTGAATGTGACCAAGTTTGGCTTGAATTGATTGTTTTTTGTTTTTTTTTTTGTTTTTTTTTTATGGTTTATCAACCTTCCTTGCAGATTGTTTAAATCCAGAAAATTTTTTAGATTGTAAAACATTTTGGGATAATAATGATTTACTGATACAAATCCTATTACTTAACCCATAGATGGTGGGGGAAGAGGGATTCGTACCTTTCTCAAGGGTATTTTCACATATGTGAATATATCAAACCTGACTGGCTCCATTATATTCAAATGTGTGTGTGTGTATATATATATATATATATATATATATATATATATATATATATATATATAATATATATATATATAAGCAAATATGTGAATGTAGATCCGACGGTATGATGAAAATGTGGAAAAGACAAAGCAAAATCCGAATATGTGAGTTTACTGTTTTTTATTTTGTTTTTTGTTTTTCTGTCAACGTCAGACGTTTCGGTCTAATAGACCATCTTCAGGACATCGTTATTGGAGACATATTTATATTAAATTTAAGTTAAAATGAAGAGAATTTCAGTTTTTCTGTTTCTGACTAGTCCTGTATCTATTGTCTCTTCATTTTAACTTAAATTTAATATAAATATGTCTCCAATAACGATGTCCTGAAGATGGTCTATTAGACCGAAACGTCTGACGTCGACAGAAAACAAAAAACAAAAACAAAATAAAAAACAGTAAACTCACATATTCGGATTTTGCTTTGTCTTTTCCACATTTTCATCATATATATATATATATATATATATATATATATATATATATATATATATATATAAAATCTGAAAAAGTGATTTTTTTATTCATTAATCTAACAGAGATTTTATTACTTAAATGTTATTTTTAGTGGATACCTGTTTTTGAGTAGACACTCCATTTATTTATTAAAAAGTATATTTATTTCTGTCTACTGTTCTGAATATTCAAGAAATCTTATAGAAAAGTACTCTTTGCTCTACCTAGGGGGGACACAGGTTAGTGAGCGCAAATTATTCTTCGATAAGATTTCTTGAATATTCAGTCTATTAGCTGAAAATAAATAAAAGCAGTCTAATAAATAGTGTCTACTCAAATATGGGTATCCACTAAAATATATATATACATACATACATACATACATACATACATATATATATATATATATATATATATATATATATATATATATATAGGCTGGAATCCTTCTTCCAAGCACATTTCATTAAAAACGGCTGAAAAGGTGCTTTTATTTAGTTTTTTATATAATTTCTTGTGCGATCTAATAAAGTTTTTCTTTTCAGAGGATAAATTATATAAAAACTGTCCGAATGTTCTTTTTATCCGAGCGCTTTCGGCTATACATTTAGCCATTATCAAGGATTATATTTCAACTGTTAGAATTAGAAATAGTTTGTTGTATGTATGTTTTATAAAGGCACCTTGTCAGTCGTTTTTAATGAAATGTGCATATATATATATATATATATATATATATATATATATATATATATATATATATAATGGTTTCTGGTATTGTTTTTATTTCTCTTTGTGATAGTCGTTGAATTTCTGTTTAAAATTTTTCGTTTTAAAGTTTTGTGATCTCTATTTCCTTATATGGAATCTCTTTGCTATCTCTGTCTATCCTAGGTTTTTATATTGTTGATTGAGGACAGTGTTTTTGATATCTCTCTTTTTTTCTCTCTCTCTCTCTCTGGCCACCACACCTTTAATCTTTTGTCTTCCCCTTGCTCCAGTCCCCCAGGTCATGTGAGTCATATCTAATTTGACTTTCATTCACATGAATGGTCAATGACACCTCAGTTGAGCCACCTCTAAAGTGTTAGCATATAGATAGGTATATATATATATATCATTGTATATTACTTATAAGTCGGAATCTTATCAGACACACTAGGTTAACTGACCCAGTTTCTTTGTTAGAAGTTTGTTTATGACTACTTATTGTGTAAGTATGGTTTTGTGCAGTAGATGTACACATATCTATCTATTGAAGTATTCTTTCTATATACCTTCAACTTGTTTCATGACTCTCCCTTCTCGTCAACTGTCTTTTTAAGTTTCCTTGGGAAAGTAAAGCATCAACTCTTGTTATATCTTTGCCCTGACTTTTATAAGCATTACTTTTGGGACGTTTTTATAAAATAAAAAGACCGGTGTGTATGTGTGAGCACAGTTTGAGTTGTTTATAAACAATTGATACAAACAAATTAACAAAAATGCAGACTCTGTCTAGATAATATGGTAAGCGGTGTTTGCATATATTGCTGAGGGGTGGCAAATGGTCAGATTATAATATAAATTTATAACGTTCTAAACACCACATACCTGATTCATTAGAGTTGACCATATCATATAATTCCTGTTCTTGAAAATTGTAGTTGGAAACACTTGAACATTTAGATATGGTAAAAGTTTACTGACACTGGAACCAAACAATTCTTAATTTGTTTGAAAAATAACAGAAAATTCCTGAAAGTTCTGTCTACTTTTTTTATAAAGTCTGTGAAAACAAATGTTAAAAGATATAGCAGCCTTTTTTATATCGGTTAGGCAGAGAGCCGCCTGGTATATCGGTTAGGCAGAGAGTCACCTGGTATATCGGTTAGGCATCCCAAAAATTTCCCTGTGTATAATGCAACCGGTCAATAAAAATGCATGAATTGTAGCCTCTTCAAAAAAAAAAAAAAATTACCTGTGTATAGTGCGACATCTCTATTTTTTGCATAAAAAACTGATCATAAAAACTTGCGTTATACTCTGAGTATATACAGTATTTATATTCAGACTAATATCCTGATCTTTGTTGTTCTTATAACAACATTCCTGCTGTTGTTTTATTAAGTTTTCTGTTATTGAGACTTCTGAAAATTATTTTGGTTAAATGGTTCCTGGTTACTGCCCTCTTTTCACGTTGGATTGTATTCAATCTTTTCTCTCGGTACGGAAGTTCTGGACAAATACTGCCAATAGTCACTGTAATTTTAAAACAACGGGTTTTGTTCATTTTTGCAACATGCTTGATTTTTTGTTTTGATTTTTTTTTTTTTTAATTTCTCCTCCTGTTTGGATAGTTTGTCCAGAAAGGATGAAGAAACACGCTTAATACATGGGAATGGTGTATTTGAAGAAATGGTTTCCAGCAGGGTTTCGGTTCAGGTGAAATTTTGTCAAGCAGTTTTATCACAAGATAGTGTTTTCCGTTTTTTCATGATTTCTTCTTTAAAGTTTTTTCTTTAATTGTATACAAGTATTTTTAGTTCGTATTATTTTTGCCTAATAATGCCAGAAGTAAATTTATGAATAAATATGCATCTCGACAATCATTACGAATAAGTATTCATCCTCGTTTCTTGTCCCTTGTATATAACGTTGCAACATATTTGGTTTTATTCAAACAAAATTTATAAACCGCATTTCAGTTGGTTACAAGTTAGTGAAATAAAAATTATTGTCAAATATAAATTTTTTTATTTTTTTTTTTTTCATTTAAAATATTTGTGATCATCTAAAATGAATTCCACTTACATCGGATTTACTCCTGCCTGTCACAAATGATAATAGATAAAGCAGCCATTTTCTGATGCTGTTTAAATAACAAGAGTATGTATACCTACATGTCTTTCAGCTTGCTTGTATGACGACGAAGATAATGTCACAGGGAGGATTGGATTCATGCCTGTGAAAGATGGACCTTCATTTCCTTATTCGTTTTTTTTTTTTTGTGCTGCAACAGCTCAAGTAATAAATGTCATTAGTTTCCATTTCAAATATACTTGTGAATAGTCTTTTTGGAAGCCCTTTCTCATAAATTTATTCTTTGCTCTTTGTTCCTTGTATGTGAGGTGGCACCCAATTTGCTTTCGTCCAATGTATATTCTAAACAAAATCTATAAAATGTTTGGTTACGAATTAATGAAATTAAAAATTATTCTGGTGATATGTCTAAGATTTTTTGTTTTCTTTTTAAATTACAGTGGAACAAGAAAATGACCTCCTCGTATGTGGTGACTGCCAAACGAACTTCCCACTCAAAGATATTCAGAAATTTATAAAACACAAAGTTCTCCGCTGCAACAAAGAAAACATCAGTGTATTAGACTCGGAGGCTGAATATGATGACGATGACTCTGAAAGTGAAACAATCTCTCAGATCGGCTCGAAACAGCCGAGCATCTCTGCTCCTATTGCCCGTAAAGAATCCCAAGATACGAAACATTCACCTCGGCCGTCCGAACCGATGAAGGAGCTGAATCGGTCATTAGACACCAACTCTAATAAACACAAGGAGGATGAAAACGGAAATGATGATAGACATAGTTTGCCCTTAAAACCTCATAAACTGGTAGTTGATGCTGAGTCGAACACTACGCATTCCGGTAAGTCTTTGAGATTTTTGATTCTTGCATCATTCTTAATGTTCTCTGTGAAGCTTGTGTTCTCTGTGTGTGTGTGTGTGTGTGTGTGAGGTGTAAATGAGATATTCATTGGCTATGAAGTCAGTGTTGATATTATTCATTTGACAAAATGATCACCCACTTAAACGGAATGTTAAATTTTGTTTTAACTTGTCTGGACTTTTATTGTTTGTGTCTATCTTTTGTTTGTATTTTCTGCCTTTTGTGAAAACTGGGACCCAATAAAATTGGTTTTGTCTTAGGAAAAATAAAATTAAATTTTTGCACTTTTTAGCCAGGATCAAAGTAATAAAACTAGTTGCACGTTATTGAAAATACCTTAACTTTGAAAGTTAATTAAATGAACAGCCAACATTGTTATGTAAAGGGCAAAAGACATTATGTGGAAGAGAGACGTTCAGTGAGAAGTCAAATTTGGTTGCAGGAGATTAAAGTAGTTTTTAGTCTATATATTTGGACTGAGTAAGATTTGGAGAAAATGTCCCCACCCCAACTCCAGATTTTGAAGTCAAACCACGGAACATGAAATTCTTTGCTCAAAGCATTTTTCACAATATTTTTTATATTAAAATTGCTTTCTAAAATGGAATTTCTTTCTAATACACCTGACTAAAATTGAAAGAAAAGAGTATATTAATCATTTTTTCTTTTTTTTATTTCTCTTCTTTTTCCTTTTTCTTCTCTCTCTCTCTCCTTTTTCTTCTCTCTCTCCTTTTTCTTCTCTCTCTCTCTCCTTTTTCTTCTCTCTCTCTCTCTCCTTTTTCTTCTCTCTCTCTCTCACCTTTTTCTTCTCTCTCTCTCTCACCTTTTTCTCTCTCTCTCTCCTCTCTCTCCTCTCTCTCTCTCTCCTCTCTCTCTCCTCTCTCCTTTTTCTTCTCTCCTTTTTCTTCTCTCTCTCTCTCTCCTTTTTCTTCTCTCTCTCTCTCTCCTTTTTCTTCTCTCTCTCTCTCTCTCCTTTTTCTTCTCTCTCTCTCTCTCCTTTTTCTTCTCTCTCTCTCTCTCCTTTTTCTTCTCTCTCTCTCTCTCCTTTTTCTTCTCTCTCTCTCCTTTTTCTTCTCTCTCTCTCTCCTCTCTCTCTCTCCTCTCTCTCTCCTCTCTCTCTCTCACTCTCTCTCTCTCTACTCATCCTCCCCCTCATGCCTTTCCTCTTGTTTTCTCCTCTCCCTCCTTTCCCCTCAGTTTTCTTTCTCTGACACATTTTTTTTCCCCTATTTCAATTTTCAATTTTCTTTAATAATTTCTCTTCCCCTGTCTCTAAAATACCCTCTGACCAATTTTCTCTCTCAAAGAATAGATAATCAATATCATGTACCAATCTCCTGAGATATGTCAAGCTTCACTTCGGCAAAAACATATATCAATATATATATATGGCATCTCGTACGTTTCAAAGAACATTCACCTCATCTTTTAGTTCCTTTTTAGTCTACTTTTCTCTTTTTTTCAATTTCTATCTGGAGTGGAGTGTAAAGAGTAAAATAAGACGAGTGGGTGGAGACGTCTTTCAGATTTAAAAAAACCAACAAAAAAACCCTGCATGCACTTTGTTTCATTTCAGTTTCTTCTCTATAAACTTAAATTCCTCTTAAACCACTTTCCAGGAGTAAGCACATTTTCATGCATTCATTTATGAACACACACACACACACACATACACATACACACACACACGAGGCTAGTGCAAGTCTTGCCCCTCCTCCATCTATGATACGACCAACCGACACCCCACCCCACATGATACAGGGTCCCTGCTCTACTACATCTCAATTTTCATAGGGTAGTATTCATCATAAAAAATAAAAAAAGTTTATTGTAACCTAATTATGTACAATAATGGATCATATACAATATAGGTGAACAATTCAGTTAGAAAAATTGAAAATAAATACAATGTATCTAACTACAACTTAGAGAAATGTCGTAATAGATCATTCCATATTAAATAATAAATAAATCAATGTTTTGTGGCAGTTCTTAATATCAACTTGAGTCTTTTCTTGCTAAAAATTAGAATAATTTTAACACATCCAACATTATGGCTAAACAATAGTGACTTTTAGATAGCGTTTTTTTCGAAACTTAGCATGTTCAAAACAAATTCAGATTTAGACAAAAAAGGTCCCAGAATGATGTCAAAATCTGCAAAAAAATTTTGTTTTTGTTTGTAACATATATAAATGTATGTAGAAAAAAAAATTCAATATTGATAAGATAGCAAGAGTCGGAAGGCACTGCTCAAGCCCCCTCCACCCCCATATGGTTTGAGCCCTTCCTTGGTCAGGGGTAGTGTAGTGATTTTCCAAGCGTAGCTTAGATGTAGCACAAGGCCGAAAGTATGGGGCACCCAGTGAGGATTAAACTCACTACTCAGTTGTAATTGTTTTAGCGAGACAAGCTTGCTAACGATTACACCATGTCGAAGTGCCCTGGTCAGGGGTAGTATATACTGACTCTGTTTGAGAAATTTTACACACACACACACACACACACACACATACACACGTGTGTGTGCGCATATGTATATACAAATGGTAATAATTATATATACTCTATTATCTACACGTATGTAGGTGTTATGTATTTACAAATGAGTATGTGTAGATGTATTTGAGCTGTAGATGAGCATATTCGTCTTTGCCTACACGGTTATAAATTAACAACAGATTCACTTTTCCTTTCTTTCCTGGCTTCCCTTAATCTTCTGAAGTAATTACTTTTGAAGAGACACGACGGAAAATTAACATTTCATGTGTTTGGGGCACAGATTTGTGTTGGACAGTGGGAAGGAGAGAAAAGAGTTTGACACTGAAGGCAGGCCACTTGGCATTGCCCGGGGCTCAACAACAGCCGCTTTTGTGACTATTCAAAAATTTGAATTGTCAAAGTTGTTTTTATTTTTTTTAATTTTTTTTTTTACATTATTAACTCATTCTTAAATTTTAATTTGATTTTTTTTAATTGTTTTTTTTTTTTTCTATACTTTAATCTTAATTTGATTTTTAAAAATTAACTCTTGTTAATTCACAAGTGAAAATAATGAATATCAATTGAATTTTCATTGATTTTTTTCCTGCAATATTTTTGAAATCAGAGATCAAATATTTATTTGGGACAAAATTTGAATCTAGCAAAATTTCAATAACAATGCAGTGAAACCTTGGTTCAAGGCCGTTCGTAACCCGGAATGTTCGTAAACCGAAACTATTTTTCCAATAGGAATCAATGTCGAGAGAAGAAAAGCATGCCACAACAAACATATGTATACAACACGATGGTCGACTCGGAAATTATTCTGTTGGGGTTAACTCGGTTCGGCAATGTTGTTTGAGAGCTGAAATTTTGTTCAATTACCGAGGCATTTTCCTCTTGAATTTTCTGTTTGAAAACTGATTTGTTTGACATGTGAGATGTTTGAGAGGTTGCACTGTATATTGAAAAACATTCTATATTTGATTAGATTTAGAAATCATATGTTAAATCATTTTCTGTTTCTATTACTCAGAATTCAGGTTCATTTTTTCCATATCTATGGCAGTAAAAGAAAAGCAAAGGAACCAAAGAAAAAAACCTTATCATAGTCAACATGCTTCGTTCTCTGAGGGACTTTATCAAAGCAAATGCAAAGATTTTATTTTGTAACAAATAGACATGAGCAAGAATGTTATTGGGTTTTCAAAATTTTTGGTATAGGATATATATATATATATATAAACCACAAGATAGCTTATTCCCAAATTCTCGCTTGACGAGGAAGCGAGACCAGACACCTTAATTCAATTTAATTTCAAAAATTATATTGAGGGCCTCGGCTCTCGCTTTTGAAACATGAGAACTTTTATGTAGTGAAGGAATCATATTTTAAAAAAAAAATATTATATATATATATATATATATATATATATATATATATATAGGAGGCACAGTGGAGAAGTGGATAGAGGCTCAGATTGAGGAATCGGAGAGCTGTGTTCGAATTCCAGTTGAATCTGTTACATTCTCTTATGTGTTAATATGCTTAGGAAAGGTATTAAGCTTCTCCCTCCAGCTGTTGCCATCCAAGGCTGTCCTTGGATGGCAACAGCTTATATTATATTTTTTTTAAAAATATGATTCCTTCGCTACATAAGAGCTCTCATGTTTCATAAGCTCTACTTCTGTATGGAGCACTGTCTTTTTAAAAATAAAAGCAAAATTACTAAGGAACTCTGGATTATTTACCTAACGTGTTCTTTCCTATTTTTTCTGCATACCTGCACACACACACACACACACACACACACACACACACACATATATATATAAATAAAATGTAAATTAGTATTTAAATTATTTTGGATTAACATGAGGTTAAACTGCTTCTTTTACTTTTTAGTATTTTTATGGCTTGGATTAGTAGTAATTCTTTCAGGAAAAGGAGATATTGGGAAGAATCCAGGGTACAGATTTATATTTTGATAAGATTTGATTTGATTTCAACTATTTTACTTCTAAGTATGTTACTTTCTTTTTTAATTAGTGTGGCATTCAGTAGGTCAAAGTTGTGGTCAAATTTATTTCTGTGTATGACTAAAGCATTTGATAAATCCTTGTGCATAAGGTCTCTTTTATGTTCATAGATACATTTTTTAAATTTCTGCAAGTTTCTCCAATGTATTGTGAGGAGCAGTTTTGACAGTTTATTTTGTATATAACCGATTCAGAATTATTATTGTCTATATTTTTATTTTTGATCATATCCTTGTCTGTCTCGTTTTGATGCTTGAAATTTTTATATACATACACACACACACATACATATAAAACATACACAAGCACACACAAAACCAACTAAGCAACCAACAAGAAAGAACTAATTCATATAATATCCTACATTTAAAGAAATCAAGCTGAATTCCAAAATATAACTACAACAAAAACCATAACATAAAACACACCTCTAGTAATTATGTCCATACAAACATGTATATGCACAAAAGCTGAGTATTATCTACCATGTACTCTATTGTGAAAGCAGAATAACATGTATTTATATTTCGTCAAAACTCGTAAGAAAATTCAGTTACGGCATTAAATGATCCGTAAGGAGTTCATATGCTGTTAAACAAACACATACATACACACACACACACACACACACACACACACGGGCGCTGAAAAGT
>OZ038512.1:3375043-3385043 GCA_964036315.1 Acanthosepion esculentum | reverse complement strand
TTTCCGTCACTTAGACTGGCTGCCACCCAAGGCTAGAAAATCCTGTCTACTCTTATATTTCTGGGAAGATGGGTTATAAGAGATAGATTCATGTCTTCCACGTTTTGCTAATGGTGTCCTATAAAAAAAAATGTTTAAATTTATCACCTTCTTGAATTTTTGTCTGAATTTCTGATAGTGAATTATCGTTTATTATTTAATTTTGGGCAATTATCCAAGCATGGCACTCTCAATATGAAATGATGTCAGTTTAAGTTCATTGTCCCATCTTTATCTGGCCACATCCTGAAGATGACCAAAGAATAGTCAGAAGCACTAGAAGTGGTGATGAAAAATATGAACAACTTTTGTACAATTTGGAACCATGAATCCATTCCCATAAATGAAAAGAGAAATTACATTTAAAAAAAAAAAAAAAAAAAAAAAAAAAAATTAACAAAGGATCCTTTGTCCCGCATATTTAATATTTGTATATATATATATATATATATATATATATATATATATATATATATATATATATATATATATATGTGTGTGTGTGTGTATATATAATTATTATTTTTTTTATTTTTTTTTTTGAGAGGGGGATATTATTCACATATGTGCACCTCCCTCCACTTTCACTTGCAATCACCCTCCTACCCGCCTCTTCTCATTCTACTACCCCTTCCCCTCTCCCTTCCCCCCATTCTCTGTTTCTTCTTTTTTTTCTTCTTTTTTTTTTTTTTTTTTTTTTTTTTTTTTGACCTGAAATGTCCTCTGGCCTTTCAACCAGTGCTGATACCATCTCCTTGATTTGGTAGCCACCTCAGGCAGAAGCAGGACCCTGTAAGCCAAAGCAAAGAGAGCCATGGTGCAGGCCAGTGGGGGTGGGGATCATCGAGGCTCCAGGGTGGCAGGATAGAGGGGCAGCTGCAGTAGCTGTTGTAGTTGTGTGTGTGTGTGTGTTGCGTAGGTTGGGATTTGTGAGTTTCTGACTCATCACCAGTTCCCACCCCTGTAGGGCATCTTAACAGTTTTCTTTACCAATCTCCTCTGCCATAACAAATGCATTTCGTACTGCGAGCAGAATTACTTTTCTTAAAAATAATTCTTTTCTTACAGACTCATTTTACTTCTTAGCACACTCCCTCTCTTTACTCTCACTCTCTGTCTCTCCTTCTCTCTTTACTCTCACTCTCTCTCTCCTTCTCTCTTTACTCTCACTCTCTCTCTCCTTCTCTCTTTACTCTCACTCTCTCTCTCCTTCTCTCTTTACTTTCACTCTCTCTCTCCTTCTCTCTTTACTTTCACTCTCTCTCTCCTTCTCTCTTTACTCTCACTCTCTCTCCTTCTCTCTTTACTCTCACTCTCTCTCTCCTTCTCTCTTTACTCTCACTCTCTCTCTCCTTCTCTCTTTACTCTCACTCTCTCCTTCTCTCTTTACTTTCACTCTCTCTCCTTCTCTCTTTACTCTCACTCTCTCTCTCCTTCTCTCTTTACTCTCACTCTCTCTCTCCTTCTCTCTTTACTCTCACTCTCTCTCTCCTTCTCTCTTTACTCTCTCCTTCTCTCTTTACTCTCTCCTTCTCTCTTTACTCTCTCCTTCTCTCTTTACTCTCTCCTTCTCTCTTTACTCTCTCCTTCTCTCTTTACTCTCTCCTTCTCTCTTTACTCTCTCCTTCTCTCTTTACTCTCTCCTTCTCTCTTTACTCTCTCCTTCTCTCTTTACTCTCTCCTTCTCTCTTTACTCTCTCCTTCTCTCTTTACTCTCTCCTTCTCTCTTTACTCTCTCCTCTTTACTCTCTCTCTCTCACCTCTTTACTCTCTCTCTCTCACCTCTTTACTCTCTCTCTCCACCTCTTTACTCTCTCTCTCCACCTCTCTTTACTCTCTCTCTCTCTCCTCCTCTCTTTTCTCTCTCTCTTTCTTCCCGCATTTTCTTTTCTCTCTCTCTCTTCTCTCCTCTCCACCTCTCTCTCTTCCTCTCTCTCTTCTCTCTCTTCTCTCCTCTCTTCCTCTCTCTCTTCTCTCCTCTCCTCCTCTCTCTCCTCCTCTCTCTCTTCTCTCCTCTCCTCCTCTCTCTCCTCCTCTCTCTCCTTCTCTCTCTTCTCTCCTCTCTCTCTCCTCCTCTCTTCTCTCTCTCCTCCTCTCTCTCCTCCTCTCTTCTCACTCTTTTTTCCTTTAAATAATCAAATATGTTCAAAACTTTCACATCCTTTGTTGCTGACACTTTTTTGTCTGCTCACTTTCTCTGAAAGTTAAGATTTTCCCACATTAAATGTTTCATAATGGTTGATAGATAACTTTAATATACTTAGGTAATTGCATTGCACACACACACACACACACACACACACACACACACACACATTCTAATAAATAATTATTTCTTAATGTACACCCCCCTCTCCAATCTTCTCACAGCTATCTTTATCTATCAAAGTATGTCTATTCAATAAATAAAACTAATTTCTCAGGACATTTGACAATTTTTCGCATTCATCTGTCAATCATTGGACTGTGAATTTTTTCTTTTCTTGACAACCACTGACGGAATGTCATCTTGTTTCTTGATAGAGACATGAAATATTTGGCACAGACTTTTTGAGACTCAACTGGACGCCATCTACTTAGAATTAATGCCATGTTACTCTTTAATTTCAACCATGCAATTATTTGCCAGAAGCTATGGTCTGCTGTTTCTTGCCTTTATGTTGAAGGAATCACAAAGATCTGTACCACATCATTTGGGGACAAGCAGAGTCCATGTCACTTGGGGACAACAGCAACAATTAAAATGGAGATCACATGTAACTTGAAGTGAGAATAATGTCATAATCAAGATGTTGACATTCCACTCTGTTTCAAACAAAAGGTTAGGAAGGGAATCTCTGATCATAACAAAACCACCCTTAAGAAATAAAGATTGGCCTTTTATAGCCAAGAACTATTGTTTTTAAATTTTGCTTTTGCAAAGCTAGTCATTTTTATATAAAGTTTAAAATGTTTAACTTGATTTAAAATGTTTAAAAAGTTTAATCCGAAGTTTAAAATTCAAACTTAAAGACTTGTCAAACATTGGCGGTATTTGCTTCAGATTTTTTTTCCTGTCCCTTTTGTTTAAACTTTTGCCATTACACTGTGTAAATTCTGTCTTCATAAACTAACAAAATTTCTTTTTAAAAACAAGTTCGGCCAGTGTTCTTTGATATGATTTTAAGCCAATCCAGGCCATTGTGGATTTGCATTGTGGGGATGGACAAAGAATATTTGGAAAAGGTACTAAGGTTTGTAGGGCGGCCAAGTGCTCAATACTTTGAGCTCTTTGTGGTCAAAGCTATTTTAATACCTCAGATTAGCCAATGTATACGAACAGGCTGAAGAAAGTCCGCTATTTTGACCTCTCCCAAAGTTCATCACAGATGACCTTTAAATGTTTTAACCATTTATTTGTTAATAATTGATTATTGGTCAAATATTTCACTCACTTTCTTTGTATTCCTCTCTTTTACTGTAAAATAAATAAATAAACGTTGGATTACTGGTTTAGTTGGAAGCTGGAAACATCCTATTACAAACAGCAGAAATTGTCAAGCAGACCAGATTTCAATAGCTCCTTTTCTGTATTTTAATAGTGTTTTAGCTGCAATTTTTTTTTCCAAGTGCTCATGTAATTTTATATCACAAGTAAGATTTATTTAAATTAATTACAGTACACATTTGATTTGATATTTAGTATGACTTATTCAACAAATTCTGTTGGTAAGAGAAAAAAAAAACAAATTGCCCACTGACATTACCTCTACTCTGTTACTCTAAAAAAATTAAATATTTCTGTTGTTGGAAGTGAAGCGAATATGGTCCTGAAAAAATTTGAAGGTCCTCACAAATTTAAGCAGATAGGTTTCCTTATTTAGTGACTAACCGTTTATAAAGGAGGATTCTGCATTTAATTCTCTCGGCACTAAGAGCTTACAACCGACCTTGTCTTTTGATCAAGGGCCATCACTCATCTTGACTAAATCTGACACAGGCAGAGTGGACCACAGCATTATCCATTTTTACATATTAGCATCTTCCACTATCCACAGTTTACCAATTCTTGACAGCTTTCAGGAAGGGAGACCAGATGTGCTGCGTGACGTAATGGATATCGACTGAGAATGAGAAATTGGAGAGCAGTTTGAATTCAGTCAGGTTTCTTACTTTTGTTTATGCACTAATACCCTTGGGAAAAGTATGAATCTGCTTCTTCTCCTCCAATCGATGGATTCCTATAGCCTTGGTTGGCAACCCATCTACTGCATAAAGAAATGGCAACTTTTTGTGTGAATATCTTTTGTCATGAATCAAAACAGACATGATCGCCCCAGCATGTATCACTTAACTGATTGGCCTTCTTTCGGCTGCCCCCACTTGGAAGGACTCTTCACATCTGGCGGACACATTTTCCCTAAATATTAATAGGTAACTCATTGGGAATGTTCACTCTGTGCACTTGAGTTAGTGAGATTAAGTTGTATTGCCTCTGCGCTTTTGTGCAAAGAGATCGAGATGTCTTTCAGATACAGAAGCAAGGATTGAATTCTTGACCAGTCATACAACAGAACAACAAATTTCTCTTGAACTTTTACATCAGATGTCTCGATTTCAGATTGGCATGGACACAGTTTCGCAAATGTCTGCCATCTTTCTATTCCTTTGAAACTTGATACACAATGCCCCTTCCAGTGAAGATGTAGAAAAACAGCATTCTCCTTGGTTTTCTCTGGTACAATCACAGAAATAAGGACATGTGCATAGGGATTCAAAGGTGCTCTATTTTGCCAAATAGAACTTCTGTTTTCTCCGGGCCCCGTTGCTGTAGGGCCAGCTTTCTCTGGGCCCCGTTGCTGTAGGGCCAGCTTTCTCCGGGCCCCGTTGCTGTAGGGCCAGCTTTCTCCGGGCCCCGTTGCTGTAGGGCCAGCTTTCTCCGGGCCCCATTGCTGTAGGGCAAGCTTGTTGGCTTCTCTAACTGCGTGCCAGAGATGGAAACATTTTTGTGTATTTTCTTTTTGCATGCATACAAGAAACCAACACTAAAATCTGGTGCTACTGGCACTGGTGAATACATTTTGCACATTTGTCACAACAATTGGTAATGGTGAGATTAGCTGCTTCCATACAAGAAATATTTGGCAATATTGGCTCAACAGTTAGCATTTTACTGTCAGTTGACATCTTTAAACAGATTTCAGGAAAATAACTTCTCAATCCAGTAATTGTTATTGTTCTTTCTAGTATTGATGGAGCCAAAATGAGCTGACTTATTTTATAGTTCACCAATAGAAGAATTAACCAATCAGAAGGCTCAAAATATTCAATAGGACGTGCATAAAGACAGCCATGTTTTTTCCGGAATATTCACAGCCAGCCTTTGATATCAAAGACTGAAGAATTACGGAACAGCTGCTGGTGGTATTGGCGATATAGTCAGATTCAGTAGAGTGTCTGACTCGTGAGTGTTAATCTTTAATGTTGTTTCATTGAACAGATTACGTACTACGCTGGATTCTATATTCATAGACTATGGTGAACATGGTCAACATTTATGACCCCCTTTTTCATTGCTTCATGGTAGCCTAGGAGGAAAAACTTATATAGAGCCTTAAGTCAACCTGTGCCCTTAAAAGTAAACTAAATGAATAAACAAATTCATTAACAAGTTGTCCTATATATATATATATATATATATATATATATATATATATATATATATATATATGGTTTGGTTTATGGCATATCAACCTCAATGGGTCATTTAATGCTGACAACTTTTTTTTTTTCCTAGTAATATTTTTGTTTTGTCAAAAATCTATTTCTGTTAATTTTTTTTCCCTCAAAAATGTATAGCTGGTAATATTACTTTTTCTAAAATGTATTATCTGAGGACTTGCTCTTGGACGTAGTTTATCGTCTTGCCCAGGACACGGGTGTAGTTTATCGTCATACCCAGGATGAGATCTGGGTTTTGGGGGTTAACTATTTGCCCATAGCTGGGACCCTAACAGGTGCTACCACTCCAGGTCATGGTGGACCTGGGAACACCAGCAATTAAGAGGCGGTTCCACACTCCTCAAAACCTCCTGATCAGAGACCTTGCTGTTGGACGTAGTTTATCGTCTTATACAGGATGTGGATGCAGTTTATTGTCATACCCAGGACTATATATATATATATAAATTAATAAAGCCACTAAGATGAAAGGGGTTACTGAGTGTTAGAGAATATGAGAAAAACTACTATTAAGGAGAGAAGACAATAAAAGAACAGGAATTAAAAAGACAGAAGGTATCAGTTGACACTGCATTTAAATTTTTGAAGATCAAAGGCAATAAAGCCACTAAGATGCAAGGGGTTACTGAATGTTAGAGAATATGAAAAAAAACTACTCTTAGGGAGAGAGGACAATAAATTAGCAGGAATTAAGAAGACAGAAGATAACGATTGACATTGCATTTAAATTTTTGAGCATGAAAGTTGACTGCGAAAGAAGAAATTGGAAGATAGTTCCACAAGTGAGAAGTGTGAGAGAAGAAACTTCTAGAAGAGTTTAGGGTTACATCTCTCCATATCAACTGTAAAATAAAATGACTAGATGTGTAAATGTAAGTTATTTCACTTTAATCAAAATCAAATTTGTTCCTTGAATATATCTCCATTTTGTTGTCATACCCCTTGTCTTAATAAACAGTTTAACTTTAATTGGTTTTAATAATACTACCTACCTATTAGCTGATTGCATCTGCAAGCTCATGTTTTAAAATGAAAATGAATTTTATTTGCAATCATTAGGCTTTATATATACTTCTCTTTCAAATGATTTTTTAGTTTAATCATATAGAAATTTCTTTGACTGATACCATTTGTATAAAACCTGAAGTAGTTCCGAGCCGAAGGAATGCCGTAATTCTGATAATGATTTTATTTACTTATTTACTTAGGGTTTTTTTTTTTTTTTTCATTTAGGTTTGAGCCTAGAAGCCAGTATCTATACCAAGGGTAATTCCTTTCACACAGCTATGCTTCTATGAACAGTCTGTTTGTATACCTGCAAAATCACCCCCCGCTCCCCCCCGCCTGCAACTCCTCCCTCTTTCTAAAAGTCTCTGTCTGTAGACATTCAGTGAAACTCTGAGAAAATCTGATTTTCCAATTCTTCTTTCCTCTTGTCCAAATGTGCCTATATTGATTAAATCCTGGCAAGGGAAGGAAGGGAATGCAAGACCGTTTTGCACGCACCTATTTAGCATAAAGTGGAGTGCATCGTTGTGATGCATTCCTCGCAAAAACCTTCCTATTGTCACTCAGTCTGTAGCTACGTTGCTTAAAACTCTCTCTCTCTCTCTGCTTATTTGGGCCTTCTGAATATGAAAGATGACAAAAAAAATCCCTGTTTTTTTTTTTTTCAGATTTCCATTTTGATGGGGTTTTTTAATGGTTAATATTGTTACAGTTTTGAGTTCTTTTTCTTTTTTGTTGGTTAGCGTATATCAGGAAGGTGTATATAAGTACTTATATCTACATGAGGTTTCTACTTGGATATATGAAGAGAGGAGACAATGGAATATACTAGATTTCAAAAGAAACACTCCCTCCCCTCTCTCTCCTCTCTTCCTCCCCTCTCTCTCTCCTCTCTTCCTCCCCTCTCTCTCCTCTCTTCCTCCCCTCTCTCTCCTCTCTTCCTCCCCTCTCTCTCCTCTCTTCCTCCCCTCTCTCTCCTCTCTTTCTCCTCTCTTCCTCCCCTCTCTCTCCTCTCTTCCTCCCCTCTCTTCTCTCTCTCTCCCCTTTCTCTCCTCTCTTCCTACCCTCAATCTCCTCTCTTCCTCCCCTCTCTTCTCTCTCCCCTTTCTCTTCTCTCTCTCTCTTCTCCCTCCCCCTTTCTTCTCCCTCTATTCCCCCTCTTCCCTCTCTCCCCCTCTCCACCTCTCTCCATCTCTCCCCTCTCCCTATCTCTCCCCTCTCTTATCTCCCCCTGTCTCCCCCTCTCTTCTCTCTCTCCCCTCTCTCTCCTCTCTCTCTCTTCCCTCTCTCCCCTCTCTCTTCCCTCTCTCCCCTCTCTCTTCCCTCTCTTCCCTCTCTCCCCTCTCTCTCTTCCCTCTCTCCCCTCTCTCTCTTCCCTCTCTCCCCCCTCTCTCTTCTTTTTTCCTCTCTATTCTCCTCTCTCCTGTCTATTCTCTTTCTCCTCCCTATCTATTTCTATCTATTCCTATTTTTATCTCTCTCTCTCTCTCTCTCCCTCACTCTTTTTCTCCCATCTCTTTCTCTTCTCTATCCTCCCACTTGCTCTTTCTCTCTTCTCTCTTCAGAGGTCACCACCAGTCTCAGAGCAAAATGAAATTACAAATATTTACATAATATAAAGACTATTGTATGACTCACAAACCATTGATAGTAAGCGCTCTGTAACCTTTATCTCTTACCAGACTACACTCTAAACGAAGAGACACAAACGCTTCCAATTTACAGGAATCATTTTAATTTTTGTAGACAATATCTGAATTTGAGAATATTTCATTACGTGTTCTCATGATGTAAAAATCTGTATTTTTCAGTATAATATACTACCCTGTTAAGGCACTTGATTCACTGGAAAATCTGAATCATATTGAGTGACTGCTTCAGATCAACATCCATCTAACAATTCCAATGTCAGAGTATGATTCCTTTTAATATGCATTTATATTCTCTCGACATGTGTAAGGGGAATATTTTCAAAGCACATCCTATGAAATTTCTATGGGTTTGCTTGTCATGCACACACACACACACACACACACACACACACACACACACACACACACACGAGTCTGTGTTGTTAATGACACTTGCCTTGTGTGTTTCTGCAAGTTTCTCAGCTTGCTCATTTCCATTGCTACAAGAAATACTTTGCTTATTTTTACTGAAAATGATACCAAGAAAACAGTAGTAGATGGAGTAGTGGTCAAGTCAGTGGGCTCTAAATATGAAAATACATAAACTTACATATATCAGGCTAAAATTATGATTTGGGAGGAGATTGTGTGTTTACTACCAGAATATGCTGTGTCCCTATGTGATCACTTGAGTGAGTAAAAGCTTTGTTTAATACTAGGTACATTCAGCATCTCCCCTCTGACCCTCTTCCCAAAATCTGGACAAATTTGTTTTTTTCTCTCTCTTTGGATTCTTGTTTAGTCTGAGAATGTTCTAGCACCCACTCATAAATTCTACCCATGATAACACGTGTTACATAGCAAGTAAAAGTTTATCAACTACAGAAATTCAGGCTTTATGAATTGAAGTTTGCGACACTTCTCTTTGCCAAATAGTGAATCTTTTGCTTCAGATGCTGACTTTGGCTTTAACAGGAGCAAATTTACCAATTCTAACAAGTTGTAAACGTTGTGTTCATATGGCTGATTACAAAATGAAGAGAAAAATGACATTTGATATTAAAACAATATTTGTCAATTTTTTTGTATGACAGTGTGAATCACAATCGGTATGTGTTTAACTAAAATGCCTTGAAAAATGGACTCAAAATAGTTGTGATAACTTAGCATTTACCAGAGACTGAGAGTTTGTTTTTTTTTGTCTTCTTTCTTAAGCGAAGAAACTAGAAAATTAGTACGAGACTAAAGGTAGAATATGAATCCAACCATTTAGTCGAATGTCTTTAAAATCACAAATGACCCCTTTACACTTTTTCATTGGGGAGGGGGATTATTTTCTTTTCGCTCATCTGCTCCCCCTTCTGTGACTAATCCATCACTTGCCCTTTTCCAACCACGCTGCTGCTGCTAAAAAAGTCAAAGTTGCTCTCTTTCACTTTTTACTAAGCTTCAAAAATATTAATCTCATAACTTTGACCAATGTAGTATGAATTGGAAAGATTTCTCTGCTACTTAAATTTTTTCTTTTAACCCACACCCCCTACACCTTTACTTCAAGACCCACTGAACCTAGCATTTCCCCCCACCGGAAGAAAAGGAGT
>OZ038512.1:3355043-3372543 GCA_964036315.1 Acanthosepion esculentum | reverse complement strand
ACTGAAGAGGCATGAACCGGGGCTAATACAATAGTTGTCAAGTTCGGACCTCCATTATTGACATGTCTCCGCATCTTCACATTTCCAAAATCTTCTGAGGAAGATGAAATAAAATGAAATAGTGAAACGTATCACAATTAAAAAAGGTTTTCAAACTCGTTCTTTATTTAATTATTTCTGACATAGTTTAGCTGTTCACTTTGGCGTTACTTACGCCTGGCAATGCGTTCTTCATGATTCTCACCATTCATGCCAATTTCTCATAATTTGTGACTAATCTTAAATGTTTTGCTTCGCATAATTCAAATTTGGATATCAATTTTGTATCCAAAAGTATAATACGGTCAAGATGTATTTGGAAAAAGGAGGGTGGAGCGCTTAGGACAGGTGTGCTCATTGATTTGTTTGTTGTTTTTTTTTACGTATTATCACCCCTTGGTGAGTTTAAATCCCACCCCCCAAATAAACAAATTGAAATCTCATTCGGCTTTAAATAAACAAAAATATTTTTGGGGTTGTAATATATATATATATATATATATATATATATATATATATAGAATAACGATTTTTTTCGACATATGAATCCTATTTATCCCATAGCAGGGGAAAGGGTATTTACCAGTGTGAATGTAACGAACCCAACTAGAATTGAAACTTGACTCTCCGATTTCTCTTTCTGACTCGCTATTACACCACCCGCACACCCTTAAGCCAGGTGAGAAGGCCAAGGTAGATAAGAGTGGCACTGAGGAACGGAATTCTTACGCATTATCTTCAGATCAGAAAATCTTTATTAAAGAAAAATATATAAAGGGGCCGCAGTATTTTAGATCAAATTTTGGGCCCTTGGCTTAATAAATATATATATATACAGTGTAACCCGGATATAAGAGAAACCCGGATATAAGAGAGATTTTCTCTGGTCGCAAATTAGAGCCTGTGTAAATGTATATATAATAGACCAAACCCGGAAATAAGATACTTCTTCTCCGGACCCGACAACTCTCTTATATCCGGGTTACACTGTGTATATATACAGTGTAACCCGGATATAAGAGAGTTGGCGGGACCGGAGAATAAGTATCTTATATCCGGGTTTCTCTTATATCCGGGTTTGGTCTATTATATATACATTAACACAGGCTCTGATTTGGGACCAGAGACAATCTCTCTTATATCCGGGTTGATCTTATATCCCGCTGTCTTATATCCGGGTTACACTATATATATATGGATATATATATATATATATATATATATATATATATATATATATATATATATATATATATATATATCCAAGTCTAGGATTGGTGTATACGGAATAAATTCCAATAACTAACAATTACTATTCTTAAAAGAATAAACAATTATTTATTATATATATATATATATATATATATATATATATATATATATATATATATATATATATATATATAGTGTAACCCGGATATAAGAGATTTTATCTGGTCCCAAATTAGAGCCTGTGTTAATAGACCAGACCCGGATGTAAGAGAAACCCTGGTATAAGAGACTTATTCTCCGGTCCCGACAACTCTCTTATATCCGGGTTACACTATATATATATATATATATATATATATATATATATATTTTACCTTTCCAAATCTTTTTACACGTTGCAGTCTTTGATTTTTATCCTTTGTCTTTCCGCATCTTGATACCATTATTTTTGTTGTTTCATGAAGGAATTCTCTGTAGATCTTCATCGGGAGACATGCTTGTAATTATCAACTCAAAGTTGGATGATTGCCATCTAATCTTTCAAACTTTGCCCCTATTATTTATTTACATAAAAAGAGAAATAAAATAATAATAAACGGTAGGAATTAAGAAAAGAATTTTTTGGGATGTTGGGTTGGGGTCAGACGTAAAGATAGGAGATTAATAATAAAAGATTTGCTAATCTTTTTGCAAAGGGAAAGAAACTAACGTGGCACTGACGGACCGAAAGAAAAAACTTTCTCAAAGACGAAAAAAAAGTTGAAGTGGGTCTAAGGAAAGAGGAAGAAACGGAATCTTAACACGAAACGCTGAAAACATATGACGTCATAGAAGAAGAAAAAGAATTGATGACAGCGACAGAATTGTGGTGACACATATTTCTAAATCATAATAAAAAAAAAATAATAATGAAAGATAGCAAATGGTAATCAAGAATATAAATAAAAACATTTAAAACATACACAAAGATATGCAAAGTAAAAACAAAACAAACTTTAATGGAAGCATTTTCTAATCATTCACCCTAAAAAAGGATGGCATTATTTTCGCCAGAATAAAGAGAGAAACGAAATTTTCAAAGGTAAAGAGAAAAAAAAAAATGAATGTAGAAAAGAAATGAAATCGGACGCTACTCAGTTGGCCGATGCTGTCTGTTTCTTCGTCTCCTGTTGTTGTTGCCGTCTTTGGAGAAGCAAGTCAAAGGAAGGAGGAATCCTATTTAAAGAGAAGAAAAAAAAACATCTTGCTGCCACTTGGATTCTTGGATAACTTTCTTCCTCCATATTTTTTTCCTTCTTTGAGTTACACATTAACTAATATAATTTAATCTTTAGAATGACATGCACAACCCCTACTATAAGTGCTTACTTGGGAGTATTCTTCATATAGACTAATGATATGAACTTGTAAGCGTTTTCTTACCCACTCAACAACAAAAAGCTGAAAATGAAACGGAGGGCACACATTGTACAAGTATAGTATAATATAGTAGTATACAGAGCCGGTGCGTACTACCTCCGAAATTTCCGGTAGGGGTGCGGGAGGTTTCAAGTCTTATTGGGTGCCCCGGGCAGTGATTTGTGAACCTAGCTATATTATCAACATTTGCATTTTTCTACTTACATTTATATTCGTTACAAATTAAACTAAGCATAACTGAAAAGATGAAATATTTTTGCGGGTGTTGGCGGAATTCTGGGATATTTATTTATTTATTTATTTTTTGTCCAAATCCCTAAATTTGTTTTCTTAATGCTAAATCTCGCAAAAACACGAAATAGAATTCGCTATTTTGTTTTTCCATAATTCTGAATGTGTTAAAATTATTCAAGTTTTTAACAAAAATAATCTCATGTCGATGTTAAAAATTGACGTAAAACATTGTCGACTTATTTAAGATGGAAGGGTCTATTATGACATGTCTCTAATTTGTATTTAAATACAGTGTATTTATTTTATTTTATTTTTTAATTGAATTGTTCACCTATATTGCATTATTGTATATAAATAGGTTACAATAAAACTTGTATTATATATAAATATAGTTGGTGGGCGGGGTCGCATATCATAAATTCTGTGGGGGCGACGGGACCCTAGTAATATGTCTATCTACATAAAATGGTAAAGAATAAAGTTATAATACAATTTGGAAAACGTAGATTGGATATTAAAATATGTTTTCCAATTGTCTTATATATTTACCCTCTCTCTCTCTCTCACTCACTCAGTCACTCGTGGAATAATGGATAGTGGCTCGGATTGAGGAATCGGAGAGTTGAGTTCGAATTCCAGTCGAGTTCATTATATTCACTTACGTGCTAATACCCTTGGGAAAGGTATAAATTCATCTCTTTCCCCTCCAGCTATGGATTAATTAGCAGGAGAGACTGGGTCCTATAGCCTTGGGTGATGAACGGTCTAGGAGAAGGACAAATGTGAAATAAAAAGCTGCAGAGGGTCTTCGCCATTATAATCAAGTGATATATGCGGGTAAGAACAGAGCTACTTCACCTTCATACGTTAGAAAAAGACGGGAGGGTCGCTCTCTCCCATTATATATATATATATATATATATATATATAACCAAGTATAGGATTGGTGTATGCGGAATAAATTCCAATAACCAAAAAATACTATTCTTAAGAGTGCCCTTGTCAAGTTTTTTGAATTCTCATTTACTTGTATTTTGATTGGTCATTGCAGCTTGTGTAGCAGCGTTTCCACTATCGAGGGGTGTTTGATTGATTTTAACCTTTTAAAACCCTTTATTCTACATTCAACACCATTACTTGATAAGACACTAGCAGTGTTGAAACAAAATGGCTATTTTTGTAGTGATTTTATAACATATTTTTGTTATAATTTTCGAATAAATTATATATATATATATATATATATATATATATATATATACATACACTTTGATAATATTAGTGGTCAATATATATATATTGACCACTAATATTATCAATATCGAGATATATATATATATATATATATATATATATATATATATATATATATATAAATATAATATTAGTGGTCTCTCTCTCTCTCTCTCTCTCTCTCTCTCTATATATATATATATATATATATATATATATATATATATATATATATATATATATATATGTGTGTATATATATATATATATATACTTGTAGATAGGTGGAATCCATACGAAATCTCATCTTTCATTTGAGCAATATCCCCAGTTAACCCAAATAGAATTTAAAAGTGATTTTTTTTTTAATGAAACTAAATTCTAAGAATTGTTTGTAAATGATTTTCTTTGTGACTTTATAGAAATTGAAGTGGGATAAAAATCCCCACCCCACCAGTCAATGTGTGAGTGTAATAAAAAAAAATGTACTTAAATTCATATTAATGGTCTCCGAACTCCTTCAACTCACTAATTGTGGATTTTTTCCCCCAACAGGCTCTTTCATGCCCTCAAAGCATATCATTTTTTTTCATTCTCAATCCTTTCTGACTGGTCTTCTGGCGTGGGGTGTGGTGGTAGCAAGCAAACAAAAATAATAAAACTTAAATTTCTTTTCTATGCCCCCCGACATTTTTTTTAATGCAGTCATATAAAGATTAATTCTTTCATTCAGTAAACAAGAATTTAATTCCCTTGACTTGGACTAAGCACACTTTTTGCTCTTTTTCTTTCTTTCCACCCAATTTTAGTGATTGAATATGTCATGAAGGTCGAAATGGTTTGGCCTCTTCAGTGTCAGAACAGTTTACGGATTACCCTGCAGTTTTAGTGTTCTGCTTTTTAACTAGAAGAGACATCAAAGCTTTTAGATAATGTCTTGGAGTAGTTGACAGTTTCTTGGTCAGCATTTTTCTGTTGGAATTTGGCTATGTTGAAGTTATAAAGTGGGTGACGAATATGATTTACAAAGCCATCTTTTTCTTAGATCTTATTCCTGAAATGGTGGAACTTTTTTTTAAGAATCCCTAAAAAGTAAAAGCCTATCATTAATTTTTTTTTATCTACTCCTCGGTAATCGTACAAACACAAATATACCGGACCATATTAACTTAGGAGGATGCATCGTTTTTTAGTGTCTTCATTTTTAATTTAAAAATTTTAAATACCAACAAGAACGCTGAAAGTCAGAATTAAAATACATTTTTTAAATAAATTCACACAATATTAAGTAGGAATTTAGGCATACTAAAAGAAAGAATATAGTTTCCACAAAAAAACTTCTACAAGACTTCTATTAACGTAATCGCAACAAATCCCTTGTTTCCTGTTTAGGATTAGGTTTTCGGTTCTTTCTCTAGAAAGTCTGCTTCTCCTCACACTTCTTCTTTCCTACGCTAATATAAATCCACACCCTAACTCTCTACTTTGAGCGGCTCTTGGGACTTGTATTAGGTGAACTGTAGCAAAAAAAATAAAAAATAAAAAAATAAAAAACAACTGGACCAAAACTATCAGATCCCTTTATAACGCAGGCAAAAACAAAAATTCCAGGAAAAGAAAGTCCACTTCAGTTTTTATTTAAAAAAAAAAAAGTATTTCTCATCTCGTTGAAAAGACACAGGCGTGTCCGAAAATACCGATTTTTTAAATCTCATGCCTCCATTTGGTCAAAATCTCTAATATACAATAATATTATTATTTTTTTCACCGGCCTATTACAATGAAAATTATTGAATCAGCTATGATATGATTCAAATTGCATCAATGAAATAGGATTTCATATCACCTTTCCCACTAATAATAATAATAATAATAAAATCCGACAGAATAAGATAAAGAATAGGAAACGTTTATCAATGTTTCACTTTTATTAAAGCTTCATCAGAGACTGAGATATAAAGAAAATTAATTTCTTTCTTTTTCTCCATATTGTCATATACATTGTGCGTGTATGTATGTATGTATGTGTGTGTGCATAAAGACGAGATTTTTTACCCAAATTACCCAAACGTGTTAGAACGAAGAAAAAATTTTTTTTTTAAATATTTAAAAAATACTTTGTTCTTTCCTCTTAATAACAACATATACATTTTAATGATGAAACTTTCGGACCTGTTATCATTTATTTATGCTATACTGATTTTTTAGCGAATTGTTGGAGGTACCTATATAATTATATATATATATATATATATATAATATATATATATATATATATATATATATATATAGTCAAACCTTCGAGATTGATTTGGCTATTGTTAAATCAAGAATTCGAAGGTTTTTTTTTTCGACACGAGTATAGTTACCTATATTCATTCATTCATTCATACATACATACATACATACATACATACACACACATACGTAATGAAATGGACTAAGTCCGACAATTATTTTATTTTCTGTTATATATATATAGTACAAATTATATTTTATAAGTATCCGTTATTTTCTTTTAATACGCACTTTATCCCCTCGCCATTATTTTTTTTAAAAATATTTTCCAATATCAAATCACCATATGTAAAAAGTTAATTCATTTGTTCAGATATTTGTTTTTAAATTTTAATAACTGGAAAAAAAAAATAAAAATAACCTCAGCAGTTGTTAGTAACGGGAGTTGTCATGGTAACGACCATTCATTCCAGCTTGGTTGGGTTTTTTAAACTAGTAAACTTATTCCAAATTTAATAACGTCAATCATCTTATTGTCTCTGTTCTTTTATTGTCCACTCTCCTTATTTTTTTTTTCACATTCTTTTACACTCAGTACCCTCCCCACGCGTCTTAGTGACTTTGTCACCTTGCTTGGGGTGAAATGATTAAAAAAATAAAATTTCATTGTAAAAGTCTCACCCTATTCCGGTAATTCTTTTCTAAATGCTGTCACACACAAATTAACAAAGAATAAAAATACGTTCAGTTTCCAAACATGTAGCCTAATATTGGCTACTAAATAGTTAACCTAATGAATGAAAAATAGTTTTTAGGAGAGGGCAGTAACGAAGAACCATTTACGCATCGTTTACAACTCAATAGAATTTTATATATATAAATCTAGCCAGCTTTATCGTGCCTGTGTGATTTTTTTGGAAGATCAGTTTCATTTCGATAACACGTGGCGCTTCAGTGGAAGGGAGATAACTCATTGGACTAAAACGAACTTAGTAACATAACAAGACTAATGTCGGTACTATTTTATTTTTTACTTGAAGCATATTTTTTGTTTATATTCTAAAATAAAAATTTCGGGCAGATCATACCTTGTGGGACTCTTAGATGCGTATATCATTCATTATTCAAGATAAACATTTAAAAATAAAAATGAAAAAAACAACTTCTGATAAACGTGACGTCATTTGAAAAATGGAAACAGAATTTAAAAATGAATTCAAATTTATTTATGGAAATAATTTAAAAAGTAATTTATTTAAACAAGAAAAATAATTTTTTTTTTCTACGATACCTCAAGACTTGTTTTAGTTTTACTTTTTTTTTTCAAATTTTATTTTCAATCAAAAATAAAATTAAAAAAATAAACATAGTACACATGATTTTTTTCGTCTTAAACCTAAATTTAAAAAAAAAAAATTTGTTAAATAAATTATTTTAGTTAGTGTAAATTGTTTTTTAAATTAGATTTTTTCCCTGTCTTTGATAATTTCTAATCACATTTTTTTTTTAAAATGACGTCAATACATTGCTCTTGGGACCACACGTTTATAAAAGTACCAAATAAATTGATAGCTATTTTTCAACGCTGTTTCCTTGCATTTTAAAGACGTTTTCACTATAATTTCGTAATTTCCATTAAAATATGGCATTGATAAAAGTAATAATTTAAAAAATATTTTTTTTAAAAACCGCAGAAGAGTTGACAGATTGTGTGGTATCTCTTTCTTTGGTTCTTTTTTTTTTTTTTTTTTTTTTTTTTTTTTTTTTTTATTCAAATCCAAGACATACACCTTCGGAATCTGGTACTTGAATAAAAATGAATTTATCACTGTGTTTTCTTTTGTCCTCGTCAACTCTACAGAATTTTCTCGGCCTTTTATTAACTATATATTTTTTTTAAATCCCCCCCGACGACCATCGAGCCGTGTCAATTGTCCAATGTTGCTATGACCACAATTTTTTGGGCTTGTCACACGAACTGTTTTGAAAAGCAGTCGGATTAAGTTGTGGGTGGATAGCGGCCTTGGGCATTAGTCATACTTATAATTAATATACTATCCACATTCAAGAATTATGGTAAATTTTAAAACTGATTTATTTACATTTTTATAGTAAGGTTTTTATAAAAAAAAAAAAATAGTATGATAAATTGGAAAAAAAAAGAGTTTTTGTGACGAGTTTTAGAATTTCATCGTGTAACAAAAACTTTTTTCCAGTTTGTCATCTTTATAAATACCGTTTCGTTGATATATAAAATTATACATCGTTATTAACGTATCTAAATGGTTGGCGTAAAGCAGCTTTCGCTGGTTCCCAGGCCTCATGAATTTAAGCGTCCTACGAGGCTGGCATCCCGTTCCCACCCCTTCACCGTTGAAACTGTTAGATGTAGACGTCTCTTCTACTCCAATAGCTTCATGTCTCGCACATCTCGCCTGTGGAACTCCCTTCCTTATTCCTGTTTCCCTGACAAATATAATCTCCAAATATTTAAGTGTAACGTCAATCGACATCTCCAGTTGGCTTGATCGATCCACTATCTTTCTCCACATCCTCTCCTTTACCACTCCTATCTGCTCTTCCTCCAAACCTTCTGTAACCCCTTGCGTGGTAGCGGCTTCCAGCCTTGCTTGTGGTGAAAAGCTTTAAAAAAAAAAAAAAAGTTGATTTTTCTCTTGAGCTACGTTTTCCACGAACGAATGCATTTTTCAAAAATTTGAAATGTTCATAAAAATAGACATGGCTAATTGTAGCGATAATGATGTTTAGACATGTTTTTTTTTTCTTTTTTTTTCTTTTCAAAATGCTTGAGAGAAAAGGAAGTGAATTAAGTGAGACACGGGTGCATAGTTTTAGCTGCAGGAGTGTCTTTACGTTTGTGGCCCGGTAATAAAGTCACGAGGAAAAAAGACAATTTTTTTAATTTACTCACATCAACCCATAACTGGTTAGAAAGGAACTCTGCTAGAATTCGAACTTGGCTCTCCAATTTCACATTCCAAGCCGTTAGCCATCACATCAGGTGCACACCCAAGGCAATACACTTGGTATTCCCAACGGTCACCCATCTAAGTACTGACCTGGATTAACATTGCTTAACTTCAGTGATCGGATGGGAACTGGTGTTTTCAACATTTGATTCTCTCTCTCTCTCACACAAAAGAGAGAGAGGCGGTCATATATACCTATCATCCGGTTCACAATCCTCCCTGGTGTTTTGAACAGGAGTAGAGGTTTATCCTTTGTTTCCCATTCCTTCTAAAAGGTCTTTTCATTCTCTTTCACTCTTAGTATCTCTTTGTGTCTTAGTGGTATTATTGCCTTACTTGGGATGAATTGATTAAAATATATATATTTGTGAGTGTTGACATTTTTCTGTAATTTACTTGACAGGCTTCTGAAGTCTTTGTTCAGTAAATGTTTTAATTATTAGATTTGGACCTGAATACAGGTGCACAAGGCGTGTTAACCAGCTTGCATAATGCTACCCCTCCACTGTCATCATCTCGATCAGTTCTTTTATGACAATGCTATTTATCATAGCCGAAGTTCTATAGCCTGCAGGACAAGGACTGGACTCGACCTACACTTTTTTATTTTTCATTCCCCCCCCCCCTCTTCTTTGCTAGTTTCCTCACAACTTCTTTTGACCTCTTTACTGTCTGTACTTTCAAGCCACAATCTCCTGTAACCTTTGACATGGTGGTGAAGTTTTACAGCAAAGACATTGTTTCTCTGATTTGCTTTCTTGTAAAAACGGCCCGTCTCGGACTCTTCCCTATGTTTTTGCTATATTTTTTTTTTTTTTTTTTTTTTTTTTTTTACAACTATTAAAATGAACGTTATTGCTTGTGTCTGCAACAGCTTTGAAAGTAAATATTTTAAACATTTTGAACAATTTACAAATACCAAATATAGACTAACTTTGAAGTTGAATGAGTTTTCCCATTGTTACCACGCAGGCTGACAAAAACAATCTTATGTTATAACAATTGTATCCTTTTTTTTTTTTGCTTTAAGGCAATTTGCTTTGCAGTAGGAAAAGACACAAGATTCTCATCACAAACAATAACAGTATTAATATAACAATAAAGAAACATAACAACAATAATAATAATAATATCAACACTAATAATAATAATATCAACAATAATAATAATAATTAAAATAACAACAACAATAATAATTATAATAACATCAACAATATCAGCAACAACAACAGCAATAGTAATAACAACAACAGCAATAATAATAATGCATAAAATTGCTTAATTTAGATGCAGTTTAAGTTAGATATTGAATTTTAATGATTAAAGAAAATATTTAATAATGAAAAAAGTGCAGGACTGTGGATAAATTCACAGATTTTGATAATTAGTTTTTCGAGACCTTAATTCAGCGCCTTTTATTCTCCTAGTGGCAGATCAAGATACAAGTGATAAAAAGGGGAGGTAACCGAAAGATTAAACAAATGGTTACCTTTGTCTCCTTGGAATTTGGGGAAGGTGGGGAAAAAGCTAGAAAAAAATTAAAAAAAAAAAAAAAAAAAGAAACATGTCCTGACTGATTTTGTCTTGTTACATTTTCTTTTCAAACTGTACCCAATTTTATTGTCCATCTGTCTTTGTATTGAATTAGGGGTTATATCTTTATATTCTTCTGCATGTTTTAATGTCTGTCTGTTATTGTATCATTATGTTAATTTTCTTATGATGATTATTATTTGTCGACTGACCTCCTTTGGATGTCTGCATCAATGTGATGAGAGCCTGATTAATACTGTCAAGATTTAATTTACTTTGTTAAAGTCACTGTTTAACTGTGTACAAATTTTTATTCAAAGAAAGTCACCTTCATCTTCCTTTTATTGATATTGTGATATTTTTTAGAATTACTGAAAACTAGTTTGGCACAAGGCTACAAGTGTGGGGGTACAAACTCCATGTTGAGGTTCCCGTCTATGCACAAATGCATACCTTTGTATGACACAAGGTCATGAGTGTAGGAGCAACAAACAAGTAAAAGTAATGATATATAAGGTTAATGGCATATGCAACTTTAGGATAAATTGGCATTTTGTCAACATACACTGAATGGCATATCATAATAAAATGTGATTTTATTTACCTGACCCTCTCTCACTAAGGTAGGATGTTGCGTAAGGTCATTTTTATGTCAGGTATCTATATCTGAACATATGGGCCAAAGACAATGATTGGCCAGTTTCTATGACTACTCTCATGTTGGCTATGGTATTATATGAACCTCACCTCTTGTAGTGCAATGATTGACTTTTAGGTTAATTAAAGTCAGAAAATATTTTTAGATTTTAAGAATTTTTTTTTCTCAGAAAATAATGGTTTGGTGAACCAAGTCTTACTGATTAACCCATAGCTGGTGGGGAAAGAGCTGGATTCATACCTTCCTCGAGGGTTTTTGCACTTAAGTAAATATAACGAACCCAACTGGAATTGAAACTCTGCTCTTCAATTAACAATTCCAAGCCATTATCCATGACACCACCTGCACATCCAAGCTTACAACCACTTGTATTCCTAAGTGGTCAGTTACCCATCTACGTACTGACCAGGTTTGACATTGCCTAACTTCGGTGAATGCACAGTGACCCATGTTTCAACATGATGCAACTGTAAACCCTGTCAATTCTGTGTATAAATAAATGTTATCAAATAAAATTTCAGCAATTGTCTTGATAAAGGTTTCTCAATGAACACAGCATGTAGGCATAAGTTTGTCGTGTCTTTTATTTATACATATGTGTGTAAATAGGCATGGTGGAGTAATGGATAGAAGGTTAGATTGAGGAACCGGAGAGCCGAGTTCAAATTCAAGTCACATCCATTACATTCACTTACGTGCTAATACCCTTGGGAAAGGTATGAATCCTCTTCTTCTCCCCCCAGCTATGGGTAAATAGCAGGACAGATTAGGTTCTATAACCTTGGATGGCAACTGGTCTACCACAGAAGGAAATGGTAACCTACTGCGAGAAAAAAAACTGCTTTGTCAGTCATGTATTGAAAGATACATGATCGCCTAAACGTGTATCACGCATGGCACATAACTGACTGATATAAAAGTTATAAGCCTTCTTGGCACAATATAACATCCAAGAGTTAAGAACGAAACAAAACAACTCAATTTCCTTTTGGGGTTGCGGGTAAAGGATAAGACGTAGATAATTTCAGATTTTTCAGTTTCACATTAAAAACTGAGATGAAGAATAACATTTTAAATGAAGATAATTGTAAATCTTTTAATTAACTGCAAGTTCTCTTGTATAGTTAATGTTATTTTAACCATCATATATTGAATCGGTATGTGCAAAAAATCTGCTAATAACTTGTTTTTTTTTCTTTTTCTTGTTCCATTTCAGAACCGTCAAAGTTTTTATGTGGCACGTGCAAAACTACCGTAAACTCTGCCTGGTCCCTTGTGCAACACGTGCAAAGCACTCATGGTATGAAAATCTACTTACCAGCGCCAGACCTCTCGGCCCAAATTTCTAATTTATCCACACCCTCTCCCAAGGCGCCCTCAGACCATGTAATGACCCCACCAGCTCCCAATGCAGCTGACGGGCTGCCTCATCCTCCTCATCCCTTCATGTTCCGTATGCCTTTTGACCGGCAACATCAAATGCCACCTGCGCCAACACTTAGCCCTTTCAACCGTCCCCCAGCGGGTCCGGAATTTCGCTTGGATTTAATGAATGATCCATTTCATTCGAGGAATGTCCAAGGCCTTTCAAATCTTTCATCTGCATTCGATGTGCCAGCACCTTTTCCTACACCATTTAATGACCGGCCGCGAATAATGGAAACTATAGACTTTTACTCGCAGCGTCTTCGTCAGTTGGCATCCACTCAGACACCTCCCTTACGGAAGCCAACACCCCCTTTTTCACAGCCTTCATCAACATTCACATCGATAACACCGACTCCATCGCATTCACAAGAAACCTTACCGAAGAACTTAAGCCCTGCAAGTAAGTTGAAATCATGTGAGTTTTGTGGAAAGTGTTTTCGGTTTCAAAGTAATCTTATTGTCCATCGAAGATCTCACACTGGCGAAAAACCCTTTAAGTGTCCTCTATGTCCACATGCATGTACGCAAGCTAGTAAGCTGAAACGGCACATGAAAACCCATATGAACAAGTCTCCTTTAAGTAGCATGTCGCAAACTTCAAACATATCTAATGCCTCTGAGGGGAGTGCTCCCTCTAGTAGTAGTACCCCGGACTCCAACAAACACTTGATAAAACACGACGATTCTAATATTGATCTAGACAACGAAGAAGAAAACGACGACGAGGAGGAGGAAGAGATGGAAGAGGAGCTTGAAGATGAGGAGGATCTGGAGGGAATTGACGAAGTACACAACGGATCTCCTAATCCGATCGATTGTCATGTGGAGAAAAACTCTGAAATATCTTCTCGGCTCCAGGACCGCAGGACCCCCAACGAAAGGACAAGCACAGTAGGTGAAAAGTCTTCCTTGCTCAGTGAAGTGATGGAAAACACGGGCTTGAACAACATTCAACAGTATAACGAGGCATTCCAACAGGCACTGGCAGAAAATATACAAAACAAGGACACGAAAACGGAGGAAAATTGTTCTGAGGGCACAGAGAACGGTGACAGAGATATCAAATCTGAAGAGACAGACATGTTGTATTCTAGTCAGGAAAAACCTGAAGCGTTGGACTGCACTGACTCTCCGTATACAAAGCAAATCAAAAGTGAGCCCCCGGAACCAACGTTAAACAGTATGGAATCGATCTATTCTAATATGTGGATCCCAAGCTCACATCACCAAGACTACTTCCTGTCAGGATTATCGTCGAGGCTTCAGGATCCCAGCCATAACAATTTTAGTTCTCCATCGAAAAGTGCCTTGAAATCTAATCTTTCATCTCACCCCAAAGCCGGAACCAGTTCTAATACAGCTGCCAGTAATGGTGGCCCCATCTCTAATCGGAAAGACCGCAGAAATGATACCTGTGAATTTTGTGGGAAGGTTTTTAAGAATTGTAGCAATCTTACTGTACACCGACGAAGCCATACAGGTGAGAAACCATACAAATGTGAACTTTGTAGCTATGCTTGTGCACAATCGAGTAAGCTCACCAGACACATGAAGACACATGGCCGTATTGGTAAAGATGTCTATAGGTGTAAGTTTTGCAGTATGCCATTCTCAGTACCAAGCACTTTGGAAAAACACATGCGCAAATGTGTGGAAAATCGTCAGGTGAGGGGAGTTCAGGAAACAGATACTGACACGAACAGCACAACTACATCCACAATATAAATGCATTTTTTTTCTTTTTCTTTTTAACAAAAAAACAAAACAAAAAAAAAGGAAGAGAAATTTTATAATTTCCCCTGATTATGAGGAGAAACAAAAAAAAGAATAAATGACTAATTTCACCGGTTGTTATTTGATAGGAAAATTACAATTAAACCTGTTTTTGTTTTTTTTTTTTTTTGCTTTTTTTTTTCTCTCCCCCCTCCCTTCCCTCCTCCATCTCCAATTCCACATTTTTTTTCTTTTTTTTTTCTTGGCGTGATTATTATCAATTAATATTAGATAATTTATAAATTGTAGTATAGGAGAAGCTTGAATTTGTTATGAAATATCATAAACTCTTAATATTTAATTAAAAAGGGCCCAAAATATTAAAGATCAGATAACTAGATTTAAAAAGAGATGTAAAGATGTTTTTGTCTCTGCAGTCACTAAAGAAAAAATGCTATTTTTAGGTAAATTTTTAAAAATATTTCTTTTATATTCAATTTTGTTTTGAGGATATTTTAATATTTTTCTTCACAATTAATTTAAACTATTTTTAACAACATTAATAATCTTTTTAAAAGGTTATAAATTTTTCTGCACCATGAGTGGGAAATAATAAAAATATTAAATGAAGGCAGTTTAAGCTTTTTTTGGCCTTTATTAAATTTTTATGCCATTTTATAACCAAAGAATATTAATGCATTTTATTTTATAGAATATTTAAATTATTAGAAGCAAGATAAAGAAAAATCATAGTTTCTTTTATTTTTTAAACAGTCTTTTCCTTATTTTTTTAATAACAAATTACAAAACGCATTTCATTTTAAGTTTTGGATTATTTTAAGTTTAAAAAGAAATTGTTATCTATATTTATATCTATATCTATCAAGATTATATATATATATATATATATATATATATATATATATATATATAAATTTAGGGGGGAAAAATGATCAAGTGGTTTCCCCTAAAATTGTTCTTCATATAAAAACAAAAGAAAATGTTTATATATCGTTTTTTCCCATAAAATTTATTTTTTAAACTTTTTTTTTATACACAAGTGGCGATATAAATTAGAGGTAAGCTAATTTAAAAATGATATATTTATCCTCCCCTCCACCTTACAGATGAGTGACTTATACAAAAGGAAAACCTTATACAGAAGTAAATCTTCTAAAATTAAATCCTATGTTTTCATATTGATAAGGATATTAAAAAAATAACAAAGAATATAATAATTGTGTATATGTGTATACACACACTTTTTTTTATTTTTATTTGCAATACTTATGCTATACGTAAGTAAAATCTGAGTTATTAAGTAATATCTGTCATTCAATATTATTTCACCCCTACCCACAAAAAAACCCACAGATTACTTGATGAGAAATCATAATAATTCCTAATTTGTTAACAGGATTAAAATAACTGGCTTACAATATAAAAGCTCCTTTGTGGCAAAACAAGAAAAACAAAAACTGTGGAAAAAAATAAAAATGTGTTTTAACTTCTAATATATAAATAATTAAATGAAATTTCGTCAACGAAGGCAGTGCACTATTCAAATTACTGTTGTCTTTGAAACGGGGTCTAATGTTCTGTTTTACCTTTTTTGTTTCTCAACCTTTGAACTTTACAGTTTAGAGCTATCATTTAACTGTCCAAAGATATTTGAACAATTCGAAAATACGTACCCCCCCCCCCCAACTTTCATTCCCTTACGGCACCACCCTTACAAACTGTTAAGGATTTTAAAATTTGGGGCTAAGGAAATGAAAATAATTAATGAAAAACAAAATTAATGAATAATAAATTACAAACTCTAATCACTGAAATATATTCAAAACTCAAAGAAATCGTACATGTATGAGCTCTGTTAAAAGTTATGTTTTATTTTTAAAATATCATAAAGAAAAACAGCAAATTAATATATTATCGTATACACACAGACACACACACACACACACACATATATATATATTTATATATATATACACACACACACACACACACACATATATATACACACACACACACACATATATATATATATATATATGGTAAGATGTTTTCCACTCTTATTTAATAGAAATTTTATAATGAGGCAGAGGTAATGTAGAAGATTTCCTCACTTGGTACCTCCTAAAAAGGGTACTTGTTAAGCCTCCATCACAAAGATATTTTCTAATATATGCATGAGAGAGAGAGAGTGTGTGTGTGTGTGTGTGTATACACACATATACATATATATATATATATATATATATATATATATATATATATATATATATATATACACACATACACACAAAAACATGTATACATATACGTGTAGGCCCCAACACCCACACACTTATATGCACATAAAAAAAAGAACCTTCTAATAGTGTAAAAGACTGTTGAAAGCTCTCAGCCTTTGGGAAAAAAATCCTCAGAGAGCAGTCTGAAAGTATGATAAAAGATTACTTTTATTAGAAATTTTGCTTAGTTACATTCAATGAAATATGCATAGATTTACACTCATGCATAGATATATATTTACATGTGTGCATACACACACACACACGAAAATACCAAATGACTAAAATAGATAAAAAAGGGATTACTCACTTTGTTCATGTCTGTTTGTTGTGTTTGCTGCTTTGTTTTTTTCCCTAACTCATATTTCAAATATCTTTTTTTAATTGGTGCGTATTTCCGAAATGTCAATAAGCTTCTCTGTTAAAATTTATTTTCTTTTTTCTTTTTCTTTTTTTCTTTTTTTTCTTTTTTACACTCACTTTTCCCCCCTTCCCCCTTCACAA
>OZ038512.1:3317543-3345043 GCA_964036315.1 Acanthosepion esculentum | reverse complement strand
ATCATTTGTTAACAAAATAAGCAAAAGAAAAAAAAACAAAAAACCTAAAAAAAAAAAATCTAATAAAACTGTAAAAAAAAATATTACTTACATAAAATATAAAAAAAAAAAATTAAAAAAATTAAATACCAGTGTTTGGAAAGTGAAGAAAAGGTGCTATATGACAATAGTGGTACCATTTGAAATAGTAGATATTTAATATTTGGGTTGCATTTTGAACATCACACACACACACACACATACATATATATTACCTGACATTGCCACAACCTTGTAACTATGTGCACATTGTATACTCGTTCATGTCACAGATATTTTTGTGATTTCTACGCATTTCTCTAATAGTGATCAACCGATGAAAGGTTTCGTACTAGAATCTTCCTTTCACTTTCAAATAATATATTCCCCAACTTCCACCAGAACTTTTATTAATTCTAAGTGCGATTTACTGAAATGCATTGGTGTCACCTAATATTGCATATATAAAGCTAACCCTTCTCATGAAAGGTGACCTTAGTGTGTGGTAGCCAAAAAATTGGGAGGGGTCTGGATAAACATATCTAATAAATGCATGTATGCATACGTGTGCTTCTCAAGAGAGAATGAATTTTTTTTTTTTTTCTTTAATGCTTGATAAGCTTTTTGTTCACTACGTCTAAGACGATGGGTTTCAATAATTTGTGTTCATTATAATGCACTATGGTGTGTGTAAACAAATAAAGTTTTCATTAATACTAAACATACATACACATATATATATATATATATATATGTATATATATATATGTATTCAGTATTCAAATTTAATTTTTTTTTTTTTTTTTAACCACATGGATATAGTCTTGATTGATGTCTGTGAAAAATGCACGATTTAATAGAAGTTTTTAAAAAAATTCCTCAAGAAAAAAGAAAGCTATGAAAACTTTCCTAACTTTTGAGTTGTTTGACAAATATATGTATATTAATTTTTGTAAATTACAACCTTTACTTTAAATATTGGCAAATTACCTCATTCCTTTTGATTAATCTGTTTTTTCTCTCTCAAAATTTGTGTAAGATATATATCTTCACATACCTGTAATCTACAAAAAAAAAGTCTGATCATCAATATTTAATACTTATTGGACCAGTGTATCTAACAGGGCACAGTCTTACACCTCATTGATTATAAATGTAGCATGTAACTTCTCTGTTACTCTACCTGATTCTCTGGCTCGTAAATATTCAAAAAAAAAAAATAAAAAAAAAAATCTCTTACGTTTGTGATATTTTTTTTTATCAAAACAATAATTTCTAATCAGTTGATTAAATCATAAAAATGCCTAATTTGATATCCAACCAAATGGTTTCTCCTTTGTGAATTTCTTGCATCTATCTTTTAAAACTTTTTTTTTTCTCAATATATTGTCTTTGAGCCCACAAACTTTTTTGTTACTGTCGAGTTTGTATGAGCTCAATATTTCCAACTCTCTCCCATATACGTGTGATTTAACGACTGTCTTTATTTCTCTAATTATACCACACACTAATGTCACTGTCATGTGTGACAATTTTGTCACACTGTATATTTGAACATGGTCACGCCTAATAAATTCTCAGTCTTGTGCAAAAAGATATTTTTTATTTTGTTTTCTTGAATTAAAAATTACTTTTTCATTGTGTGTGTGTATGTGTATGTATTGAGTGCATGTATATGTGTGTATGATAGTGTAGTTTATTGTGTGTGAGTATGTTTGCATTTTATTCTCTCACGCTCTCTCTCTCATTCTCTCTTGCATTCCTGATATGTAGCATTTGTCCTGTTAAAAAAATATTTAGATTAAAAAAAAAAAAAAAATCCCAAGGGTTGCAATTCAACTCCTTTATATGACTCCCTGTGACCTAGAAAATACAGGACTTGTAAATTCTCAAATAACTCCACTTAAAAAAAAAAACAAAAAACAAAATGGAAACTACTTCGTGTATTACAACAATCAAAAAAATCAAAATATGGAAGGTGTTGCATGATTTATTGACCTCTGCAAGAAAATACTTTTTGTCTAAATTTTCTAAAAGACATTGTGGTCGGCATAAACTTCCTCTCTATGGCAGTTGTAATTCAACAACTGTTACAGGATTTGTTACACCGTAAATTGTTCTTCCAACATAAATAGATACCTACTCTTCCTTTCATATATATATATATATATATATTTTTTTTTATATATCTAAAAGCACAATATCTCTAATAATTATAATGATTCAAAGTTTAGACGTTTTTATTTTCTTTTTTAATTACAAAGAATTTTTCTTCAATGTCTGAACTTTTTGTCCTCTGAGATTTTTGTTAACGAAGATAATAATGTGTCAAAAACAAATCTTCCTTGAAAAGCAACCAAAAAATTTTAAAAAATTACCATAAATCACATACCAATTTCAATGTACAAAATTTAGTCCCCAAAAATCATATGAAGCGGATCTTCATTGTGTATGAGTGAAAAGAAAGACAAAATAAAAACATTTAATCATATCTTGCATAAATGATTTTTTCAGAATAGCTTATAACATTCAACGGTGCTCATTGATTAAAAATAAAAAATAAATTAAAATTCATAACTTTTTTATAAACTTAAGGAAAAAAAGAGTTGAATTAGATTTAAATAAAAAGAATTAAATATATTTAGTTGTCTCTTGTTTGTGTGTTTTTTTTTTTGTTTTTTTTTTTTTTTTAATTTTTAAAATTTATTTTTTATTTTTTGGTCACATATATTCTCTCCCTAGTTCTGTTCATTCTACAGATGCCTCCCCCATTTTTTTTTTTAATTGCTGCGATATGTTCCTCTCATCATTTGAAGCTCTATATGACATTAATTTACAACCCATTTTTTATTATTTAAAATCTGATCAGGATCTTATTGATTCAGTAAATTCTTCAAGCCCAGTGTCCGATCTAAAATTTTACTTATTTTTAATTTTTGTTACCTTTTTAATTTTAGAAATAGGTGATCTGACACTTTAACTGTATTATAGCCAAACTTGGGCTAAATTCTTCCACTGAGTCCCCACTGCAGTTAGTGAATTAATGGGATTGTAAAATCCATAAAATTTACTGCAGCATTTGATTTTTTATTTTTATTTTTTTTTTTTTTTGTAAAGCTACTTTTTAAAAAAATTAAACAAAAATACAAAAAAAACCCAGGAAAATTGAAATAAAATTCTTTTTCATTATTTCATTTATTTGTAATTTTTTTTTATTTTTCATGCCTTTTGAAAGAATTCATTTTCTAAAATCCCCTAATGGCATATCTCTCCAGACCCCACCCCCATTAATGAAGGAATATGGAACTGGCGCTCTCTCTGTTTTTCTCTCTATGTGTCTATTTCTCTCTCTCTGTCATTAAAATGATCTCACGCCTACATTTTTCAAATGTGTTGTGCCACTCAGCTGATGAAGTTGTGATTCTATATACAGAAAAGAAAAATTCTCTCTCTCTATCTATCTATCTATCTATCTATCTATATATATATATATATATATATATATATATATATATATATATATATATATATATACATACACACACACACACACACACACACACACACACACACACATGTGTAAACTAATATACATTTAAATAAAAACTTTTACTAAAAAACAAAATGAGGTGTGCATGGACATACATATGTGTGTGTGTGTGTATATATATATATATATATATATATATATGGTCCTCGACTTAGGACAGAGTTCCTACAATTTGTCGTAACATGATTTTCCATGAATAAGCACTTACGTCACTCACCTATGCTAATCTAGGACATAGCAACAAATTTATGTGACATATGCTAACATAATAATTGTCATGAGTCAAGCAACTTATGCCAAGCAACCGGCCAATGTTCGGCGCCATTCTCCCTTTTCAGGTTGTTTAACAATATCTAATTTCACTTCCATGGTGATGGCTTTCTATTTCTTCGAAGCACAACCATCAGAAGAGGTCACACTATGCTTGGGAGCCATAATGAAGGGCAATAAGTTTCCACAAACACAACACAAACGAAAGAGAGCGAATGCACAAAAATCCAATATGGCGTACAACCAGGAACTGACCCATGCCGCCTTATGTCCAAGGCAAATGGCATAAGTTGGAACAAGATTAATGGAGATTGCATTGTAACCCTGAATCATTGTAGCTTGGACTGTTAAAACCCAGGGACTTATATATGTGCCCGCCCTAGTTATATATTAGATTTGTGGGTTAACGTTGCTCAGTAGGGCAGGGGGGAAAATTACAATAGAATTTTACAAAAAGGGTCGTAAAAACTACATTGCAAATTAATACTTGAAGCATTCTGAAACTGATGCAAATTCTTTTTTCTGATATTTTTTTTGTTGCAAAAACCTCTTGAAATGTTGTGAAAAAAATTTATTTTTAATCGAAAATTAATTTTTATTTATTCATTTTTTTTTTTTTTAATATGCAATAAACTGCAACTTAAAAATGCATGAAGATCTAAAAAAAAAATCAGATTTTTATAAATCAAATTGTTTAATTGAATTCCTAACGTTGGAAATTTTAAAAGTAAAAACGGCTTTTTTTTTAAAATTTATTATTGGTAAGAATGCCCCCCCCCCAATCTTATTAGGGAATTTTAGTGATTGCTCACATTTTTTTCTTTTGTTTTATAAATAGGGACGTTACTATTATTATGATTTATTGATGTGGGCTGCATCATGTTTTATAGCCACAAGGGGAGCAACAATAATACTGTATTTTGGTTCCCTCCTCCTCATAATTCTTTTTATACATCTTTTAATTATATAATTTAGGTTAAATACTAATGCAGTTAGTATGAAGTAATTTGATGTGGTGCTTGTCGTACTTACCACAAATACAGAACAAATCCTTGACTTCATGAATCTGGAGTTTTTGGTTATTGGCCATGTCCTCCTTGTTGACTTGGCTTTACTGACACCCTTTTTATTCATGTGATAATGCTAGCATCATTGCCGACTTCACCTTATTATTGATTTTATAGAATTGAAATGTACACATTGTATGTGATAAGTTTTCATCTCTCTCTCACTTTCTCTTTCTCTGTGTGTGTGTGTGTATGTGTGCGTATGAAGTAAAAGTAGGCAACTCCTTATTGTTATTACATAGGGAGAAGTGGGGAGGACCCCTCTTTCATACACCTACCCAATCCTGGAATATTAAAATATCTTAGAGTTATTGAACAATTTTTCCCCCCCTCTCTGTTATCCATTAATGCCCCCACAGATATTCTCCCTCTTCACTCCTCTTTTCTCTGTCTTTATCTCTCTCATTCTCTTTTCCTTCTCTCTTTAGAAGAAGTAACTTTTCCCTTTTTTTTTTTTTTTTTTTTTTTTTTTCCAATGATTGATTTAGAGAGATCCTGGTCAGACCGAGTTAAAAAAAAAAATATATATATATATATACGTAATAAATAAGTAATCCTTACTCAACTATTTAAATATATATATTGCATTTTTGGTTTTAAAAGTATGTATAAACATTTTTTTTTAACTATCATATATATATATATATATATATATATATATATATATATATATATATATATATATTAATTCTCTGCCTAATTACAACTGTTTAATTTTTTATCTTTTTTAAATGTTTTCTCTCTCTCACTTATATATATTAAACATAATTTTTTTTTGTTTTTGCATGTTTGTTTTTGTTTTGTTGTCATTTTTATTTGTAATCTCTTTTTTTTTTTTCCTTCACCACTACCACCACATCCTTTCACTCACCTTATGCCCCCTGTACCCCCCTCCAAACACCCCCCTCCAACTTTTTCCTTTTTTGGGCAGTACTGTATGGAGAAGTTTGAATTTCCTGCATTGCTGGCTAGCTGTGATTATTTCCCCCTCCCCTTTATTCCATTCCTGAATTTTTATCTGGTAATTATAAAAAAAAAAAAATAAAAATAAAAAATAAAAAAATCTATATACAGTATAATGAAAACTGAAAAAAACTTTTTCTAAAAAAAAAAAACAAACAAAAAACTGAATCGTCTTTAAAGCAGTCACCTACAAAATAACAAAAAAATAAAAAATAAAAATATACGTATGGCAACAGTGAGCAGCTTGGCAACTATGGGTTTTAATATATATATATATATATATATATATATATATATATATATATATATAATTCTGAAGGCATTTTTCTCTTTTTTTTTTTAATTTTATGAAAAGCTTTTCACAATTTACTACACTTTTTTTTTTAAAATTTTTTGTCTTTTTTATTTTTTTTTTTTTCATATTTATTTTATTTTCTCTTATTTTTTATAAAAACAAAAACCTGGTTTTGTATTTAGTTTTTTTTTTTTTTTTTTTTTACCATTAATTAAAATTTTTTATTTATTTTATTATTATCATAATTTCAATTTTTTTTTTTTTCTTTGTTAGTTCATCTGCCCAAAGCACTTCTAAAAAAATGTTTCAGAGTTCCTTGAAGCATTTTTTTGTTAGCCCCAGGTCAGTATGCTTGCTTATGAGGTATTGACCATCAGTCTATCCGTACGGGAGCTATATTTATTTTCTCACCTGTACAAGTTATTTCAAGGTTTTTTAGTTGAGCTTGGTGTATTTATGAATGTTTTGTACAATTGTACCAGGTACATTCAAGTTTTAATAAACATGTTGTCTGGGATTTTAGACTTTGTTTTTATTGTCACTCATTTATTTTTTTGCATTATTGATTTTATTTATTTTTCTTATATACAATACATACATATACATATATCTCATACAATATATTTCTAAAGAATTTATGGACTTATTTGAAATAGACGTCCCGTTTTTATTATTTTATAGTGTATATTATGTCTACCGATATGTACCCTATAAAAAAAATTTAATGAAGGAAATGTACTGTCTGGCATGGTTTGAATTGGCGCACTTTTGGCTGCTCGGCCATGGAGACTCACAGCCCAGCAAGGTTCTATTTTCGCTTTTAAGGAATGCTCACACTCGATCAGAATTTCTTGAAGGCCCCTATTAGCTTGATTTCATATCTGAAACATAAACAAAGCAATTCTTAAAGAATTAATGGATTTATTTTTACGTGGTTTCTCCTACAAAGGGGGATGCACATTTTCTTTATTAAGTTTTCTCAAGTGCACAGGCTGGTAGGCGTAAAAAACGAGGCGTCTATTTCAAACACGGATATCTACGTTTGAAGTATTAAAATAGATATAGTCTCTGACTTCCTCACAAATTTTTTATTTCTTTTTGAATTTCTGGGATGAGGAGTTTTCTTTATTTACATTATTTTGTCACTAAATAATGTCCTCATTTTTTTTTTTTTTTGTTACAACATTTCGACCCTTGTGCTCTCTGGCTTTCTTCAGACACTTGTCAGGGAATTTCGAACTGAACCTATAATTTAAATCTAGATTGTTTCATTCTGATCTCTGTCTAGTCATATATCATCTGTTTTTTATTTAGTACTAACCAGTTATTGCTAGTTTCTACTACCTGATTCTATATTATCCGGTCGAGGGCTAGAACCCAAATTTACAAACCAACACTAGAATCCACTCGCCTATTGTGTGACACCTGAAGAAGGCTGGGAAGACACAACGACCGAAACTTTGATATAATAGCAATGAAGATGAGGACATTAGTCTGAATGTAAATAATTTTATTTTATTTTTTTTCCTTTTTTTTTTTAATATAATATGTTGTTGAAAATTTTAGCATTATAACTAAATTGTTTATAACTGGAATGATGTTTCGAGGACTTCATCCTTTACCCCCACCTTTTTTATTTTGACCCCGGAAGCGAAGAAGACTGTCCTTGCCCCAGAATGAACTTTTCCCCCATCGTACTAAATGTCTGAGGTGTTCCAAATGAGATGTTGCAGGAGCTGGATAATTTACGTTGCTAAACTTGTATACGCGTTGGATTTTCACTTTAAACGAAGTCTTGGAGTCTATCTCATTTGGTTGGGTGCGCGGGGGGGATATTCACCGGGTGTTTCTGCCTTTATTTTAACGAAATAATCAGATATAAAATATTGGCGAAAGTTTAATGTTCGTGCTTGCCAAAAACAAACAAAGAAAAACGGTGTTTCAAAAGGACGGTTTTTCCCATGACACCGCTATTACTTTAAACTATCGAACCTCCCTCTACAATGTTTATTTACAAGGTTATACCATTATGTGAACCAAGTACAATGTATTTATTATTTACTAGAAATAAATTTGAAAAGAAATCTTTTTTTTTCTCAAAAATTCGTAAAAATTACAAAATTGTCAAAATATATAAACCAACTACAATTTATTATTTACTATTTTATAAATTACTACGAAAACTAGTCTTTTATTCAATCTAATAAATAAATAATGTTTAACATCTTTGTTGCTAATTCTCAAGAATAAAGAAAAAACGTTATTTCAAAAGTTCGGTGTTTCCTTGAAACTGCTGTTACTGCAGACACTCACCAATATTTACCTACAAGATTATAAAAATATGTAAACCAACTACAATGTGATATTATTATTTACTGTTTGGTAAAGGTTTTTTAGTTATAATTTTATAAAGAAAGAAATTTGAAAAGAAATCTTCCTATCCCCCAAAATTATAAAAATTTACAAATTATCAAAATATGAGGACCAACTACAACGCTGTATATATTATTTACCATTTCATAAATAACTATGAAAATAAGTTGTTTTTTTTTATTATTCATAATTTTATTAAAAATATGAATAAATTTCAAATAATATAATTAAGAAAATAAATTTATGTAAAATAGAAATTTTAAATAATGTTTTTTCAGACATTATTATTGTAGCATACCTACAGATGATAATGGCTGTGTCCCCATTCACATAAATACAGTAGTAAATACTGTATGTTGGTCTGCAGTCAGAAATTCGTCTCCAGCTGTGCTAGTCAAACTCTCTACCTCCGGACAGAGAGAATCCCCAGACGAGGCTATGTCAAAGGGCAGAGTCTCGTCTCGTGGAAACAGCTACGCGAACCGGTTTTATACGGGGTTTTACGGCGAATTTTTGGCCGAGGCTACGAGCTCGGATACCCTACATTAAATTCAGCCTTGTATCATATCTGACCACGTGGGACGATTAGTAGATATCCTGCAGTTGGAAATTCATTGTGGAATTCACTTGACTTACTTCTAGCAGTTGACTACTACTTCTAAGCGCCGTTGGCGAATCTTATATGTGTTGTTCTTGTCCTAAGTATTATCGTTCATTACCAACCTTTGTTTGATTATTCTATTCAGTATCCTTCCCTAGGTTACAACAATTATACATTTTCTTAAAATTATTTTATATCCCAGATTACTTATAATTTTCGACTTTTCTTTATAATCGTCATCTAGAATCGGCTAAAATCGAATCTGTTCGAAATCGTTATTATTTACCATTGCTAAGTAATAAACATGGCATTCTAGTTGGTTCGTATATTTTTATAATGTTGTAAATGCAGGGTGGAACAGAAATACGATCCAGAAATATCTAGGACATTATCTAGATAAAGACACCGTTGCCATTAATGTTTTATCATTATGTCGGAGGTGTTTCTGCCGCGCCCCCTATAAAATTATTCTTGTAAATAGGCAATCTAATGAATAGTGTTTAATATTTTTGTTGTCTTTGCTCAATAACAAAGAATGTATATAAATTCAATTTCATATGCTTGTGTTTTATTAAAATTCTAATAATAGCTGTTTAAAGTAGCAGACGTTGCTGAGGGAGTTGTGGTAGTGTACAGCCATAGCGGTGTCAAGGGAAAACTGTCCTTGTGACACCGTTTTTATTTGTGGGCACGAAAGTTTGCCAAATAATGTTTACAGATTATTTAGTAATTTTTAGCTGTATTTGCGAGAGAACAATAACGTTAAGTATAATTAATCATAGAGTTTTCTTTATTATTTATGATCGAAACCATCTTTACATATCATCTAGCACCGATTTTTTTCTCTCTTGAATTTTTTTTTTCGATGTCAGAATCCATATCTTGTTCAAAATACGTGTGTACTCTGCTTTAATATATATATCCCCAACACTACCGACAGTTAATTTGACGATGTTATATTTTGCACTTTTCTAAGTGCAAAATATAAGATCGTCCGTGTTTTCTGGATTTTAACATTTTCCCTGAAATTGTCAATTTACAAAATTATAGTTTATGATTACAGTTTAAATTCTGCTTTCCATGAGTATGGCTGATGCTAACCTCCAAGAAAGTGACTTGTTGCGCCATCTCGGGCTAACGTTCTTGGTTGACATAAAGTTCATAGACTGTATTGAATTCACTGCTAGGTCAGTTGCTAAGAAAATTGGTTTACTGTGTCGTGCTAGACAATTTTCCACTACAGAATCTATCTTGCATATCTATAAATCTACCATTCGTCCATGCTTAGAATATTGCTGCTACGTATGGCCTGGTGCTCCTGCTATATATTTAGAGATCCTTGAGGAGAATCTGCACACCCTTCCCGCAAAGGCGATTTTTGAAGCTTAGCTTCGATGTGGCACAAGGCCGAAAGTATTGGGCATCCAGTGAGGATCGAACTCACTACTCAGTGAGACAAGCTTGCTAACCATTACACAACGTCGAGGTGCCAACACCAGGTGGATATGCGCGTTATAACTCATTGAATTGGGGAAATTAAGGGGGTTTGTGGAGATATAGACAGATATAATGAGGTACTGAACATTTTAGGGTCCCGAGCGAGGAGAAACTTAGAAAATAAAATGATTTTTTTGTCAACTTTTAAGAAATGGAGATAGACCGTGAAATCTTTAGCATCTTCTTGTAGCATTTGACCATCTTTAAAATTCTATACCGATAAAGTATAAATATATATATATTACCTATTTTACATATTTATATATCTCATATATAAATATAATCTATTTTATATATATCATATATAAATATAATCTATTTTATATATATAATATATATATTATCTATCTATATATATATTAGGTATAATATATTTTCTATTTTATATATATAATATATATATTATCTATTTTATATATAATATATATATATATTATCTCTATATATATCTTTTTTATATATATCTTATATGTATATTATATATATATTATATATATATATATATATAATATCTATATGTAATATATATTACATATCTACTTTATATATATATTATCTATATATATATAATATCTATATGTAATATAAATTACATATCTACTTTATATATATATTATCTATATATATAATATCTATATGTAATATATATTACATATCTACTTTATATATATATTATTTATATATATATAAGATATATATAAGATATATTATCGATTATATATATTATATATTTTATATATATATATTCATATTATATATTGTCTGTTTTATATATATGTATAATATATATATGTATAAGCTCGATTTTTACATATATTACATCTATTTTGCTTCAGCTTCGAGGAGTTTACCAAATAGATACTGTTCCGCATGGTTGGCAGATTTTCAAGGCAAATGCTCTGCTTTCATTAATTCCGCCAGTTTCGGCCTTCACAGCTAGAACCCGTCATTCCACGTACTCAGGGTCTCAGGCTCTTCCCGCATTCCCTTCCTATTCCATTGGTAAGAAGGAAATTTCATTCTTCCCAGAACTGTGGAATAAACTCCCGAGAGGATGCTTTCCTGATCACTACGATCTTAATCTATTCAAGTCTAGAGTCAACCGTTATCTATCTTACATATCCTCATAATCCGCACTTCTTCCCGTTATACCGTCATTTTGTAACCATCTACTTTGAGCGCCTCTTGGGCCTTGTAGTGAGTGAACAACATTATGAAAAATAAATTAAAAAAACTTATTTTTTTATTTCACCCGATGTCCGAACACCACCGTGTGACTATTTTATAATCTTGATATTACACAAATTTCATTGTCAATTATGTTTAATTTGAAGCAAGTATTTCTTTCATCTTAATTTTAGTTGATTTTTATTGCAATCCCCACGTAACCATTCCATGATATTTCTATTTAACGTTTGTTTAACCTGACTGGTATTGATACTATTCAAGTTCAGCAGTTTTCTTTTTATTCATCCAATACTGAAAATTATTATGCAATGGACAGAATGATGTTTGTTTAAAGCTAATGTCTGTTTCATAACAGCCTGCAGTGTGAAAAAAATCGACCAATTCACAACTCTGTTTGCAGTGTGTGTGTGTTTTTTTTAAACAGTTAAGTAACGACATATCATCTGTGTTGACCAACGCTTTGATATCACGTCTGGATCGTTTTTTATTCAATTTTAGTTACAAGCCAAAATTTTAACACACCATCACCGAGAGAAACTTTAAGGTGCATTGTGATTAATTATTACAAGTTAGGGTAAACAAAATTTAGAATGCCGTTTCTTGTTATAGAAATCTTGAAAAAAAAAACAAAAGGCAAAAGAAAGAAAACTTGGAAATCAAAGAATGGTTTTCGATTTCTTGTTCAATCAAAAGACAATTTTTCTTGTTCTGAATGTGAAAATCTCGCGTTTGTATTGTTTCAGTTCGAAAAATTACTGCTAAATGAACAATCCGAAGTTTACTTCAGATGAAAGTGTTTACTTTAAAAACAGTAAAATAAAACCCCGAAATAAAAAACAAAACAAAACAAAGAACGGAAGACATCAAATATTGACTGATCTTGAAAATTAAAATCAAAGGATGGCATTGATGAAAAATGAGCAAGAATTTCTTATTTGGGATAACACGAAGAGAACGATCAAAAATGGATCAGGATTTTATGAAAGATTTCAAAGTTGACATTTGCAATACTGATTCGCGAAGCCAAGTTATTAAAAATGATGAGATGAAAAGGAAAAACAATATCCAGGTTTTATCAAATATCAAGTGTAAATTGTGCTGCATCAAAATGTCAGAATTGTTGGGGTCAAGGCTACATTCACAGAACAGCTCTCTTGGACATTGAACTCAGTAGCCGTAGCTTGAACTATTTGTACACTGGCACCCATTCTACAACGGGCGCTTAAGATTTGAAAGTTGGATTTCTAACTTGATGGAATCTGCTTATAATACAGGTAAATTCTAGTCACCATTGGACGAAATTCATCATCGATAACATTTTTTGTTTGTTTGGAATCAATGGCTTGAATTTGAAACCGGAGTTAACAACGTAATCGGTCACAAAATTTAACAAGGATTTGGGAAATGAATACGATTTTATTCAATTCAACGAAAAGTAGAAAAATTAAAACAGGTTATTTTCTGATGAATTTAAAGCAGAATTGAGCGTTTTAACCTGCTTGGACGAAACCAAGATGGACGTTACGTCTTTTTTATTTGTATTGTTATATTCATTTTTATAAAAAAAAATCCCCCAAAAAACAAGTTGCATTATATCTACGTTACGTTTTCTTATAGTAGGATTATTTGCTTATTTGTTCTTTTCTTTCTTTTTTTTTATTTCTTAAATATATTGTTTTTGACTGCGAATTTTTTTTTAACCCTTTCTTTCCTTGTTAAATCTTAAAATACTTTTAGGTAAATATCGAATACAATTCTCGACAATCATGCAAGTGTTTAAAAATAACAATTGCAACAACTTTTATCTACTCCTATATAGTGTTTTACATTTTGGGTGGTAGTCATAATTTTGTCCAAAAATTATCTACGTTCATTGGAAACTAATACTTAATGTTACGCACACCCACCCACGTGTGTGTGTGTGTGTGGATATAGTAGGCCAATGAAAGAAATTCGGAAGACAATAAATACTTATTGTATATTATTGGGCTTTTTAGATCAAATGGAAGCACGATGAGAAAAGATGTTAAAAATCGGAATTTTCGGACACGCCTGTATCCTTTTTCAACGAGACATGAAGTTGGATTTTATGAGAGGATTTTTTTCCGCAAATCTTATATTACTGATTATATTACTAGTATTTTGAACTCGTTGTTGATTCGATTAAGGTTGTGGCGGGTTTGTAGATACTTTTGTAAAAACTGTATTTATTGGGTATGTTTAAATTCCATTTAAAACCTGGAATCATACTCTCCACTATCATTATATATATATATATATATATATATATATATATATATATATATAATCAATTCACCCCCAAGCAAGGCGATAATGCCACTAAGACGCGAGGGATTACTGGGTGTGAAATAGAATTAGAAGGTACCGGAAACCCAATTCTAAACTAAAAGCAAGAGCTAAACCTCTACTCCTGTTCAAAAGGCCGTGGTGGATTACGCCATATATATATATATATATATATATATATATATATATATATATATACACCTGTTGTAACCTAGAAAGGTTGCGACAAATATTATGAACGGTACTTGCTGTTTTCAATTCTTGTTCTTATCTAGATACAGGCATACAACGCAGATGACAAACTTCAAAAAGCTTCTCTCGTTTTAATACGTTCCTTTCACGTATTTAAGTTTATATATTATATATATATATATATATATATATATATATAATGATTGATGTATACGGAATAAATTCCAATAAAACAAAAAAATACTATTCTTAAAAGAGTGCTCAATACAGAGTAGATCAAATATTATTTATTCAAAAATTATGTTTCAACACTTCTGGTGTCTTATCAAGTGATAGTGTTGAATGTAGAAATGTGATTTTATAACATATTTATGTTATAATTTTCGAACAACTTATATATATATTACTTCAAACAAAGATCTCATTTTATCCAACATGCCGAAATGTAAAAGGAATTATTTCTAAGGATAAGATTATTAGAGTTCATAAACTTTTCCTTCCCTTGGCCTGGCATTCAATTCTCGACTGATATCATTTGAGAATGTAAAGATGGCTTACCATTTTCATTAATCAAGGATAAATAATTTTTTATCAACGTTTCTTAAATAGTGGGTAGTTATTTTCTTTCATTTTAATTTATAGCTGCTTAGTTTATTTGCAATTTTATTTGGACTATCAATTTAAAAAAATGACTTATGGTTGACAGTGCTTCATCTAGAATTAATTAACGGTCATATCGTTGCTATCAAATAAATAGATGTTTATATTAGCGCTTTCCAGTGCGTTCTTTTGTGAAGTATTTGATTGCTTTTCTGTGTTCGAATTGACGCAAGGGCTGGCGACTTGGAAAGGGGGCGAACAGCAAAACCGGGTCACTCAAAATATATAGAAAATAACTTCGTGTATCTCGACCCTTGCTAATCATCGAAATGGCGGTCTTGTCACTAGTCTGCGACGATGGTCGACAGGAAAGATTGCTACATCCTCCGACAGTTGTTCAATTATCAAAACATTATTGCTCATTATTTTGTCTCAGCTGGAAACAGTCGTGGATTGCGAAAAACCTTTGGTGGAATCGTTATCTTTCTGCATTAAAGCTACATATCGATATTTACTAAGCTCAGCTTAGTATGACACAAGGTCACATATTTTGGAGTGCTCAGTGATAATCGAACTTACTACAGTTTTAAATGTCTGCAAGTCTTATTTGGATGGTCACTTTGTTGGATCAAAGTATTCACTAACTTATAAAAAGTTATAAAAGAAATAAAAACTGGCCGAATCAACATTCAGTTTATAATAATCTGCACGTTAAAATAAATAACCTGGAAATTCGATTGCAATACGCTGGTAATGTTTCAAACATTCACTTTTAAATAAAGTGCTTGCAACCAACGGATTTTTGCCAATAATCATTTGACGACATTATGCATCCATTATAATAATGTTCTACTCCCGAAAGCATCTCACACAAATCTGGAAATTTCACATTTTCTGCCGAAACAAGGAACGTGTTTGTTGACCTCGAATGACACCTCAGTGAATGTCCATTGTGCGATAGCATGCATGTTATCAACGAAAGCGTAAAGCCCGAGATACGTTTCGAATAATTCATCTGCTCGCTGTGTAAAGGCATCTTTCAACTACAAAACCCAGTAAAACCACGGATTTTGTTTGCCAAAAACAGATCGCAAATGGAAGGAAAAAGTAGTCTGCTGATGTCAAACCATGTGTCGGTGTCAAAGTGGGAATATTATCAGGAATATAATCTCACAACTTACGAATATTCAATCGCTACAACTTTGACAAAAAAGTATTTGTCTTCAGCCCTAAATGACAGAATGAGAAACAGAGTGTTTATTATTTGATTAATGTACCACAGTTAGGAAATTTTCATAAACTCGACAAAGTTTTCAATATATAATTTTTAAACTATATATATATATGTGTGTGTGTGTGTTAATCTTATATATATATATATATATATATGTGTGTGTGTGTGTTTAATCTTATATATAAATATATATATACATGTTTAATATTAATATATATATACATGTTTAATATTAATATATATATATATGTATATATATATATATATATATATATATATATATATATATATAAAGACATTTATGATATGTTTAACGTTCTTTTTATAGATACAAGTATTTAAGCAAATATATATATTAAATACTTGTATCTATAATAAATGTCTTTAAATAAATTGTCGGACTCTGTCCAATTCAATATATATATATATATATATATATATATATATATATGTGTTTAATCTTAATATATGTTTTAACCTTAAAATATGTTTTTAATATTTTTAACGTTAATATATAAATAAGTTATATATATATATATTTAACGTTAATATATAAATAAGTTATATATATATATATTTAACATTAATATATAAATAAGTTATATATATATATATATATTTAACGTTAATATATAAATAAGTTATATATATATATATTTAACGTTAATATATAAATAAGTTATATATATATATATTTAACGTTAATATATAAATAAGTTATATATATATATATTTAACGTTAATATATAAATAAGTTATATATATATATATATTTAACGTTAATATATAAATAAGTTATATATATATATTTAACGTTAATATATAAATAAGTTATATATATATATATATTTAACGTTAATATATAAATAAGTTATATATATATATATATTTAACGTTAATATATAAATAAGTTATATATATATATATATTTAACGTTAATATATAAATAAGTTATATATATATATATATTTAACGTTAATATATAAATAAGTTATATATATATATATATTTAACGTTAATATATAAATAAGTTATATATATATATATATTTAACGTTAATATATAAATAAGTTATATATATATATATATTTAACGTTAATATATAAATAAGTTATATATATATATATATTTAACGTTAATATATAAATAAGTTATATATATATTTAACGTTAATATATAAATAAGTTATATATATATATATATTTAACGTTAATATATAAATAAGTTATATATATATATATATTTAACGTTAATATATAAATAAGTTATATATATATATATATTTAACGTTAATATATAAATAAGTTATATATATATATATATATTTAACGTTAATATATAAATAAGTTATATATATATATATATATATATATATATATATATATATATATATTTAACGTTAATATATAAATACGTTATAAGTTATGAATAACAACACACAGTTTTGTAGTACTACTTGCACCCCTAAAGATGATCTCGGAAGAAGTGCGAAAGTACGTGGGAAATAAAAACGATTTTCATAGTTATAGCATATTTTCTCACATCATTTACATGCATATATACACATATATACTTATGTATATATATATACAATGTATATATATACATACATATATACATACATATATATATACATATTTATATATATGTATACACACGCACTTAAGCACACACACACACACATATATATATATATAAGTTTATATAGTGAATTTTTTTCTAATGTTGGCAAATTCGAATATATGAGAAATAATCACTACAGTCAGCGAATGTTTTACACAAGGAACACGTTTCTTATAAAATCATTTTCATATGCAAGAAATACATATTTTCTCTCTAAAGTACCTTCTTGCCCGGATCCTGTGGTTGTCGTTTTTGCTGGCTTTTTCATAGAAATTTCCACCGTCAGTAGAAATGAATAATTCTTGTTTCTGATTCTCAAGATTTGGCTTTGATGAACCTAAGAGATGACCATTTTTCCCCAAAACCTCCGCTCAGAGGCTTTGTTCATAAAAGGACCACCAATTGGAAACATAAAACAAGACCCTCCCCACCGGTTGGGTTCATCAGACATCTTGCTTTGCTTCAAAAACATCCCAGAATATGTGTATGTTGCGTAATACCCCCGATACTATCAAGTATTATAAAAGTTTGACTTTTTCATTTTAATTTTAAATTTAATTTTTTTTAAGATGTGGTCAGGTCATTTGAAGCGTTTTTCTTAGTCTGAGATCCTCGATTACAATACAACTAAGTTTCGAAGTATAAAGATACAAGCCAATTCTGTTACTGTGACGGTTGCCAAGGATACGGTTGATTTTTCCACTTTATTCCGTATTTCTACACAGTAGCTTTGTAGAAAAAAAATGATGTGCTCAAACCTTGAAGCGTTTTATTACTTTTTAATGTTGATTATTGTTATTTAAAAAAAAAAAATGAAACTGCGTCTTATAAAAAGGATGAAAATTTGGCGCAATAAAAAATGTTTGAAACATTGCAAAAAGTTTGCAGAAGTTTACAACTTGTGTGATCATCTGTATAAAAAAACTTATTTCTTCATATATATATATATATATATATATATATATATATATATATATATATATATGATTAATGATTATCACATTTTATTTTTATATTTATATAGCTAAGCCTATCAAACATATTGATAATGAATACCAGACATTTTTATATTTATATAGATAATGTATATTAAACATTTTAAACTTATACGGGTAATGCGTATAAGACATCTTATATTTATATGGTCAGTGATGATCAGACATATATGTTTAACGAATAACATTTTAAATTTAAATAGATTATGCATATCAACTGTTTTATATTTATATGGGTAATGCTATATTTATATGGGTAGACCGTATCAGACATTTTATTTATAAGATCAATGGTGATCAGGTACATAATGAATATACATCTCAGGGATCTATATGAGTAAATTATATTAAACATGCTATATTTATATGGGTAATGCTTATCAGACATTTTATATTTATATGGTCAATGGTGATCCGATATATATGATTAATAAATATCAGACATCCTAAAATATATGAATTATTCAACTCAGGTATCTTATATATCTGTTTTGGCATTGCATGTTAAACATACTATATTTATATAGATAGTGCTTAACAGACATTATATATTTATATGGTCAATGGTGATCTTACATATATGGCTAATAAATATCAGACATTCTAAATTTATATGGTTAGTGCATATTAGACATATATCGGTAATACATATCAAACATTTTATATTTGTATGTGTAATACGTATCATAAATTTTATATTTATATGGTTAATAAGAATCAGACATATATGGCTAATGAATATCAGTCATTCTAAATTTATATGGGTAATGCATGCTAAACATTTTCATTCGTTCCAATTACTTGTGATGTTCAATAAATGGATGTTAAGAATTTTGAAATTATTCATTTTAAGTAAAAATCTTCTTTATGTATTTCAATGTGTATTTTTCGATTTAAAATACTTCTATAAACATGTGATTAAATGACTTAAAAATATGTGAATAACCTATAAATTTTATATGAAAACCCACCGATATAAATTTATAAATCCTCTCGATTTAAAATATATAAATATGCAATTAAATGACATATAAAATGATATATAAACATTTTCATACACACATAGAGTTACATATGAGTAATCATGCCTGTTTTTTTATAAACTTCAAGTTTAATGCCTCTTGTCCTGCATAATCGAAGATCTTATTGAAGACTTGCGAGTAGTACATTTTCTTTAATAAGAATGTCGATGATATAGGCTAGTAAATGTTATATATATATAAATATATATATATATATATATATATATAGAGAGAGAGAGAGAGAGAGAGGGGGGTGTCCATAAAGTTCGTGTGCACTTTAAAAAATTTATAACTTTATTTGTATTTGCGATAGAAATAATCTGTAAAAAATGTTATAAAGCTTAATGTACCTAGTTTTAAGTATTGCTAAAATAAGTAATGTGATTTCAGGCATTACTGTAAATCAGTTGGCAAATGTTTTTCGTGAACTGCAAAATCGTATTACCCTTTGTATTGCTAATGATGGAGGACATGTGGAAAGTTAGATAAAATTTCAATAAAACCTTAAAAAATATAGATTTACTTCTTTCTAATCCTTTTTACAAATTATTTTTATCGCAAATACAAATAAAGTTATAAATATTTCCATGAGGATAGAATCAAGGTATAACTCAATGTCCAGGACAGAGTAAGAATATAATATAAAAGGCTCAAACACTAATATTCCATGGTTATAATTTATTACATTGGAATCGTAATCACGATCCAATTCATCAGACTTACAAATTCAAAGAAAAACTTTTTGAATTTGTAGGTCTGATGAATTGGATCGTGATTACGATTCCAATGTAATAAATTATAACCACGGAATATTAGTGTTTGAGCCATTTATATTATATTATATATATAATATAATATAAATGGCTCAAACACTAATATTCCGTGGTTATAATTTATTACATTGGAATCGTAATCACGATCCAATTCATCAGACCTACAAATTCAAAAAGTTTTTCTTTGAATTTGTAAGTCTGATGAATTGGATCGTGATTACGATTCCAATGTAATAAATTATAACCACGGAATATTAGTGTTTGAGCCATTTATATTATATTATATATATATATATATATATATATATATATATATATATATATACACACAACACAAACAAATAAAATTAATAATATACTACATCAAATTTAAATCCTCAAACCTAATTGTCCGAAATAATACTACCCCCCACCCCAAAAAGTTCCTCAATAAAACCAACGTTGTGTACAGCATTATATACCCGTTTCAGGACTGTTTCTCGCATAAACCTAGCACATATATCGGACACACAACCACAACTCTCTCACGTCGGCTTTCATGTCATCTTAATGACAGCAGCGCCATAAAAAATCACCTTATGACAACACACTACACCACTATCAGATTCATATCCTCAGAAATAAGAAAAATCTTAATCAACAAAAATATCAACCAAAATTCTCTACAAAAACAAATGTAAAAAACGATTACAAACTCTTGAAGCCATTATAATTAAAAAAGCAAAAACCCAACATAAATAAAATAGCATTTAATACCGGCAGAAACATCTTAAACATATTTAAAAACTAAAGACTAAATTAAAGACTAATCCTCCAAATAATAAACACCAACCCCTCCTTATTAATAAAGAACTAATCTAACAACACTAAATATCCCAAATATTAAATATAATAATAAAACAATAAACAACATTGTTCAATATCTGTCTATATTTCTGAGATGAGATATTATGTACACTATTTACATTATTCGGACTATTGTCCTCATCTTTGTCGCCATATTTATTACAACGTTTCGGCCCTTCAGTATCTGTCTATATTTCTGAGATGAGGTATTATGTACATTATTTACATTATTCGGACTATTTTCCTCAATTCTGTCGCCAGCAAGGATACATGGCACAGTGGATAAAGGCGTTGGTTAGATCCAGTGACAGGACCCAAAGAGTGTGAGTTCAATACCCAGTTAAGGCAGTGGAGAACTTTCAGAGGGAATAATTAACAGGAGATAACTGACATCCATTAAAAATGGCACGTGGAACTAGTACAGTGTATCCCAGTGAGCGAAATAAAGGGTTCAGTTCGACATTCCAACCACCTGGAGAAGCGTACAACGGCCGAAGGGTTGTAATAAATATGGCGACAAAGATGAGGACAATAGTCCGAATAATGTAAATCATGAACATTGTTCAAACCAAAACATACAGCAATGATGACTGTTGAAGTTAACCGAAAGCGCTCGACAAAACTCCATCGACAACATTCTTATTACCACAAATTAGGCACAAAAAAAATTGCGAGGAAGCAAAAAAAAAAAGCAGGAAAAAAGATTACTAAACAAAAAAGTTCCGTCGTCTTTAACAACGCATGCCTCAACATGTATATATATATATATATATATATATATATATATATATATATATATATATATATATATATATATATATATATATATAAATTGTGTGTAGTTCGGCAGCATTTTTTCATTAATGCATGTTTATTAAGTATGTGAAGCCGTTGGTATAAACCAATGGCTTCTGTTATCAGTTATAGGCATTTAAGAATATTTGTGGAGATTTCATAGTTTATTTTGTTCAGATTAGGTTTCAACTGTTTTATGTATATAGCTTCAAGAATTTTTAGTTTTTGTTTATTGTTTTCATGTTTAAGTATAGTTGTGTTTTCAATGAGTATTTTCCGGAATTAAATAATATAGACAAGTTTTGTCTATGTAAATTCTTTTCATATCGTCTGATAAGCTTAATAACATTATCATTGAAAGATGAAAGAAAAACACCATATTGATACATATTTTTAATCCTATCTAAGCTTTCGGCTTACAAGAGTTATTATCAAAGATGACAATTACATTACAATATATTAACCAATACACGGACAAAAAATAATGATAGTCTGTTCATGTTTACATGAAAGATTTCCAAGCAACGACAAACTCGTGCATACCAAACGCTGGAAGCAAAAATCTCACCACAGCTCGTGACGTCACGCTTGACGACACGATAGTGAAAACGAGAAGTATTATGTATGGGAAGCCGTTGGTATAAGCCAGTGGCTTCTGTTACCAATTATAGGCATTTAAGAATATCTGTGGAGATTTCATAGTTTCTTTTGTTCAGGTTAGGTTTCAATTGTTTTAGGTATATAGCTTAATTTCCTTCAGTTGGAAAGTTCAAAGGATTAAAGATATCTTACTGGAATTTACCGAGAATTTTATAACACACTTGGTCTCTCCGTTGAATAATAAGAATGTATTTAGCTCTAAGTTGAAATGATTATTCCTCTTACTGTTGTAACTTCCTGATCTAGTTTTCCTCTCTACTTATTTACCATTCTCTTGGTGGTTCTTGAATGGACTTTGAAGATGGAAGCCAGAGTATGAATGTTGGTACCATTAATGAAGGCCTCGATGATCTTTTTTTGTCTCACCATTGCTCAGTTGGGAAGAGAGTGGGGCTGAGACAAAATGATTTTAACCTGTTCTCTTTCAAGCTGAATAACTCAAAGAGTTCTTCACTGATTATTACGATAAATGGCGTCAAGATGGCCAAACGTCTTATCTCAAAACCTGGAGAAAAGAAGCTCGATTAGTTTTGTATTTTTTTAAGATATTAAACATTTTGTGGGGTGGACAATTATCCTATGCTGCTACACGATTTGGATAGTTTTTGTGAAGTTCGATCGCAGTCAGGATTACGGAGTCATTTTAAAGTACACGATCCTTTGATTGGCTACGTAGTATATTCTTCGCCAGGGCTACATACGGTTTTGAATTCAGAATTGTCTTTCTCGTAGACTGTCAACAACCAAGGCTATGATTTGTTAGATGATTTTTTTAAATAAATTAAATGATTTCTTAATAGGAAGAATATGTAAAAAATTATATTTCTGGCTCCCGGAAGGTTTTATTTTGCTTAGAAAAGAACGGTTCAAGTTGCCTTTTACAGTAACCCAGAGAATTACTTTTCTTGCCAATTGTAAATATTCTCTGGTTATCGAAAGGTGCAAACAAAATCTGCCGAATAGAATGGTTGAATTTAAATTTGTCAGTTTTTCACAGTTTTTTTTTTCTTTTGTGCTTGTTCACTAAAGAAACACAGTCCAGCGTTATCCTAATGGAATAATCTGCCATTTTGCTTTTTAGTAATTCCGCTCGATTTACGTCCATTGCCGCTAGTAACCAGCAGGTTGAGGTATAAGTAATTTGCATTGTTGGAAAGCATATCTAATAACTAATATATCATCCTACCTACGAATCATACAATTTAAATGAAGTATACTAACATATAATAGATAGAGATATCGACAGATATGAACAGATTGATTGGTCGATAGGTTAGGTTGAGCCATAAGTAATCTCCGATCGCAGTGGTAATGACGAATGTATCAGGCTCATTATTAATCATACAAGGCACTTAAGAATAGATTTAGAATTCAATGCAAGAACATAATAAATAGATAGATAATGAAAAAGCTGACATAGATAGATAGATAGATAGATAGATAGATAGATAAATAGATAATGAAAAAACTGAGATAGATAGATAGATAGATAAATAGATAATGAAAAACCTGAGATAGATAGATAGATAGATAGATAGATAGATAAATAGATAATGAAAAAACTGAGATAGATAGATAGATAGATAAATAGATAATGAAAAAACTGAGATAGATAGATAGATAGATAGATAAATAGATAATGAAAAAACTGAGATAGATAGATAGATAAATAGATAATGAAAAAACTGAGATAGATAGATAGATAAATAGATAATGAAAAAACTGAGATAGATAGATAGATAGATAAATAGATAATGAAAAAACTGAGATAGATAGATAGATAGATAAATAGATAATGAAAAAACTGAGATAGATAGATAGATAGATAAATAGATAATGAAAAAACTGAGATAGATGGATATGAAATTATGAAATAGATAATGAACAAGTAGGAGATGTATATGAAAAGAGACAGATAGCTAGATATGAAAATTGATAGAGATAGATATGAAAAGACATAGATAGATAAATAGATAATGAAAAAACTGAGATAGATGGATATGAAATTATGAAATAGATAATGAACAAGTAGGAGATGTATATGAAAAGAGACAGATAGCTAGATATGAAAATTGATAGAGATAGATATGAAAAGACATAGATAGATAAATAGATAATGAAAAAACTGAGATAGATGGATATGAAATTATGAAATAGATAATGAACAAGTAGGAGATGTATATGAAAAGAGACAGATAGCTAGATATGAAAATTGATAGAGATAGATATGAAAAGACATAGATAGATAAATAGATAATGAAAAAACTGAGATAGATAGATAGATAAATAGATAATGAAAAAACTGAGATAGATAGATAGATAGATAAATAGATAATGAAAAAACTGAGATAGATAGATAGATAGATAGATAAATAGATAAGGAAAAAACTGAGATAGATAGATAGATAGATAAATAGATAATGAAAAACCTGAGATAGATAGATAGATAGATAGATAAATAGATAATGAAAAAACTGAGATAGATAGATAGATAGATAAATAGATAATGAAAAAACTGAGATAGATAGATAGATAGATAGATAAATAGATAATGAAAAAACTGAGATAGATAGATAGATAAATAGATAATGAAAAAACTGAGATAGATAGATAGATAAATAGATAATGAAAAAACTGAGATAGATAGATAGATAAATAGATAATGAAAAAACTGAGATAGATAGATAGATAGATAAATAGATAATGAAAAAACTGAGATAGATAGATAGATAGATAAATAGATAATGAAAAAACTGAGATAGATGGATATGAAATTATGAAATAGATAATGAACAAGTAGGAGATGTATATGAAAAGAGACAGATAGCTAGATATGAAAATTGATAGAGATAGATATGAAAAGACATAGATAGATAAATAGATAATGAAAAAACTGAGATAGATGGATATGAAATTATGAAATAGATAATGAACAAGTAGGAGATGTATATGAAAAGAGACAGATAGCTAGATATGAAAATTGATAGAGATAGATATGAAAAGACATAGATAGATAAATAGATAATGAAAAAACTGAGATAGATGGATATGAAATTATGAAATAGATAATGAACAAGTAGGAGATGTATATGAAAAGAGACAGATAGCTAGATATGAAAATTGATAGAGATAGATATGAAAAGACATAGATAGATAAATAGATAATGAAAAAACTGAGATAGATGGATATGAAATTATGAAATAGATAATGAACAAGTAGGAGATGTATATGAAAAGAGACAGATAGCTAGATATGAAAATTGATAGAGATAGATATGAAAAGACATAGATAGATAAATAGATAATGAAAAAACTGAGATAGATGGATATGAAATTATGAAATAGATAATGAACAAGTAGGAGATGTATATGAAAAGAGACAGATAGCTAGATATGAAAATTGATAGAGATAGATATGAAAAGACATAGATAGATAAATAGATAATGAAAAATCTGAGGTAGATAGATAGAGAAATAATAAACAAATTGAGAAAGATAATGAACTATTTAAGAAAGATAGATAGAAAATGATCAGATTGCGATAGATAGATAGATATGAATCAAAAGCAAGGGATAAATAGATTGATATGAATCAAAACAAGGTATAGATGGATATGAACCAAAAGCAAGGGAGATATAGATAGATATGAACAAAAGGCAAGCGATAGATAGATAAATAGATAGATATGAACAAAAAGTAAGGGATAGATAGATAGGTAGATAGATAGAGAGATAGATAGATAGATATGAACCAAAAGCAAGGGATAGATATGAAAAAAAAGATAGCGATACATAGATAGATAGATACATACATATATAGAGAGATAAGAAAAAAAGGAAGGGTTATATAGATAGATATGAACAAAAAGCAAGGGATACATAGATAGAGAGATAGATAGAGAGATAGATATGAACAAAAAGCAAGGGATAGATAGAGAGATAGATATGAACAAAAAGCAAGGGATAGATAGATACGAACAAAAATCAAGGGATAGACAGATAGATATGAACCAAAAGCAAGGGATAGATAGATAGATAGATATGAACAAAAAGCAAGGTATAGATAGATAGATATAAATAAAAGGCAAACGATAGATAGATAGATAGATAGATAGATAGATAGATATGAACAAAAAGCAAGGGATAGATAGATAGATAGATAGATAGATAGATATGAAGCAAAAGCAAGGGGTAGATATTAACAAAAGGATAGCGATAGATAGATACATACATACATACATACATAGAGAGATAAGAAAAAAAGGAAGGGATATATAGATAGAGAGATAGATATGAACCAAAAGCAAGGGATAGATAGATAGAGAGATAGATAGATATGAACCAAAAGCAAGGGATAGATAGATATTGAACAAAAAGCAAGGGACAGATAGATAGATATATAGATATAAACCAAAAGCAAGGTATATAGATACATATGAACGAAAAGCAATGGAGAGATACATAGATAGATATGAACCAAAAGCATGAGATAGATTGATAGATATGAACCAACATCAAGGGATAGATAGATAGATAGATAGATATGAACCAAAAGCAAGGTATAGATATGAACAAATAGCAAGGGATAGATAGATAGATAGATAGATAGATAGATATGAACCGAAAGCAAG
>OZ038512.1:3305043-3310043 GCA_964036315.1 Acanthosepion esculentum | reverse complement strand
ACGAAATAGAATGAAAATAAGAAACAAAATCAATAAATAAAGTAAATAATAAACAAATTAGCAAACTATTATGACCAAAATATTAGACTATAAAAATCAAAACAAAAAATCGGACGAAAAAATATATAGTTATAACTGTTATATAACGATAAAAAAATGAATAAAAAATAATATACTGCGTTACTTAAAAATCGAAAACCAAAAAGAGAAAATATACAGTGTAACAAATAAATAACAACAAGTAAAATAAATTGATCTAAATATATCCAAATATATAAATAAACTAACAACCGATACCGATGAACTAGCCATTAGAAAAAACAAATAAAGATAATCAATCCAAATAAATACATGAAGTAATAAAAACAAATTAAAAACTGTTCCTACCAAAATAATAGTTAGAACAAACTACAACAATCAACCCCAAAATTGAACAAATAGCTTTAATTATCTTACCAAAAAACAAGACAAAAACAAAACAAAAAAACTATTAAATAAGGTATATAAACAAATTTTTGCTACGTTAATAAAAACACCGATCAAAATAAAAATAATAAATAAATAAATATATAAGATAAAAAATAAAAATAAAAAATAAAAATAATTAAAAACAAGCAAAATAATTTAACCCAAATAAATAAATAAACAAATAAACGACTACTGTTAAAATAACCGCCAAAATAGACTACCCACAATGCACCACGGACCCGTATATATAAATAGCCGAGAAAAATAACAGCACTCGAGGCCTGACGATTGCGTCTAGCATGAAACAGACTGTCGACTCTAAGTGTTGACTTCCATGTTCACTTTTATATTCACACGCTCTATCTCCGATATTGATCAATTTATCCCATAAATATAGCACATTTTAAGACTAAATTTCTTCATATATATATATATATATATATATATATATATATATATATATATATATATATATATATATAACAGAAAATTGTCCAAATCGTGAAATAACAAAAATGTCCAATTGTTAGATTAAGCTTTTAACTGATGTATCTTAAAAATGATTAAAGAGTTCTTACTGGAATTCTCCAAGCTTCTTATAAAATTATTGGACTCTATTTTGAACAATAAAAATGTATTTAGCTCTAAGTTCAAACGATGATCCCTCTTGTTGTTGTGACCTCCTCATCCAGTTTTCCTCTTTACTGTTCCATCTTTTTAAACTTATTCACTGTTCTCATGATCGTTCTTGAATAGACTTTGAAGATGGAAGCCAGAGTCTCAATGTCGGTTTCCATTAGTGAAGGCCTGAATGATCTTTTTCTTCTCATCATTGCTCAGTTGGGAAGACAGTAGGGCTGAGACAAAATGATTTTAACCTGTTCTATTTCTAACTGAATAACTCAAAGGGCTTTTCTGTGATTCTTACGACAAATAGTGTCAAGATGGCTAAACGCCTTATATGAAAACCTAGTAAAAAGAAACTCAATTAGTTTAGTGGTCTTTTAGATATTAAACATTTTGGTGGATGGACAGTTATGCTGTTACATGATTTGGACAATTTTGCTATTACACCCAGTATAAACGGACACACACACACAGACACACACATACACACTGACACACACACATATATATATTTGTGTGTATTTAGGCAGCAATCCTTCTTTCATGCACATTTCATTGAATACGATAGATGCTTTGATTTAGTTTTTTATACAATTTCTCAAGTGATTCAATCTTTCGGCTATACTTTGAGCCAATTCCAAGATTGTAATATATTAACTGTTAATAAAAAATATTGTTGTATGTATGTATTTATATAATGCTTTCATTTTCAAAACACGGTCAAGACATTGTGACAATGTTCATAGTTGATATTATTGAGTGTTGCTTTTTTGTTTTTATTAATAAGGCTTCCATTATTTTTAGCCTTTTTTGCATGAAGACGATGCTATTATATTTGTGTTGTCAACATGTTACGAATTGACCGTATTTTGAAATCGAAAACATTATATAAATACATAGAACAATTTATTTCTTGTTAACAGTTAATATATTTTAACCTTGAAAATGGCTAAATGTATAGCCGAAGGCGCTCGGAAAGAAAGAAAAATTGAACAGTTTTTATTTAATTTCTCTCCCGAAAAGAAAAAAAAATATAAGATTACATGAGAAATTGTATAAAAAACGAAATAAAAGCACCTTATCTGTCATATTCAATGAAACCTGCATATATATATATATATATATATATATATATATATATATATATATATATATATATATATATATATATATATTTATAATGTATAATTATTTATTCGAAAATTCTAACATAAATATGTTATAAAATCACTAAAAAATAGACATTTTGTTTCAACACTTCTGATGGTGTTGATTCAATGATAAGACACCAGAAGTGTTGAAACAAAATGTCTATTTTTGTAGTGATTTTATAATATATTTATGTTATAATTTTCGAATAAATAATTATATTTGCTCTACTCTGTATTGAGCACTCTTTTAAGAATAGTACTTTTTGGTTAGAACTTATTCCGTATACACCAATCCTATACTTGGTATATATATATATATATATATATAAGCTTATTCAGAAAGTAATTACATTTAATTAGAAAGGATACAAAAACAGAGGTAAGTTAAATTGATTTCAACGTTATAAAGGAAGGAAACGACGGTAACCCAAATGAAAGCCAAATATCTGAATCCATATCTTAAGAATTTATTCTTTCAGGAGAATGTTTAAATATTTGTTCACTAATCCTTTTTGAAATGAATCTTTTAACGATTATAAAAATGTTCTAAACGAATGAAAATCTCTGGTTTCTATATTTGGTGAGTATGAAAGTTGTGGAAGAAATTCCCACCTTATTTTTTTATTTTATTTTCTATTTTTTCCTTGTGTCTCCTTGCATTTTTCATGCAAAAAAATAACACCGTTTCAATGTACCGACTCAAGACACTTTCGACCTATTGCTTGTTTTACTCATTCAAGATGCTGGCAATAAATGTTTTCAGTGATAATTCAATAGATTTATCAGAATACTGATCTTCAAGAGGTGAGTTACGCGAAACTCTGGAGTCGGTCAAAAGATATGATGACGGATTTCACAATTTATTGAATATTTGCATCTACAGTTGTGGACAGAATTTTTCACCCCACCTTCCATAATTATAAATAAAATTTCAATATCTCATATTGTCATTGAAACTTCATGTCCATTTTTCACAAATGATGGAATAATGGATTTGAAAAAATTGCAGTGATGCCCACAACAAAATTTTTATTTTAAAGCCAATCAGCAATAAAAAAAAACACCAAAATCATTTAACATAGGATAAAATTATTGGCTCTCTAGCCTCAATAATCAATTGTGTAATCTTTATTATTGATTATAACCTATAATCATATTTGATAGTTTTTTTACAAGATCACTAAACCCATTAATAGGCATTTTGCTCCGTTCGTCATTGGCAATAGCTTCTAGTTCTTCCAGATTCAAAGAACTTCTTTCTCTTACTTTTTTCTTCAAATATGTCCATGAATTTTCAATTGGATTTAGGGTAGTACTTTGTGCGGGTTAGGGTTAGGGTAGAATAGGTGTAATCCGAAAGCTGTTTTTAGAAATGTGTTTTTGTTAATTGTAAGAAATTTTGGATTGAGGAATCGGAGAGGCGTGTTCGAATTCAAGTCGTATACATTACATTCACTTACGTGCTAATACCTTTGGGAAAGGTGTGAATCCTCTTTTCCTCCCCCCAGAAAATTAATTTCTCTAATAAAGATTTCCTCCTGTTTTCTGTCAGTGCATAATTATAATAAACGCTTGCTACGTCTCTCGTCACAGAGGCAACAGGCGGTCAATTAGAGCCATAGAGTGGACACCAATGCAGTAGAAACGAATTATAAGGCTGCCTACGTCTCTCGTCTCAGAGGCAACAGGTGGATAATTAGAGCGATAGAGTGGACACCAAGGCAATAGAAACGAACTATAAGGCTGCCTACGTCTCTCGTCTCAGAGGCAACAGGCGGACAGTTAGAGCGATATAGTGGACACCTATGCAATAGAAACGAACTATAAGGCTGCCTATGTCTCTCGTCTCAGAGGCAACAGGCGGACAATTAGAGCGATACAGTGGACACCAAGGCAATAGAAACGATCTATAAAGCTGCTTATGACACTCGTCTCAGAGGCAACAGGCGGACAATTAGAGCGATAGAGTGGACACCAATGCAATAGAAACGAACTATAAGGCTGCCTACGTCTCTCGTCTCAGAGGCAACAGGCGGACAATTAGAGCGATAGAGTGGATACCAATACAATAGGAACGAACTATAAGGCTGCCTACGTCTCTCGTCTCAGAGGCAACAGGCGGACAATTAGAGCGATAGAGTGGACACCAAGGCAATAGAAACGAACTATAAGGCTACCTACGTCTCTCGCCTCAGAGGCAACAGGCGGACAATTACAGCGATAGAGTGGACACCAAGGCAATAGAAACGAACTATAAGGCTGCCTACGTCTCTCGTCTCAGAGGCAACAGGCGGACAATTAGAGGAATATAGTGGACACCTATGCAATAGAAACGAACTATAAGGCTGCCTACGTCTCTCGTCTCAGAGGCAACAGGCGGACAATTAGAACGATAGAGTGGACACCAAGGCAATAGAATCGAACTAAAAGGCTGCCTACGTCTCTTGTCTTAGAAGCAACAGGCGGACAATTAGAGCGATAGAGTGGACACCAATGCAATAGAAACGAACTATAAGGCTGCCTACGTCTCTCGTCTCAGAGGCAACAGGCGGATAATTAGAGCGATAGAGTGGACACCTATGTAATAAAAACGAACTATAAGGCTGCCTACGTCTCTGGTCTCAGAGGCAACAGGCGGACAATTAGAGCGATAGAGTGGATAACAATGTAATAGTAACGAACTATAAGGCTGCATACGTCTCTCGTCTCAGAGGCAACAGGCGGACAATTAGAGCGATAGAGTGGACACCAATG
>OZ038512.1:3282543-3300043 GCA_964036315.1 Acanthosepion esculentum | reverse complement strand
CCCTTGCGTGTTAGTGGCTTCCAGCCTTGCTTGGAGTGAAAAGCTTAAAAAAAAAATAAATAAAAATAAAAATGTTATAAAATCACTACAAAAATAGCCATTCTGTTTCAACACTTCTGGTGTCTTATCAAGTGATGGTGTTGAATGTAGAATAAAGGGTTTTAAAAGGTTCAAATCAATCAAACACCCCTCGCTAGGGGAAACCCTGTTACATAAGCTGCAATAACCAATTAAAATACAAGTATATGAGAAATAAAATAAAACGTGACAACGTATCTTGGTTATAATAATTAATGACTTAATGTTAGGGTTAGACTAAAATAGAAATTATTCCAACTGACTAATATTAAATATTACTATAAAATTGAAAAATAAAAATTAACAATTTAAAATTTAACTTGTATTAAGTTTAAAATATACAATTATTTAAAGAAGAAATTGAGGAAAAATACAAATATTTTATTATTTATTTTGTTTTAATTGAAAAGCCAAAATCGCAGAATAAACGTTAATCTGATGGGAATGCAAAACGTCGTTACAACTTAGATATGAAGTTATGATTTATATTTGCTCTACTCTGTGTTGAGCACTCTTATAAGAATAGTATTTTTGGTTATTGGAATTTATTCCGTATACACCAATCCTATACTTGTGTATATATATATATATATATATATATATATATATATATATATATATATATATATATATATATATATATATATTATTTTAAGACATTTTATCTTTATACATTCTTTTTACAGATACAAATATTTAAGTAAATGGTTCGATTGACAGGCAGATATGAATGTACGTTAGAGATTCATAGAAGATTGAAGTTTAAAAGCAGTAAAATCGATCTTGCCAATCGAACGATTCTCCGCGGCTCGATCGGTTAAGGCACGTCAGGCTACATTCCTGTCGGAGGACGAATATTTTCTATGAAAATTTCTCGGGTATTCAGGCCGGTAAATGTTATTAATGCTGTTTATTATAAAACAGAGCATTTACTTAAATATTTGTGTCTATAAAAAGAATGTATAAACATGAAAATGTCTTAAAAAAAAAATATATATATATATATATATGTGTGTGTGTGTGTGTGTGTGTGTGTGTGTGTGTGTGTGTGTGTGTGTGTGTGTTTGATAGAGTCTCCATACTGTGTGATTCAAATAAGTTTAGTCTCCGTGTGAAGTTCAAATTATGTAAATCTCTTGTCCGCTTAACAGCCTTTTTTATACATGCGACATTTGGAAATCGCCCACAAAATGTTATCCAACTCTTAGATGTGTTCCATTTGACATACCTTAGCAAAAATCCTAAAGGTGTCTTGGAGAGATAGAATTAGGAATGAGAAAGTGCTAAGACGTGCAATTTCTAGAAACCTTAATGTAATTGTGGCAGAGAAGCGGACACAGTTCCCCGGCCATATATCCTACGATTACCAGATAGACGGCCAGCTAAACTGGATACCTCAAGACTGCAAAAGATCAAGGGGTCGTCCTAAATTCACATGGCGCAATAAATTTAAAGAAGTGAGAAAAGGTAACATCGAATTGTTATAGTCTCCGTTGCCTAAGATCGATCGACGTGGAGGAAATTGGTGGTCCTTTGCTGTGCAACAGCTGGAGAAAAAATGCAGCAAGGTAACCTGGCACGCTGGTTTATATAAGGATTTCTTCATTTTTTAGATCGAATTTACCCTGCACTACTCTCGAGTCGACCCTGATCAGCATTTAGTTGACGTTCGTCTGTTCACAACCATTCATTCATATACCATAGATCGTTGATGAAGCAAACATGGAGTGAAAATACTTCGACTATTTGGGAGCTACACAAAAGAAAAAAAAACAAGAATCCTTTGGAATAAAGAATTAACTCAGGTTAAAAATGTAACTACAAGCATGGACGAATGGTAGACTTATAGACATGTAAGATAGTTTCTTAGCAGCTCACCTAGCAATGGATTATTTAATATATAACTAGAGAAGGTGCAACGAGTTATTCTCTTGAAGGTTAGCATCAGCCATGTTGATGAAAGGTAGAAAGGTCTCTCAGATGATTAATAGACAGCAGTTTTGTTTTGGAGGTGTTAAAATTAAGAAGCCATCTTCTGCCCCGGTTAACAACAGGCTGTAGGTCGTTTTTGACATCAGCCGCCAATTTGACCTCATCGAACTGATCAGACTTACCATAGAGAAGTGAGTAAATGATTGTGTCATCAGCATAGATATCAAATTGAGAGCTGTTGCCATCAGGAAGGTTGTTAATGAAAAGTAAAAAACAAAGTAGGTCAAAGGATAGAGCCCTAAGTGAGCCATTGGAACAAAAAGATCTAGAATAGTGACCATCTTATTATCTAAGCTAGCTATGGGTTTTTCTTTCATATTTATATGATTTAGCCTTTTTGATGTTTCAGCTTCTCCTTCGCATTCAGACATTGGGCAGATATTCTTCGTTTATTATATAAAATCTATTTTTGATTACCAACATTCGGTGTAAAATCTGTTGGATGAATAGACAGGGCATAAAAAAGCCTTAATTTCAAATGAGTCAGGATCAGTAACATCGTCGTTTTTACAACCTATTAACGGTCATTAATATACCACAAAATGTCACCTTCTATTCATCAAAAACTGTCACCGTGTTTTTAATATACTCCTTTAAGTTGGTTTACATACAGGGTACGATGGGTAAATTGTCGCCATTTAATTGTTTCATTTTGCGCATGCGCGTTTTTAGTTTTTGATTTTGTCGGCTGCACAGCATAGTAGAGTTACTTGAGCACTGTCTGTGGTACAAACCACCCCACCAGAAATTTGGAAACGGCAAGCTAGACTGCTTGGCATTCGCTCCGGAAGCTCCAATACGAACATTTCAGAGTATTTGGGTGTCAATCTGAGGACAGTGCAGTGGATTTGGGAAGAGTTGGATGAATCTAATGGTGATTACGAAGGTGTTTGGAATGATCACTAGTGATGGCGACTTTATCTTCCCACAGGGCGTCAGACTCAACACAGAGGCCTACATCACATGAGGAGGTAGTGCTGCTCTGGATCAAGAGGGTGGCTGCTGGAAGATCCTATGTCTGGCAACAGAACTCTGCATCGTGTCACACAACTAACTCCCCAGACTGCACCCCTTGATTATTATGTATGGGGCGCAGTTGGCCGAGAGACTAGCAAAACTCCTTGTAACACCAAAAATAAACTGAAGGCAAGGATTATGGCAGCATTCACCAATTTAGTCAAGGAGACCGCCCAGAAGAGTTGCAGGAAATTCCGAAGTCATCTGGAGACCGTGGTTGAAGACAATGGCGATTTTATTGAATAAATTTACTCTTTAGTATTTGAAGATATTTTCTGTAATTTTGGTAAATATATCTGTTAAAATGAGATGTCAGCGTTATTTTCATTTTTGCGTCATTTCGACGATAATTTATCCATCGTACCATTTATCCAGATTGACGCATACGATATTGGCACCAGTTTAAACTGACGCTTTGTGTTTTTCGTTCATAAATCAAAACGATAATTCCGGGAGTTGAAAATGTCACAGAAATATATCTTCAGCTGAAATAAAAAAAATAAAAAAAATACTAACTTGAAGCAAAATAGTCGGAATATACGAAAAAAAAGAACCCATATGTCTTTTCTGGATGTCTCAGTTATTTCCCTTTAACTCAACTCTCTGGAAGAGACATGGCAATATACCCCGGTAGACGAAATAAAGGGTTCGGTTCGAAATTCCAATCACCTGAAGAAGGCCAGAGCGTACAACGGTCGAAACGTTGTGAACATGACAATGAAGATGAAGATAATAATGAATAATGCAAATAATGCAAGTAATCATAATACCTCATCTCAGAGATATAGACAGATATATAGATATTTTCCCTATAGACACTAGTATAAAGCCGACTAAGGTTTACCTATAGACTCAAGTATAAACCCAATCAATTTTTACCTATAGTATCAAGTATAAAACCTAGCAAATTTTATCTGCAAACTCAGGTATAAGTCTAATTAATGTTTACCTGTAGATTCATGTATAAACCCTAACAATTTTACCTGTAGCCCCAAGTATAAATTTAATTAATATTTACCTATAAATTCGAGTATAAACCCGAGCAACGTTTACCTAGAGACTCAAGACCGGAGGATGCAACGGCCGAAAGGTTGTGAATATGGCAATGAAGATAGGCTGACAGTCCAAAAAATGTAAATAATGCAAGTAATCATAATACCTCATCTCAGAGATATAGACAGATATATAGAGAAACATAGACATAAAGGCCGGAGCGTACGACGGCCGAAACGTTGTGAATATGGCAATGAAGATGAGGATAACAGTCCGAATAATGTAAATAATTCAAGTAATCATAATACCTCATCTCAGAGATATAGACAGATATATAGAGAGACATAGACACAAAGGCCGGAGTGTACAACGGCCGAAACGTTGTGAATATGGCAATGAAGATGAGGATAACAGTCCGAATAATGTAAATAATGCAAGTAATCATAATACCTCATCTCAGAGATATAGACAGATATATAGAGAGACATAGACATAAAGGCCGGAGTGTACAACGGCCGAAACGTTGTGAATATGGCAATGAAGATGAGGATAACAGTCCGAATAATGTAAATAATGCAAGTAATCATAATACCTCATCTCAGAGATATAGACAGATATATAGAGAGTCATAGACATAAAGGCCGGAGCGTACAACGGCCGAAACGTTATGAATATGTCAATGAAGATGAGGATAACAGTCCGAATAATGTAAATAATGCAAGTAATCATAATACCTCATCTCAGAGATATAGACAGATATATAGAGAGACATAGACATAAAGGCCGGACTGTACAACGGCCGAAACGTTGTGAATATGGCAATAAAGATGAGGATAACAGTTCGAATACCTAATCTCAGAGATGTAGACAGATATATATATAAGTTTCTCTATATATCTGTCTATATCTATGAGATGAGGTATTATGATAACAGTCCGAATAATGTAAATAATGTAGGTAATCATAATACCTCATCTCAGTGATATAGATAGATATCTGTATTTTCGCTCCGGAGAAGGAACTGGCTATGTAGCGGCGTTTGGCTCCAGTTTTCTTCGATTTGCTTTTGGCCGAACTTTTTCGTTTCTTGTTTCACATTTCTGGTTGATTCTGTGGCAGTTGTATTTACTTCAGAGCTATTTTCAACATTTAATCTGAATTCGCTTGCATATTTATGGGATTTGGATACAGAAAAAAAAAGAAGCTTTTTGGGTTTTTTTTTCATATTCCATTACGTTTTGTAAGACCCAATCTTGACATAGCTGCAAGGTACTTATAAAGCACGAGCGTTGAAATTTTCTTAGACAATTCCAGTCGAATCCTTCCACTACCCCACTGTTTCTTGGCAGATAAAGACGGTCAACATCCGCCTTAGGGTGGCGCATTCAAATAGCATCATTTGTTTCCAAATTTGGGCATTAATTTTCTTTAAGTTCCAATTGATTCTGTTGAATCTGTAAGTTACAAGGGGGTTAATGGCCGCTATTATATTTTTCGTATTCAATCCAGTTTTCATTCGCCTGTTTTACGCCTTTCTCTCATCTTCAAATGCTGTATTCAATTGCTTTCATTCAGACACAGATCTACTCGATCTTCCTGGTTGAGTGCTTTTATCGTATTTTCTACATAAAGAATTATCTACTTGTGTTTAAAGGCCACCTTATTGCAATTACTATTTCTAAGTTAATATATTTCGTTTTGTAATTATTGATATAGTAAGAGGGATTATCGTAACTAGGTACCGGCAACGTTCGTCGGTACCAGCTGATTCAACATACCTAGATCTGCCGCTAATACCATTACCCAGCTCTAAACTACAGTTAGGCTTGCCTATCCCCCGGTTCTTAATTCACCCCGATTTTTTGAACAGGAGTAGAGGTTTATCCCTTGTTCCCTGTTTAGGATTGTGTGGAGTGAGTAGCCATGGTCAAATGCAAAAATGAATAACAGAAATGTCCAACAAATAGAATTGACAAATTTGTAATAACAAGAGAAAGAAAAGAAAGAAACAGGGCAAAAAGAATATGAAGCAAGCAAAAAATATATGCAAGACAAATTAACTGTAATATGTCAAATAAAAGTTCACAAACTAAGAATTGGCGTTGGCACAGAAAAGCAAATTCGGACAAGCGAACGTTGCGTTCTTACTTCAAGACAAGACAGATCGGGACTGAGTCAGGTGAATCGACAAACCGGACAATTTTATTGTCTAAGAAGAAAATCCCAGTATACATTTGTATGCTTTTGCTTATAAAAGGGAAGCTGCAAGTGTTTTGCAGTCACTCCTAGCAAAGATTGAAATCAATAACATTGCGTTTAAATTTTTGAAGATCAAAGTTGACTGGGAAGCAAGCAGTCGGAAAAGAGTTCCACAATCGAGAAGTGCGCTAGAAGGAACTGTTAACATAAAACTTACGGTTACATCTCGCAATTTAGACTGTAAATCGTTGAGACATTGACGCCAATCTAGTACTGCGATTAAATTCATAAAACCTATGTACCGTAGAGGAAAGTTCACCAGACCAAATACTATGAAAGTATTTATAGAAAAGACACAGGGAAGCAACGTTACGGCGGTGGGAAACGGCAGAAGCCGAGATGCCAGATCAGGATCAATAACATTGCAGATTTCTCCTTGGATTTTATCAAGAATCACTAAATATATATAGCAGGAGCGCCATGCAACGCTGCTTAATTTTATTCCATATTCATATTCACACACACACACACACACACACACACACACACACACATATATATATATATATATATATATATATATATGTATGTATAAATATATATGAATAAAAAGAGACAAGAGGAAAAACTATACTTAGCCGATGCGTTTCGTCCTCTGAGGGACTTTATCAAGGATATAGGATTTATTATGATGTATGTGTTTATATACAAGAAAAACTGCTATTAAGGCGGGTAGAATAAAAGAAGAAGAAGTAAGAAGATAGCGATTGACATTTGTGGAGTGAGTAGCCATGGTCAAAGGCAAAAATGAATAACAGAAGTGTCCAATAAACAGAATTGACAAAGTTTTCATTATCAAGTGAAAGAACCGAAAGGAAAAGAATACAAAGAACATGAAGCAAGCAAACAATATATACAAAAGACAAATCAACAGTAATATGGCAAAAAAAAGTTCACAAACTAAGAATTGGCGTTGGCACACAAAAGCAAGTTCGGACAAACAATTCGTCCGGTTCACACTCCTCCCCGGTCTTTTGAACAGGAGTAGAGGTTTAATCCCTGTTTCCTGTTTAGGATTAGGTTTCCGGTTCCTTCGAAAATCTACTTTAACTCTATACTTCTAACGTCTCGGCAGGAAATTGTTTTTCACGAATTATTTTATCTCCCCCCCCCCAATAGAAGTCGATTGTTTCGCCTATCGTCCGGTTCATACATCTCCCCGATTTTTTGAACAGGAGTAGAGGTTTATCCCTTGTTTACTATTTAGGATTGGGTTTCCGGTCCCTTCATCTCTGTACTGAAATCTCCGCCTGAAATCTGAAATTTTATTCAGTAATATTTATTATTATCCTCACCTTATAGGAGTAGATAAGTTTGCCTATCGCCCTGTTCAAACTCCTCCACAGTCTTCTGAACAGGAGTAGAGGTTTAACCCTTGTTTTCTGTTTAGGATTGGGTTTTTACGGTTCCTTCTAAAGTCTACTTCAACTCTATACTTTTCACGTCTCCGTCTAAAACACTGAAATTTTATTTACTATTTATTTATTTATTTTCCTCAAGAGGAGTAAATATTTTTCTCTTCAATAGGAGTAGATAGATTCACTTAAGGTACAGTTTACACTCCGTCTCCGACCTTTCAACCATAAGAAGAGTTTTATGCCTTGTTCCTTGTTTAGGGTGGGTTTCCCTTCTAATGTCTTTTCCAACTCTATATTTCTAACGTCTACGCTTGAATTCTGAAATTTTATTCGCTAATTAAATCTTGACCTCATCAAGTCTAGAATTAGCGGTCTATCTTTCCTGTTATCTCGCCCTTTCTTAAGCTAATAAAACTCCACACAGTAACACGATGCCTTTAGTGACCCTTGGACTTTGTATTAGGGGAATATAAAAAAAAAAAAAGAAAGAAAGAAAGAGATGCCATTGAAAGGAAATAGTGATAATGGTAAAACACTACTCCTGGGATAGAAAACATTAAGGCCGCAGAGAAATGTCTGTTTTAAATAAATGCATTGTTAATTACTTTAAGATATGCTCTTTTTTGCTATTAAATACGGTATATTTATTAGTAATGTATAGCGGCTCGTATTGAGATATCGGAGAGTCGTGTTCGAATTCCAGTCGAATCCATTAAATTCCCCTACGTGCTAATACCCGTGGAAAAGGTATGAAAACCTCCTCTTCTCCCCCCCAGCTATGGGTAAATAGCAGAACAGACCAGATTCTATAGCCTCGGACGGCAAATAATCTACCGTAGAAAGAAATGGCAACCTACTGCGGGAAAAACTGCCTCGTCAGTCATGTATCCAAAGATACATGATTGCCTAAGCGTGTATCACGCATGGCACATAACTGACTGACTGATATTCTCTATGGGTTCAGCTTCGTGGTAGTCCAGCAGAAAAGTATGCAAATAAAAAAAAAACAAGTAAAAAACAAGAAAATCATGAGCTGAAATGCTTACCATATTTGTCTAGAAATGCTTACCATATATGTTTAGAAATTCCTACCATCTTTATCTAGAAATGCTTACCATATTTGTCTAGTAATGCGTATCGTACTTGTCTAGAAATGCTTACCATATTTGTCTAGAAATGCTTAGCATATTTGTCTAGAAATGCTTACCATATTTGTCTAGGCATTAATAGTATATTTGTCTAGAAATGCTTACTATACTTGTCTAGAAATGCTTACGATATTTGTTTAGAAATGCCTACCATATTTATTTAGAAATTCCTACTATCTTTATCTAGAAATGCTTACCATATTTGTCTAGTAATGCTTACCATATTTGTCTAGAAATGCTTATCATATTTGTCTAAAAATGATTATCAAATTTGTCTAGAAATGCTTAATATATTTATCTAGAAATGCACACCATATTTGTCTAGAAATACTTAGCATATTTTTCTAGAAATGCTTACCATATTTGTCTAGAAATTCTTAGCATATTTGGCTAATAATGCTTACCATATTTGTCTAGACATTAATAGCATATTTGTCTAGAAATGCTTATATATTTGTCTAGAAATGCTTACGATATTTGTTTAGAAATGCCTACCATATTTGTTTAGAAATTCCTACCATCTTTATCTAGAAATGCTTGCCATATTTGTCTAGTAATGCGTACCAAACATGCCTAGAAATGTTTACCATATTTGGTTAGAAATGCTTATCATATTTGTCTAAAAATGATTATCATATATGTCTAGAAATACTTAGCATATTTGTCTAGAAATGCTTACCATATTTGTCTAGACATTCCTAGCATATTTGTCTAGAAATGCTCATATATTTGTCTAGAAATGCATACGACATTTGCTTAGAAATGCCTACCATATTTGTTTAGAAATTCCTACCATCATTATCTAGAAATGCTTGCCATATTTGTCTAGTAATGCGTACCATACTTCTCTAGAAATGATTACCATATTTGTCTAGAAATGCTTAGCATATTTGTCTAGAAATGCTTAGCATATTTGTCTGATAATGCTTACCATATTTGTCTAGAAATGATTACCATATTTGTCTAGAAATGCTTACCATATTTGTTTAGAAATTCATAGCATATGATATGCTTACCATATTTGTCTCGACATTCATAGCATATTTGTCTAGAAATGCTTATATATTTGTCTAGAAATGCTTACGACATTCGCTTAGAAATTCCTACCATATTTGTTTAGAAATTCCTACCATCATTATCTAGAAATGCTTGCCATATTTGTCTAATAATGCGTACCATACTTCTCTAGAAATGATTACCATATTTGTCTAGAAATGCTTAGCATATTTGTCTAGAAATGCTTAGCATATTTGTCTGATAATGCTTACCATATTTGTCTAGAAATGCTTACCATATTTGTCTAGAAATGCTTAGCATATTTTTCTAGAAATGCTTAGCATATTAGTCTGATAATGCTTAGCATATTTGTCTAGAAATGCTTACCATATTTGTCTAGAAATTCTTAGCATATTTGGCTAATAATGCTTACCATATTTGTCTAGACATTCATAGCATATTTGTCTAGAAATGCTTATATATTTGTCTAGAAATGCTTACGATATTTGTTTAGAAATGCCTACCATATTTGTTTAGAAATTCCTACCATCTTTATCTAGAAATGCTTGCCATATTTGTCTAGTAATGCGTACCAAACATGCCTAGAAATGTTTACCATATTTGGTTAGAAATGCTTATCATATTTGTCTAAAAATGATTATCATATATGTCTAGAAATACTTAGCATATTTGTCTAGAAATGCTTACCATATTTGTCTAGACATTCCTAGCATATTTGTCTAGAAATGCTCATATATTTGTCTAGAAATGCATACGACATTTGCTTAGAAATGCCTACCATATTTGTTTAGAAATTCCTACCATCATTATCTAGAAATGCTTGCCATATTTGTCTAGTAATGCGTACCATACTTCTCTAGAAATGATTACCAATTTTGTCTAGAAATGCTTAGCATATTTGTCTGATAATGCTTACCATATTTGTCTAGAAATGATTACCATATTTGTCTAGAAATGCTTACCATATTTGTTTAGAAATTCATAGCATATGATATGCTTACCATATTTGTCTCGACATTCATAGCATATTTGTCTAGAAATGCTTATATATTTGTCTAGAAATGCTTACGACATTCGCTTAGAAATTCCTACCATATTTGTTTAGAAATTCCTACCATCATTATCTAGAGTGCTTGCCATATTTGTCTAATAATGCGTACCATACTTCTCTAGAAATGATTACCATATTTGTCTAGAAATGCTTAGCATATTTGTCTAGAAATGCTTAGCATATTTGTCTGATAATGCTTACCATATTTGTCTAGAAATGCTTACCATATTTGTCTAGAAATGCTTAGCATATTTTTCTAGAAATGCTTAGCATATTAGTCTGATAATGCTTAGCATATTTGTCTAGAAATGCTTACGATATTTGTTTAGAAATGCTTAGCATATTTGTCTAGAAATGCCTACCATATTTGTCTAGAAATACTTAGCATATTTGTCTAGAAATGCTTAGCATATTAGTCTAATAATGCTTACTATATTTGTCTAGAAATGCTTACCATATTTGTCTAGAAATGCTTACCATATTTATCTAGTAATGCGTACCATACTTGTCTAGAAATGCGTAGCCTATTTGTCTAATAATGCTTGCCATATTTGTCTAGACATTAATAGCATATTTGTCTAGAAATGCTTACTATATTTGTCTAGAAATGCTTACGATATTTGTTTAGAAATGCCTACAATCTTTATCTAGAATTGCTTACCATATTTTTCTAGTAATGCGTACCATACTTGTCTAGAAATGCTTACCATATTTGTCTAGAAATGCTTATCATATTTGTCTAGTAATGCTTACCATATTTGTCTAGAAATGCTTAGCATATATTGTATAGTAATGCTTACCACATTTGTCTAGAAATGCTTAGCATATATTATCTAGTAATGCTTACCATATTTGTCTAGTAATGCTTATCATATATTTCTAGAAATGCTTACCACATTTAATGCCTACCTTGTTTACATTATTCGAACTGCTCTCCTCATCTTTATTGCTTTATTAACGACGTTTCTGCCGTTGTACACTCCGGCCTTCTTCAGGTGATTGGATGTTGAGTTGAGTTAAAGCGAGATATCTGAGACATCCGGAAAAGGCGTGGCACGAGGAACTAGAACAATCTACCTCGGTGAACGAAATAAATTATTTAGTTCTAAATTCCAACCACCTGTAGAAGGCCGGTGCGTACAACGGCCGAAATGTCGTGAATATGGTAATAAAGAATGAACGGTCGGAACAATGTAAATAATGTAAATAATTGCAATGCCTCATCTCAGACTTACCGTATTTGTTTAGAAATGCTTACCATATTTCTCCAGAAACCGTCTCGGCTTTCTTCAGTCGTCTGTCAATCCGGGCAACTATCAGGGAGTGTCGAACTGGGTCTTTTATTTAATATACAGGAGTAGGTTTCGCTGTTGATGTCTAGGGATCCATCGTCTGGTCCTTACTTAGTACTGTTTAGTTATTGCTTGCTCTGTTGACACTGATCGACTTGAAGAAAGCCGGAGAACACAACAACCGAAATATTGTGATAATAACAACAAGAGTAAGGACATTAGTATACAATGTAATTAATCATATATCGTCATCCCAGAAATTCTGAGAGAAACTTATAAAATTTAATGTAACTCCCACATCGGTAGCTTGAATATTTGCTGCCCACATCGGTAGCTTGAATATTTACTACTCATATTAGAAAGCGAACTTTTGAATTAAGACTTGTGTTCTTTAATTCCATACAGCCGAACTTCCCTCTATATCCCCAGTACGAATATCGGTATGCGAGCAGCTAACTAATATTAGGCGTAAGAAAATTAATCAGGGTACGTTACATTTTTTTTTTCCGTTTTGCCTATACGATTTTTTTTTGTCATTCAGCCTACGGGAGATTGACGCATGACTATGCGTGAAAAAGCAAAAAAAAAAAAAAAATAAAAAATAGAAGCACCCCCTCCCCCCACAAAAATATCAAGAGAAAGTGAGGGAGAGAGAAAGAGGAGATACAAAAAAAAAAAAAAAGAAAAGAAAAGAAAAGAGGTCGGTCGCCATTTTGTGTCAGATTGATATATGTAACGCTATTTTCATTAACTCTGGGAAACCAAACCCTTCGCAGACAACACGTCCCCTGCATTACGTTTTTTTTTCTCCCACCCCTAATTTCTTTCTCTTGCTCATTCTCATTACGAGAGAAAGCAATTTTCAATTATAGGACCAATTTCTCACACCAGGAAGCGACAGAATAAATAAAAGACGAAAGCTCTTCCAGCGAGGACTTGATCAAGTGTTTTACGAAGCAGAAAAAGAATTAAGATGGCGCTGAACGAAACCTAGCCCCTCTCTTTGTAAACTCCACAGCTTTTTCGAGTGTCGATCGTTATCAGAAATGAAGACACCTCACTGATTACTATGTTAATATAACCTTCTACCATACTAAAATAATCGTAAGAAATATTTTGAGGACAAGAAGTTTCTTAAATCATTACGACTTTATTGGGTTCCTTACGCCTCTTGCTATACGAAGCTAAACTCAGTAAATACAATTTGTCATAGCCACTTACAAAATAACCAACATATCGACACGTCATCATTATTAATTCAGCTAATGGCTCGGAAAATCTATGGAGGGACCAAACTAGCTTGGACATCTATTTGGACTCAAGTTCACTTCATACCTCAAGAGGAACACATATATTTTCCCCACGTTTTTAAAGACGGGTCGTCTTTAAAAACGTGGGAAAAATATCCGTTTTTTGTAACATGCCAGAAAGTACCTGATATCTGCCATATTTTATCTTTGCAAGATCATACTAAAAATAAAGTATTGGTGTCGTATCTTGGTTGGAATTGCTCAATCTTTACTTTCCCTCCTTAACAGAGTTCAAAAACGTTTACGTGGCCTTGGGGGGGGGGGTATTTCTTCAGTCTTACAGACGCAACATCGCTACGTTCATAAAAATATTCAGACGAACTTCATTTTTTACTGTCACCAAGTTCGAATTCCAATCGTGTGCGTTACATTCACGTATAAATACACTTGGGAAAGGTATGAATCCATCGTCTCCACCCAGCTACGGGTTAAATAGTTGGATCTCTGTCTGAAGAAATCATTGGGATTCTGATGTGATGGAATAACCTGCCACCCCCATGAGTGGCGGCACTATAGGTGGTAAACACCTATAAGTATCCGTGAGGACAGCGGACGGGAGAGTCGAGCTGGGATGTGCGAGAATTAGCAGCCTTCCGATAGCAGTACGCACACAATTGTACTGACTTGCGACGACCGTGGGCATAGCTATTACTTCCTTGCTTGTTGTACTGGTTTCTGCAATAAACCTGTTACTATTTATCCACCGTTCTTATCCATTCCATATTCTTATTAGCACCGAATATAACAAATTCTAAAAAATAAAAAAATAAAAAATAAAAAAAAATGAATAAAACGGTTTAATGCAAGATTCACTTGCAAAAATGAAAGAATTATTCTGATTATCCAAAATATGTTTCGGTTTAAAATAATTCACAAAGGGTTGATAAACCGTAAAAAACAACAAATCAATCTTTTGTATCATCAGTTTATACTTTTAAAATCAAGACAAGAGTTGCTGCGTCCACAAAGTTCAAACAAACTCATCCTTTCTGTATTTCACTCCGAAAGTTTCTTCCTAAGAACCGCAAGTTTGTAACACTTCTGCGTGTATCCTTCCACGATCATTACAATTTTGAAGAGGTCAAGTCTAGGGTCAATCGTTATCTATCATATTCTCATAATTTTTACTTTCTAATTCCGCTTCTTAGGTTCATATAACACGCCTCATTCAGCAACCCTCTAGCATGAGGCTTACGGCCATATCATATAGAAACACTGAAGTTAAGCAGCGTCGAGTCTAGTCAGTACCTAGATGGGTGACCGCTTGGGAATACCATGTACTGTAATCTTGGGTGTGCATCGGAGAGAAGGAGTTCCAATTCCAGTCGTGTTCCATTTTACAACCTATGAACGGGCACTTACGCGCAAATACCCTTGGGAAAGGTTTGGGTTCACCTCTTTTCCCCAGCTCCTTTTACTTCAGGCTCTTTTTCTCAGAGTTCTGCTGTCTCTTATATCTTTCTTTCTCCACTTCCTCCTCCTCCACCTCTTCTTCTCCCTCTTCCTCCTTCTCCCTCCTCCTACCCCCTCCTTCTCATTCTCCATCCTCCTCCTCCTCCTTTTTCTTCAGTTTCTTTTTCTTAGAGTTCTGCTGTCCCTTATATCCTTCTTTCTCCACTTACTCCTCCTCCTCTTCTTCTTCTTCTTCTTCTTCTTCTTCTTCTTCTTCTTCTTCTTCTTCTTCTTCTCCGACCTCCTCCTCCTTTTACTTCAGGTTCTGCTGTCTCTTATATCTTTCTTTCTCCACTTCCTCCTCCTCCACCTCTTCTTCTCCCTCTTCCTCCTTCTCCCTCCCCCTCCCTCCCCTTCTCCCTCCTCCTCCTCCTTTTTCTTCAGGTTCTTTTTCTTAGAGTTCTGCTGTCCCTTATATCCTTCATTCTCCACTTCCTTCATCTCCTCCTCCTCCTCCTCTTCTTCTTCTTCTTCTTCTTCTTCTTCTTCTTCTTCTTCTTCTTCTTCTTCTTCTTCTTCTTCTTCTTCTCCCTTATAGCCTTCTCTCTCTTTTGCTCTCGTTCCACTGAATAAGCAAAGCGTGAAGACGTTCAGTAGCGTGGAACATTCTCACTCCAACTGCAACAAAAGGAAGAATGGCGGTGGTTCGACTCCGTGGATGAAGCTTGACGGGTCTTAACTGTAAATGTCTGAACTGGTGAAATTATGAATGGAGAAATATTTGTCATGGAAACATGAATAGCTTTCTTGCGTCTGAGCGGAGAAATTGCAAGGGGAAAATATGTCATCACCCAGACGGCCGCGTAAACGCTTTTGAACTCTCTCACGACTGGAAAGTAAGGATTGGACGGCACATGCCTATTTCTTGTCTATTTTCGGCCTTGTAAAGAAATTTATTCAAGAAGAAGTCAAATACTTACTCTTTCGGTACAATGAACCGGCCATTATTTTTAACAGTGAGATTGATCCTGTAAAAAGCCCGGGAGAAACTCAAGGTAGAGGTTACAAAAACGCCCATTTTATGCGGGTAGGTGGGAAAGATAACAGTTTAACCTAGACTTGGACAAAATGAGATTGTAGGGATCAGGAAAACATCCTCTGAGGAGTCAATTCTACAGAACAGTGGTTCACGAAAAGAAACTGCTTAAGTGGAACTTACTTTTCAACATCGGAATGTGAGTGGCATGGCTTGTGCTCGCTGTAAAGGTTCGAATTAATGGAACCAAGGAATGCAGTTCGTTTGAGCACTTCCCATGGAAATAGCAATAGGGCAGTGAGAGGCTTGCCACACCCAGTCTGTGAGAGAAAGGGCTTGAAGGGTGGAAAATAATTTGTCACCCACAGGGACGCGGCGGACGCGGCGAAGTTTTTGGACACTATTAAAACTGAAGTGTGAGGACTGGGCAGTTACTGACCAAAGGCGACAGCAGTACACCATTTTAGGCCTTATCTGGCTCTTTTAAAGGTAGATGATAGCGCGAGAAGTCGGGTAGTTACTGGTATAGATCGAACTAAATGTGGTACAGAAACGTCAAGACAATTCGCAATAGTGAAAGATGCCTTTCAGAAAATAAGAAAAGTATTAAGAGAAAATATGGTTTATTATATTTGTTTTGATTCATCTCCCATTACTTCTGAGATCTCTGCAAATGACCCGTGAAGCATATAATAAGCCCTTTCTCTATATCACTATTTGAGCTATAGGGAGTCGTGATCTTCAGCGGCATTTTGTGTCTCTCGTAAAGAAACATCTCAGTAATATAATCCGGTCACTTAAAATAACGTAATAAAAATAAAGAAACAGATTTAATACACTTCAAGGAAATATTTAGTGCATTCCCTGATGTCTGCGACTTGGGTGATATATCCCAGAGATTTATGATAAGCCAACGTTAAAGACCCGTTGTTGTATTTTATACCATATGGTGATAAGAATACCCAAAGTGTTGAGTTTCATGACACATTACCCGTCAAAAATGACCGATCTATTTACATATGGATTGGCACTAGTGCCTAGACAAAATACGAGGTGCGTCTAATTCCGTAGATTCCGTCTTGTGACAGCAACCCGCGTCACCAATCTCAGAAAAACAATAATACGCAAAAAATCAAAATTGCAGAGGATGAGTAATTTTTTCTCTTGCCCGCACGAACGAAAAGGCATGAACCCATTTTCTCTGCTCATTTTCATCTATATGTTAAATAGTTACATAGACCGGGTCTCCTAGCATTGGGGAACCAATCCATCTTTCCCACGAACAGATTTTTTAAAAAACATTTCATCCTAAGCAAGGCGATAATGCCACTAAGGGGTTACTGGAAGTGAAGGAGAATGAGAAGACTTTACTGAGGAGAAAGGACAATAAACGGACAGGTTTCAGGAAGACAGAAGATGGCAATAATGCCACTAAGACACAAGGGGTTACTGGGAGTGAAAGAGAATGAGAAGACTTTAGTGAGGGGAAAGGACAATAAAAGAACAGGTTTCAGGAAGACGGAAGATGGTTATTGACAGTGCCTAAAAAAATTTGAA
>OZ038512.1:3257543-3277543 GCA_964036315.1 Acanthosepion esculentum | reverse complement strand
TATCTCTGATTGATATTCATACAATTTCGCTTTCACGCCGAAGCCAAATTTACAAGATGTTTTTTTTTGTCAATCTAATCATGTCGCTTATAGCCATTCACCGAGTAGATGGTTAAATCTTTCATCAGCTTGTCCACACATCCTGCATTTGTTTTCTCTTGCTGATCTGTCTGTGTTGATCTTGATTGCATCATTCTGTTGGTCTGCTTCTGCACTACAAGTTTGAGTGACCCTGTTTCACAATTCAAAGAGATATTTTCCCCCAATGAAACTCTCCAAGTTCAGAAATTGTCTCTCTCTCTGCTGGAAAAATCTGTGATTATTATTATTATTATTATTATTATTTGTGTATGTTATGTTTCCTGCTTTGTATCCTGTAGAGCCGGGTCCAAAGTATGGTCTTTAGGCCCTATAGGAGAATTGTCATTCAATTGAAGGCACTTTTCTCAGTACATGAGATGTTCTTAATAGTGTGATCTGGGCACCTTTCATGTTGATGTTACCTGGGACATACTTTCCAATGGTTTCTCTTATCAATCTAATCATGTCGCTTATAGTCATTCACCGAGTAGATGGTTAAATCTTTCATCAGCGTGTCCACACATCCTGCATTTGCTTTCTCTTGCTGACCTGCCTGTGTTGACCTCGATTGCATCATTCTGGTGGTCTGATTCTGCGCTGCAAATATGAGTGACCCTGTTTCTCTCTCTTTAAAGAGCTATTTTCCCCCATGGTTCCTGCTTTGTATCCTGTAGATCCGGGTCCAAACTATGGTCCTTAGGCACTATAGATGAATTGTCATTCAATTAAAGTGACTTTTCTAAGTACATGGGATGTTCTTAATAGTGTGATCTGAGTAACTTGTTTGTTGACGTTACCTGGGACACTGTTAGTAAAATTGTCCATTCCTTTTCTCATGAGGCCCAGAGCTCCGATTACTATTGGTACAGTCTCAGTCTTCATTCCCCACATCCTGTTAATCTCGATCTCCAGGTCCTTTTATTTGGACAATTTCTCGATAATTTTCATGGAGGTGTTTCTGTCAGATGGTACTATATGTCAATAAGTATACACCTCCTGAATTTCTTGTCTTTTATGATAGTATCAGGTCCGTTGGCTTTTATTTTCTGTCAGTTTGAAATGGCATGTCCCAGAGGACAGTGACATCGTTATTTTGGGTAACTGTGTCTGGTGTACCATCTTTCAGTGGTTTTGATTTTGTGCTTCTTTCAGATCTTACAGTGTACATATGTCGTTACCATGTTATATCTGTGGGTATATTCATTTCTGCTAATTCCGGACATCCTGAAATCATATTGTCGACATTTTGATCATATTTTCCGCAGATCCTGCATTTCTGAAATATTATTTGTGTGTTGTATCATCTTGCCAATGAGTAATTTTAAGGACCTAATTACCAAGTCCCCTTCGGGGGTCTATGAGGGTAGGGAAGTTCTCTATGCACATTTGGGACGTTTCTTTTAGATGAAGAGTGTTTTGCAGATGATACACGCAGTTGCACGCAAAGGAATCTTTTGCAGCTCTGAGATGCTGATGTGTCCAGGAATTGAACTCATATGATTTTCGGTACTAATCAATGCCTTCCTTGATCATAACAGGGTTAATCTGATTTTTAATTATTATTATTATTATTATTATTATTATTATTATTATTATTATTATTATTATTATTATTTCCTTTGATTTCTGGTGTGTATTCATCTCTTTCCGAGGCCCACCCAGACACCTAAATGGCATCATGACATCTTCCAGTGACCAATTAAAACACACACACACACACACACACACACACACACACACACACACACACACACACACACACACTTTACATAGATAAAGACCTTCTTATGGTGTGGGCTGTACTAGTGAGAACAATTTTTTGTATTTTTTTTTAAGGCATGGGCTTCCAGGAATCCTTTCAATGAGTCTACTGGAATCTTTTCCAATAAATCCGAGGGCTCCAACTACAACAGGAATTGTTGATGTTCCCATATGCCACATTTTTTAGATTTCGATTTCAAGGTCCTTTTATTTTTAGATCTTTTTGAAGACCTTCAAAGATACATTGTAGTCTGCAGATACACTGTAGTCTGCCATATCAATAAGGAGGCACTTTTTTTTCGGTCTCTAACAACGATGTCTGGGCGGTTAGCTTTGATTATTCTGTCTGTATGCATTGTGTAGTCCCATAAATTTGTAACAGGTACTATCTCCGTAACCGGGTCTGGGTCGTGTAACACGTCTGGGTTATTATTATTATTATTATTATTATTATTATTATTATTATTATTATGATCTTCATTTGCTTACTAATTAATCCAACCTCTTACCGGATCGTTACCGGAGACCTGTGTTAATGCAATATGTAGAATATATGCATTCTGATGTTGAGTGACATTTAATATCTACGGTGTGTGCATTTTCTTTAAATTGATTATACTTTCCTGAGGAGATCAGTATTTCTTTCTAGTGAATGTTTTAATTTCTTGTAAACAGGGATTTTCCTGTATTTTTCAACGTTGTTTTATACTCCGATTTTCAGATGATTGATTGTTGATAGAGCAAAAGAAATCTGTTCTAAACTGTTCCTTGTTTTAGAAGCTCCCGTCGTTGCCATAACACTCTCATGATTAGCATAATATAACTTCCCAAGACATCTTCGACAGTCTAAACTCATCTTTGACATATTTTCCAGAGAAGTAAAACAAATCCTAGATTATATACATTGAATGTGTTACAAATAAATAACGTGTTATTATCTGATTGGTCAATTAAAAAACAAAACATTAAAACTTGCGCACATTATATATATATATATATATATATATATATATATATATATATATATATATATGTCATCCACAGACAGACTGTTTCGCTGTTTCACAGCTCATCAGTGTGGCTAGACGTCCGGTTGCCTAAGATCGAAACCCGACTGAATTTGCGTCAGTCGGAACTTCTCCCACTAAGCCGTCGGCGCACGGCAGGGATGAAGGTGAATTTTAGCGTGTTTATTTTTAGATTTAGATAAACACACAGTGACTGACAGTCACTCAATTCTGCCGAAGAGTCGTGCTTCACCCTATATATATATATATATATATATATATATATATATATATATATATATATAGGGTGTTTCATTAAGACGGATCAAAGTCAGCAGTAAATAAATCAGTGTCTTTGGTGAAAAATTATTTATTTCTCTATTGGATCATGTTATTTAAGTCATGGCAATTATGTGTGAAAATTAATATCGCCCAAATGTGTGCCAGGGCTTCGGCGGCACACCTCCACTCGATGGTCAAAATTTTTGATGACGTCTCTGCATAGTTGCTCTTCGATCTCACCAATATGCCTTATTATCTCATCCTTCAGCTCTTGAATTGTCGTTGGCTTTTTGGCATAGGCCTTCCTTTGAGATGACCCCAAAGGAAGAAATTTAAAGGCGTCAAGTCGTGGTGGCCAATTGACTTCACTGTTTCGAGAGATGATGTGACCTGGGAACTTTTCATTGCATTTCTGTTTGAACGTTCATTTTAGTAATAGGCTTCAATAACTCTAACCCTAACACATTGTTTGATTGTTAATCTTTCCATGGTTGAAATTGACAAAGACATAAGTTGTTAAATCTGAAAGAAAAAGAAAAAAAATCATTAGACGCTTAAAATTAATTCACATCGCTCCAAGTTATTGGAACACCATATATATATATATATATATATATATATATATATATATATATATATATATATATATATATATATATATATATATATATAATTAAGTAAAATTTCAAAGAAAAAGCTTACATTTGAATTTTCCAGTTATAAACTTAAACTTATTTCGGCAGATGGCTTATACTACATCTTCAAACAGGTTTAAATGCACCAAACACAAGAAATAAATTGATTTAAAAAAAAGAAGAAAAAAAATGAAGAAAAGAAAATTTTGTGGTAGTGGGGGCAATAAATGAAAGGAATGGGTAAAAATGAAGAGAGAAGGGAAAGGAAAATATCTTGGTGGATAAAGGGGGCGTGGGGGTGAGATTTTAACGAAACTGTTCCAAACATATCTACTGGCAAATGCCATAATGATAGGTGAACTTTAAAAAAAAATATATCTTAAGTGTGGCATATAACCAAAGGATTACACACACACACACACACACACGCACACACACACACACACACACACACACAGAGGCACACAGCCACACAGACACGCAAGCACACACACACGCACACACACACATACACACACATACGCATGCACACACACACACAGGCACACAGGCTCACACACACGCAAGCATACACACACGCAGGCTCACACACACACACACACACACGCACGCGCGCGCGCACACACACACACACACACGCACACACAGACACAGACACACACATATATATATGTATATATATGTATATATATATATATATATATATATATATATATATATAGTCTTATATTTTAGTTTTATCTTATTACCTTGATCGGTTTGAAAATCCTTACAGGTAATCTGAATCCGTAAGGTGAAATGATCATAACTATGAGGTAATTTAAAATTCCTACTATATATATATATATATATATATATATAATTATTACATACAATAGGAATTTAATATTTAAATAATTCCTATTGTATGTAATTCATATGCTCTGTTATAACAAATACGTTGAGCTCTCTTTGTGGATCAGTTTTAATATATTATATTATTAAGATTCACTTGGATTATATACATTAAATAGTTTGTTGCATGTATGTTTTATAAAATGTCTTCATTTTTCAAAACACGGTCAAGATATTGTGTCCATGTTCATAGTGAATATTATTAAGTGTAGTTTTTTTTGTTTTTATTAATAAGGCTTCCATTATTTTTAGCCTTTTTTATTTCTTATTTAAAAGTTAAAATATTTAATCCTTGAAAATGGCTAAATGTATAGCCGAAAGCGCTTGACTAAAAAAACATTCGGACAGTTTTTATATAATTTATTATCTGAAAAGAAAAAATTATTAGATCACTGAGAAATTGTATAAAAAAATAAATCAAAGCACCTTGTCTGTCGTGTTCAATGAAATGTGTGTGTGTATATATATATATATATATATATATATATATATATATATATAATAAAACCCGTTGTCTAGTTTGCAAACACTTAATAACCGATAGTGTATTTTCTGTACCCAACTCCAATATCAAAATACATCCACCTCGCCTCACCTGTGATAACCATAATATAATTTACTACTTATTCTGCACAATATGTCCTAATAGTGGATATATTGGCGAATCTGGAATTAATTTTAGATTTCGTTTCAACAATCACAAACTATCCATACGTCAGAACAATCCTTATTCCCCCATAGCTGAACACTTTAATCACTCAAGGCACTCATTATTCAACTGTAAATGTTTATTGATAGATTCCGATTTTAGTTCCACATACATACGCAGAAAAAAAGAGAAATACTGGATTTTAAAATTAGACACATATAAACAAGGGTTAAACAAAGACTTGGGAATTTTAAATCTGTATAAATATTTCAATAGTTAAAAAATTTCTTTAGATATAGTTAAAAAACTTTTTAAACAACATCTAAAATATTATCGTTAGATTTACGTTAGAAATATTCAAACAAAGTTGCATTCCACATCACGTGACGTCCGCGTCTCGCCATGGACGCTACTTGTAAAAACAAACTTCCGAATACAGTTATTTAATTAATTTCTGAGGAAAGATCGAGGCGATCTGAAATATCAAATATATATATATATAAAAACATATAAATAAATACAAAAAAACATTCAATTTTTTTTTCTTTTAATTTGCAACTTTTCAGTCGTTTTATCCATATTATATACATATCAAGAAAGTATACGTGGCTTCTCATTATGCTATAATATATATATATATTTTATATATATATATATATATATATAAGTAATATTATATAACAATAGTTTTAAGGGGCACATTTTTTAAAATTTCAATATCAAGGCGCTTGCTTATATTTACTTACTTCTATCTGATGTCGCTGTTATATCTGTAAGAAAACATTTTTTGTTTGTGATCTTTGATCCCGGTGTCTCTTTTATTAGCTTTTATATGTCTTCTACTAGATCTATAAGAAGGCATTTTACCCTCTGGAGTCAACAGAAAAAAATGTTAAGGTTTTTAGACTTTTTGGAGATAATAATGATTTTCATTGATAAAATTTTTTACTAATTAACCCATAGCTCGGGGAGAAGAGGTTCAATCATACTTTTCCCAAGCGTATTTGCTCGTAAGTGAATGTCACAAAGCCGGATGGAATTTGAACTCGACTCTCCGATTTCCAAATCCGTGCCGTCATCCATTACACCACCCGCACACCCAAGTTTACAGCACCTTGTATTCACAAGTGGTCATTCATCTAGCTACCAACCAGGCTTGACGATACGTAACTTTGCTGATAGTATTGGTGTTTCAAAGTGATATCAACGTAAGCCAAACACTGGTAATAATGGCTGATATAAATTCATTCAACAGTAATCAAGTGTTTATGTTTCTTAGAGAATTAACTGGTCAAAATCAATAAACAAGTTGTCTCCACTACTGTGTAAACTTAGGAATCAGAATAAAATGAAGTTCTGTAGAATACATACAAGAAGTTTTCTGTTGATGTGTGGTATTGTATAATCCATAAAATCCCCGACTGTCAAATATGGACACAATAAAATCAGTCAGTTATGTGTCATGCGTCATATACGCTTAGGCGATCGTGTAACTTTCGATACATGACAGATTTTTTCCAGCGGTAGGTTGCCATTTCTGTCTGCGATCTGTCCTGCTATTTACCCATAGCTGGGGGGAGAAGAGGATTCATATCTTTCTCAAGGATATTAGCACGTATGTGAATGTAATGGATTCGACTGGAAAGTCAGTCACTCAGTTATGTGCCATGCGTGATACACGTTTAGGCGATCATGTATCTTTTGATACATGACTGACGAGGCAGATTTCTCCCGCACTAGGTTGCTATTACTTTCTGCGGTATACCAGTTGCAATCCAAGGCTATAGAACCCGGACTGTTCCCGGTCTGTCCTGCTATTTACCCATAGCTGGGAGAGGGGGAAGAAGATGATTCGTGCCTTTCCTAAAAGTATTAGCAAGTAAGTGAATGTAACTGAGGATTCGAACTCGGCTCTCCGATTTCCCAATCCGAGCCGCTACCCATTACTCCACCGCGCCTCCTTAATATACAGCTTATTAAATAGAAAAAGCAAACCTGACGATTGCATCTAGCACGAAACTATCTATCAGTCACAATCTATCTATCTATCTATCTATCTATCTATCTATCTATCTATCTATCTATCACAATCTGTTCATTATCTATCTATCTATCTATCTATCTATCTATCTGTCACAATCTGTTCATTATCTGTCTGTCTGTCTATCTATCTATCTATCTATCTATCTATCTATCTATACCCTTTTCTGTAAATTTAATGCCAAGTAATTGTTTAGTGAAGCATGTGACTTTTGCTCTTGACAGCCAATCAATATACGATAATAACTTTGATCTATTTCAATAGCCAATCGATGTCAAGATAGAAAACAGAAAACAAAAAAAAAAACTTGGCATTTTTTAAACTGTTCGTATCTCGTTATCATCGAGCCTCTGTATGGATTAAACTTTAATTTCGAAACAGATTTTTTCTCCAAAGTTTAATTCTGGTGAATCCACTAAAATTTAAATATAAATATTTAAACAATTCAAATATATTTCAGTGGCAATAAATAAATTGTTGAGGGTAGAAAATATTATTTTTTCTCGATTGGCTCTGAAGAGCGAGGAGCGACACTTGGTTAGCCCCTCTTTATTATCATTATATTTGGTCGATTCACGACTTTACGACGAATATTTTTTTGCCTTATCCTTTCTTTTCCTTCCATTTGTTTTATATTTTTAAAAATATTTATTTTAAAAAGTTTATCCTTATAAATGTCCAATTTTAAAGCCCTAATAAAAATGGACGTTATTTTAAAACCAAAACAGAGATAACCTCTGACCTTTCTTAAAAGACAATCTCAAGCTAAGGAAACATCCTGGAACACATGAACTCTTTACTATGATTTTTCAAGACAACCCAAAGATAAATGATGGGAGCTGAAACTTATAACTTATTAACTTTATGTTTTATTTTATAGAAAAGTTAATAAAAATTCAAGTGAGGTCTAGATTGTTAAAGAGTTTCGCATGTAATATATTATCCTTAAAGATGCCGTTTTTTCCTTTTTTGCTTTTGAAAAAAAAAACAATATTGATTTTAAAGAAAACGGAAATATTAGATTATTTAAAAACGAATGGCGGTGGAAGGCAACAAAAAAAAAAAATGAAATAAAATTGACACCGAATGTCGTTTAAAATAAAATAAATGATTGTTAAAAGTCACTGGAACAAAATTTTAAATAAACATCTTTTTAAATATTTGGTTTTAAAAATAAAAGATTAGGTCTTAAAAATGAAAAGAAAAATGCAGACAAATTTGAATAAAAAATAACATGCTAAAAGTTTTAAGGTATGCTGTATTTATGGATAAAAGTGCTCAATACCAAAGATAGAGACTGAGTTCAATGCTAAGCGGTGACAGTTTTATACTTGAACGCAATCTTCAGGTCACGTGTGTTCTGTTTGGCTCGACTACAGTTGCACCAAAAACATGACACAAATAATAAAACATCCACAACGAAAAATAACCGACAAACCACCCACACAAACCAAACACACGTGTAACTGCAGAGCAAAGAATAATTGTTCCTTGAATGACAATTGCTTGCAAAACAATATAATATACAAAGCCACTGTAAATTCAGCTGATAACGAAGAAAAAAAACTTACATAGGGGTAACTGAAGGAACCTGGAAACTTATGCACAAATAACATCCTTTACATATAGTAAAAAAAATACAAACTTGAATAAAAAAAATCAAAGGATTAAGAATTTTTTTTGGTACCTTGTTTTCTAGCCAGTGTCCATGCAGATTCTCATTCAGATAAGCTCACACGCCTTGCTGGTAGTATGTCGGTGCGCCGACATGTTGAAAGAAAAATTCATAATCTCCAAAAATTTTAATGAGAGTGTTATCGCAATTTGATAAAACTACGAAAGACAAGTTTTTCATTTCCTGAAGTGTGTATACATTTTTTAGCAGACTCTGTATAGATAATATACCAGATATTTATTATGTAAGTCAATGTCTTCAGGATTATATTATTATGCAACTTAAGGTTTGTTCATCATATTGTAAATAATTAAATAACTTGGACGGTCAATCGTTTCCTTTTTTTTGAAAGAGGGCATCACTGGCCGGTGCCTGAAGAGTGCTTCACATTGTTTCTAGACAACAGCTCAACAGGTATCAAGTTGGATCTGATCAAGATCCCAGATAAACAAATTTAATTAAATCCATGCTCGCAACACAATGTTAATTCCGACGTGAAACATATCTGTTTACTTTCTCTTTTACGTCATTGATAACGGACGTCAGGAGTGCGTTGTGCATTGATTAACGATCAAAAGCAAACAGTTTTAACACAACGTTGGAAATCTGACTTGCAGTTGCACAAAAAATCACAGAGACTTGATTATGTGACAGTGATAGGTTACGAGGCTTTTGTCCTGAGCTGCAATAATTAGGCCTTCTGTCTCAGCTTCCAACCCGGTGCTCCTCAGCCACTGATATGTTTTCTGTTGATACACATCTACTTTTTTTGTTCTTTTTAGGTATTACTATTATTATAATCATTATTAAAGCTAACTGTTATCTACCCTCCCTCGCTATAGACACATAAAATTCTTGCGCATTTGACTAATTAATGAACTGTTATGGTAATTTACCCACGCACGCATGGACTCTCCCAGCTATAAATAGGAGCAGGTACTGCCTTTTGGAGAGGGAAGTTTCCAGCAGTCAGCTCTGACAGTAGGATTGAACATTCTTGCTGTAACAGTCTCGTTTGTACTACTGTTATCTGTTAATATATTTGCCTAACTCAATTCATCTCGTTGTGTCTTTATTTCTGGCCCTAACAAGGTCACAACATGAACCTTAACAAACTTATCTACACATTGACACTGATCTTATTTACTTTGCTATCATCATCATCATCCTCATCAACATAATAATCATCACTATTATTGTTTTTTAATAAAATCCACTCGTGCAAGGCACTAAAGCCACTAAGACACATGTGATCAGTGTGTGTGGATGAATTAGAAAAGAGAAACATTATTAAAGCTACGAAAAGGAGCCGTTCTTGGACAGAATTGTCACACGCCATGTAAAATGGACCGTATATAATAACGTTCAACATAAACAGAGCTAGAAACAAGCTTCTGAATGTGCAGAACGCGTGCCTAAAACGGTCTTGCATCCAATGAACGTGTTGGTGGGATTTATAATTTATTTGGAGTTTCTTCCAGACAGCGAAATAATAACTGGAAGGAAATATTACGACCAACTCAGTAATTTCAATGCGGTATTCAAGAAAAACTGTCGAGTTTGGCAAATATAACAGTTATAATTTTTCCACCACGACCACACAAGACCGCATGTTGCAAATGTTGTAGAAACTTAAAGCGTTGAAATGGGGAAACTCCGTAGCATCCACTGTAATCTCCAGACTTGTCGTTTTCGGATTTCCCTTTGTTCTGGCCTGTACGCACAATTTAAATGACAAAAGAATTGACTCTGTACAGCTGAAAACTACCATAAAATCTACTTCCAAGAAGAATACACGAACCTTCTATGAAAATAGTATCAACAAGTTTGTAGAACGATGGGAAACAGTCGATAAACAACATGAAGACTATGTATTTGACTAATAAATGTTTTTTTATGAGTATGTAAAATTTTGTTTTTTATTTTTTAGTCGGCCACGAACTTTTGCAATGATCTAATATATTAGGTTAATAAATAGCAAATGTCAGATTGGAATTTGTATGGAAATGGTTCGAAAATTAAGAAGGGGAAAATAAAAACGAAAAAAAGATAGATAGAAAGAAATGAAAGTGAAAGTGAAAGTAAAGAAAGGAGAAATTTACAAATGCAAAGAAATGAAAGTGAATGTAAAGAAAGGAGAAATTTACAAATTAAAAGAATTAAAAGAGAAAGTGAAAGTAAATTGAAAGAAATAAAGCACGGCAAATGACAGAAAGAAACACAGTGAAAGATAGATAAAATTGATGAGAAAGAAAAGCAAATAAGTTGGTTGCTGATAATCATATGAAATTTATCCTGAATTCAAAGAAAGGGAAAATTTAAAAAAAAATATAATTTCTTGAGTGTATAATGGCTGTTTCAATTTGGCGCTTAGATGATAAATATAATATCAACAGTTTCCTTATAAGGAAAAATTTGGCTTTCATTGACCGAACAGCCAGTTCTACTTTCGGTTTTTGTGGCTACTGTTATTAAAAGTTATTTATTGTTATCCTGTAGCTTCAGCCGGCGAGGTTTGAAGAAGGAGGGTCCTAAGACAGTCATGCGAAACTACCTCTAGCGCAGCCTATTCTATGTTCAGTTTCCTTATCTCCTACACTGAATCTGACATAACTGATTCATACACCGAGCTAATTAAGGTGTTTAGCATTTACTGATACTACACCCTGAATTGTTACGACGTTTGTAGAAGGAGGATGATCTCTGAGACCTACACGCTTCATTCGCTGAAAGCCCTTTTTTACTCATCCATCTGAGATAGCGGTCGTATACATCCGACAGTTTAAATATTTCAAAGAAAGGGAAAACTTTTAAAAAATTAATAGATTGAGTGTACAATGGCTGTTTCAATTTGGAGCTTACATAGTAAATATAATATCAGTTTCCTTATAAGGAAACATCTGTCATTCATTGACCGAGTAGCCAGTTCTACTTTCGGTTGAAATTGATAAAATCTATCTATTAGGAGGACTTTTCAGGAAGAAAATAGTTTTCTCAAGTCCAGTTGCTGTTATCGCTCTTTCCAGTACTGATGATGTCTTCCTTCCTTGCTTTTTCTTAGATTGTTGGGAACGTCAGAATATTGTCGTTATTGTTCGGTTTGTGGTTGGAAGCTACTCAAGCGAAACTTACATCTCATCAATGAAATACGAAGGGAATGAGGGTGGTTCATTACAATGTCGGGTGGCATGGCGTGTTTTAGCCGTGATGGTTCGTAATAGAGATCGTCTGAACACTTTCCATGTAAAGAGCGACAGAGCATGGGGAGGCTTTCGACGTTTATTCCGTGGGAAAGGTTTTGTAGAGTGGAAAAAAATTCATCACACACAAGGATGCTACGCTTTTAGAATCTATCGAGACTGGAAAGTGAAGACTGTGTAGCTCCTGCCCATAGTGATTTTCCAAGCGTAGCTTAGATGTAGCATGAGGCCGAAAGTATGGGGCACTCAGTGAGGATCGAACTCTCTACTCAGGCGTAATTGTTCTAGCGAGACAAGCTTGCTAACCATTACACACCCTCGAGGTGCCCAATACATTAGTATTGTAATATGGGGATTTTCCAAGCGTAGCTTAGATGTGGCACAAGGGCGCCCAGTGAGGATCGAACTCACTACTCAGTCGTAATTGTTCTAGCGAGACAAGCTTGCTAACCATTACGCCACCTCGGGGTGCCCAATACATTAGTATTGTAATATGGGGATTTTCCAAGCGTAGCTTAGATGTGGCACAAGGCCGAAAGTATGGGGCGCCCAGTGAGGATCGAACTCACTACTCAGTCGTAATTGTTCTAGCGAGACAAGCTTGCTAACCATTACGCCACCTCGGGGTGCCCAATACATTAGTATTGTAATATGGGGATTTTCCAAGCGTAGCTTAGATGTGGCACAAGGCCGAAAGTATGGGGCACCCTGTTAGGATCGAACTCACTACTCAGTCGTAATTGTTCTAGCGAGGTAAACTTGCTAACCATTACACCACCTCGGGGTGCCCAAGCTCCTGCCCATATATGGCAGCAGTTTTTCGTTGGCGGTTTGATCTAATTCTTGTGAAGGTGGAGGTTATCAGGGTGAGTCAGGTGCTTACTGGAGCAGTTTAGGGAACTGACCATTTTCCCAGTAATTTTAACGATGGATCGTAAGTACAAGTTCCACTTATGGCTTGGGTTGAGTTTAAGTTCTAGTAGGCGTTAAAGATATGGAGGCATTTTGGAAGAACACTCGCTTATCGCGATAGGCGACGATTCAGGGTCTGCTCTGCGATGACCGAAAGTTCTGAAGGAATGCAATATGTTATGAATATCCTCGCTTTCAACATTATATTTGCCAATAATGTATAAAATTAATAAAAACCTTTCAGTAATAACAGCAAATGCATTACTTAAATAATAGACACTGTGAGTACCAAATCAGAATAAACACTTGAACAGTCAAAAAATGCCAATTTCAGGGCGCGGCAGAAATACGTCCCAGAAATACAGCCCACATAATGGTAAGGCATTAGACGCAATGTTGTATTAATCTAGCTAATATCTTACCATTATAGTGTTTTTTCCAAGTGGAGCTTAGATGTGGCACAAGGCCGAAAGTATGGGACACCTAGTGAGGATCGAACTCACTACACAGTCGTAATTGTTCTATCGAGACAAGTTTGCTAACCATTACCCCGTCTCGTGACCTATTTTATCATTATATTGGAGGTATTTCTGCCGCTACCTGTACATTTTTGTTTCGCGGCCATTTTTTTCTTTGTTTCTTTCCTCTCTTTCCTCCTCTTCCTCCTCCTCCCTCTTCTTCTTCTTCTTCTTTTGTTGTCGACTTTCTACCTCTACTCTCTTATTTTTTCTACGTTTTTTCTTTCTTTTCTTCACTCTGTCCCCCCTCATAATTTCCCTGTCTTCTTTTTTTTCCGTCCACTCTCTTTAATTTCTACTATTTCTCCTCCTTCCAAACTTTCCCTCTCGTCTCCTGCGACTCTCTTAATCGCTAAGGCAGCGTATACAATTCTGAAGATTGTTGATCAAGTGATGTTTTCAAAATTATTGTCCGATTCCACTGGTTGAAATGTTAATAGGCCAAATGTTTCATGTTTCTCTTCTTTGCCCATCAATCACAGTCTGGATTTTAATTGCATTAAACGTGTCCCAACGCCTACTTGATGTGGAAAGCACGTTTTGTATTTGGTGCTAATTTAACCATAGAGAACAAACAAGGGATCGCACTTGCGATGTCTTCAAGGAGGCACCAAAATTCTCGTAGCAGAGATTTCCTTCTTTTCGGAGCTAAATCTGACCTGCCCCCGTCTAAAACAATGAGAAGACCAGCACAACTACTAGCAACATTAATGGTACAACTAAATCTAAATTAAGTACTACTAATAAAAGAAATACCAAAAAATGGTTCTCACGAGTACAGTGCACACTTTACGAAGGGGCTTATGGATGTAAAATATTTGGTACTTTTTTCTTTTCTTTTTTTATTGGTCAGTGGAAAATGTCATGATGCCATATTTGACCTTAGGTCTTTGAGCGGGACCCGGAAAGAAATGTGCTATGCGTGATACACGCTTAGGCGATCATGTATCTTTCGATACATGACTGACGAGGCAGATTTGTCCCGTAGTAGCTTGCCATTTCTTTCTGCAGTAGACCAGTTGCCATCCAAGGCGATAGAACCCGGTCTGTCCTGTTATTTACACATAGCTGGGAAGAGAAGATTCATACTTTTCCCAATTGTATTAGCACGTCAGTGAATGTAATGGATTCGACTGGAAAATCAGTCAGTGAGTTATGTGTCATGCGGAATACACGCTTATTCGATCATGTATCTTTCGATACATGACTGACGAGGCACATTTTTCCTGCAGTAGGTTGTCATTTCTTTCTGCTGTAGACCAGTTGCCATCCATAGCTATAGAACCTGGCCTGTCCTGCTTTTTACCCATAAATGGGTGAGGGGAGAAGAAGAGGATTCATACCTTTCCCAAGGGTATTAGCACGTAAGTGAATGTAATGAATTCGACTGCAAAGTCAGTCAGTTATGTGCCATGCGTGATACACGCTTAGGCGATCATGTATCTTTCGATACATGACTGACGTGGCAGATTTTTTCCCGCAGTAGGTTCCCATTTCTTTCTGTGGTCGCTCAGTTGCCATCCAAGAGGATTAATACCTTTCCCAAAAGTATTAGCATGTAAGTGAATGTAATGGATTCGACTGGAATTCGAACTCGGTTCTCCGATTGCTCAATCCGTGCCGCTATCCATTACTCCACCGTGTCTCGCAAAATGTGTTTGCACAAGAAATCAAAGCAAATAAAATAATAATAATTACTCGTTATGACAATGTGGCCCGATATTTGTACTGGAAAATATGCAACTTTTTACGAGAAACAAAGTGCCAAAAATTGGCATGAACACCACCCAGTCTCGGTTACAGAGTTAGGACCTGTAAAAATGTTATGGGACTTTACAATACACAGAGAGGGGACAATTAAAGCTAGTCGCTCGCTTTGATCAAGACCCACAAAGAAACAGAAATGCGCTTTCTTATCGACTTGTCAGTTTCTATATTTTTGAAGATCTTCAAAATAGTCTACGATAGTCTCTACCTGTATCTTCTTGAAATGGACCTCTGGAATAGTCATATCATAAAACCGTAGACGTATAGAGGCAAGGTCACGACAGTGGGTTAGAAGATGTTTTACAGTATCTGCCTGAAAAACAGAACGTGTTTCCTTATTGACATGGCAGTCCCTGTAGATTGTAATGTATCTTCGAAGATCTCAAAAAAACAAATAAAAAACAAAAAACTATCAAAATACAAGTATCTTGAAGTGGAAATCTAAATAATGTGGAACATGAGGACATCAGTATTTACATTAGTCGGACTATTGTCCTCATCTTTGTTGCCATATTTGTCACAACGTTTCGGCCGTTGTACGCTCCGGCCTTCAATACAATATGGGAACCAGTAATAAGGAGTGCCAGAGAAAAGCAATGATAACAAAGTTGCAATATGAGCTCTGGTAAAAACATGGAATGATAACAGCAAAATTGCAATATGAGCACTGGTAAAACATGGTTGCTGAAAACATTAGTTTTATAATACCCAGAAATTCATACCCAGATGTCCTCAAGGACAGTGGATAAAGGCGTTGGTTAGATCCAGTGACAGACCCAAAGAGTATGAGTTCAATACCCGGTTAAGGCAGTGGAGAACTTTCAGAGGGAAAATTAGCAGGAGATAACTGATAACTAAAATCCATCAAACATGGCACGTGGAACTAGAACAGTCTACCCCAGTGATCGAAATAAAGGGTTCAGTTCGAAATTCCAACCACCGGCCGAAACGTTGTGACAATATGGCGACAAAGATGAGGACAATAGTCCGACTGATGTAAATACTGTACATAAAACCTCATCTCAGAAATATAGACAGACTATGAGGACATCAGTAATTCGAGTTGTAGTTGGAGCCCTCGGAAAAGGTTCTCATAGACTCATTGCAAGAAATTCCGTGTCACTCATGTCTTACTCACAAATACAGCTCACACATTACTTTATCTATGTAATATGCATAGGCCTATCATTTTATATGTCTCTTACTATCTGCATTTTAAATTATATATGTGATTCATATATTGGGCTTCGTATATTTGTAACTCAGTATCACGGTGTGCTGTTTTTCAAATAAAAATAAAAATAATAATAATCATTAGAATGCACAATAAAGTATAGCAGTGGGAGTCAGGTACTTATTAGAGATACCATCAGGAATTACCAGGCAAAGATAATACAAATGATTCAGATCCGATATTAATCACTTAGGAAGGACCACTGTCGCTCCATAACCAGCTGCTTCGGGTAGGGAAAGGTCGTAAGCCTGAGTAGGTAAGCCTATCTATGCGAAAGCAACCCCTGATTTTAAACCTACGCTGTTTTGCGGCCATATTCAAACACGTGAAAGTCTATGGATGTAAATCCAGACAAAAAATCCAGTGTAGATCCCCGAAGATGATTGACAGTCAACTCTGACAACGTGCCGGCAAGACCTTCAGCCAAGTTCACACCATATGTAATTCTGTATTACTATGAATCTTGCCAGCACAGTCAAGAGGTGGGAGGCATGTGATTTTGTCTACGCGCTGCCTCTATATACAATCGCCCAGGAAGAAGACCTGGAAGGATCACCAGAAAAAGAACAGAATTTTTGTCAAACTGGGTGCAGCCATTAACTCCTAGGATAAACGATGTTTGCTATCATATTATTATATATATATTATTTTTATTATTTGGGTAAGTTATGTTTCCTGCATTGTATCCTGTAGAACCGGGTCCAAACTATGGTCCTTAGGCCCTATAGACATAACAATCCAAGCTAATTGCCCGGACGTCGCGATAAAAACTACAAGAACAGAATGCGCTTTCTTATTGACATGGTAGTCACTGCAGATTGTAATTTATCTTTGAAGATCTTAAAAAAAAACACAACAAAAAAAACTATCACTTGAAGTAGAAATCTCAAAAATGTGGAACATGAGGACATCAGAAACCTGAGCCTTAATGAAATGCAAAATACCTGGCATTTCAGTCACTTTCTCACCGACGTGACCTGGCTTCCCTCTGTCTTTTCTACAAATATTTTCATGGCAAATAGCCGACTTCATTTAAATTCCTTTTCTTTTTGTTTCCATCAGTTTTGTTCTTAGATATTCCACACTGTGATAATAGAAGATCTGCCATGAATCGTGAGATGCTGTAAGAGTCTCAGCGCAAATTTATTGTGGATCTTCGGACTGCTGTACTCATATTCGTTGCCATATTCCCGACGTTTCAGCTGTTGTACGCTCCGGTGTTTGTTCATCTCAGCTGTAGCCAGGTATTGAACTCACAACTTCTTGAGGTCACATTGACCAGTGGAAAAAAAGTGTTGATTGAATCCAGTGATTTAACCCAAAGAGTTTTGTGTTCAATATCTGGCTACGGCTGAGGCGAACAAAAAACTTGTAGAGTTGAGCTAAATGGAGGTAACTGATACTGAACTATCCTGAAGAGGCATGGCACGTGGAACTTGAATAATCTACCCTGGTGGACAAAATAAAGGGTTTGGTTTGAATTTCCAATCAGCTGAAGAAGGCCGTGCGTACAACGGCCGAAACGTTTTGAATATGGCAACGAAATGAGGACAACAGTCCGAACAATGTAATTCTTCATTTTAATTTTGTTTATTTGTTGTTTCTATTCGCCTTTTCTTTTTAGTCAAACCATTCTCTTTTTTTTTATTATTTCTATTTGACCCCCCCCCTTTCTATATCTGTCTTCGTGCTTCCCTTTTCATCTCTTTGTTCTCTTTTAAATTCTTACCTCGTCAAACGCTTCCCCCTTTTATTCTTCAATCAACAACGAATCTGGGATTCAAAGCCAATATCATCAGCACCTTCCATTTTTTTTAACCTCTCCGACGTTTACTTGTTGCTGATTCAGAATTTCCCGTACAAGTAAATTAATTACGCATTTCCTGAGAAACATTTTCTTTAATGAGAGAATCTCCTTCATTGTATATGGCTCGTTACTCGCAAACAATGACATTGCCCGGAATCAGAACGAGTAGTCGAGGCCAGTGTAAGCTTTGGCATTGAGGGGTTTAATAGAGTCTACGCTATATGCATTCCACATAAAGTAGAACTCTTTTTCACATATATATATAGAGAGAGAGAGACAGTGACTATTACGGCTAATAATGCAAGACTCTTCAGTAAATCGAACCGAGTTCTCTCAGTCACTGTGTGTTTATCTAAAAATAAATACGCTTCAATTCTCCTTCATCCCTGTCGTGCGCCAACGGCTTAGTGGTAAAATCCCCGAGTGACCCCGGGTTTCGGTCCTATCTAGAGACAACCGGACGTCTAGCCACACTGATGAGCTGTGATATAGCAAAATAGTCTGTCTGTGGATGACAATATATATATATATATATATATATATATATAGATAGATAGATAGATAGATAGATAGATAGATAGATAGATAATATTAGTGGTAAATATACACATACATATATATAAATATATATATATACATACATACATACACATACATATATATATGTATAAAAAATAATTCCAAGAGGATAGAATCCAGGTAGAACTCAATGTCCAGGACAGAGTAAGTATATAATAAAAAGGCTTAAACACTAATATTCCATGGTTATAATTTATTCCATTGGAATCGTAAATACGATCCAATTCATCAGACCTACAAATTTGAAAAGAAAAAACAACTCCGGGAATAAAAAATAAAATTTAGTGAGAGTGTATGTATGAGAGTGTGGGATGAATGCTAGAGTAAATGAAAGCTATAGGGAGGGGTAACAGACGAGAGAAGGACAGGAAGGTCTAAAGATGAAGGTGGGGATTAAAATTTAACAGAGAGAAGGTTTAAAGAGGGGAGTCAAAAACGGTTTAAGTGAGAGAATATGAATATGTTTAAATGTCTAATACATTAAGGATACACCGGAAAAGAGTATACACTCTCACTAAATTTTATTTTTTATTCCTGGAGTTGATTTTTCTGTTTTCTTTTTGAATTTGTAGGTTTGATGAATTGGATCATATTTACGATTACAATGGAATATTAGTGTTTAAGCCTTTTCATTATATATATATATATATATTTATATATATATATATATATATATATATATATATATATATATATATATATATGTTTATATATATAGCTTGCCACTCGTATTCGAGGATACCCGTCTCCTAGTGTGGCTAGCCAATCCCTATTGCAGACGCACGTTCAGGCACATCTGTGTTTGCTCAACACCCACAGAGCCCAACTGTGTTTTATACTGCAACTATGCCGAGCAGACCTTAGTTACAGTTTTGGGGTGATAGCGTGTTATCTCGCGTGACCCACAATGTGAACAAGGCCAGCACGCTCGAGCCCTCGGCTAAGACGACATGTGGCC
>OZ038512.1:3232543-3255043 GCA_964036315.1 Acanthosepion esculentum | reverse complement strand
CGATAAAAAGAATTGCAGCTATTTCATATCGATGTACACACAAATTATACTTAGAAATGTGCAAAAATGCACACCGTTCGTAAATAACGGATGGCTACACATAACATGATAGATAGCAGGATATAAATAATTACATTGATACAAATAGGTTGATATATATAGATCAGAATGTAAGGTATAGGCAGCAAAAGTATTCATCCAAACAAGTTTCATTAAATTCAGTCGACAAGGGCTGCCTGTCTTAATCCTTTTTTTTTTGGCTTTTTCCAATTTTCGAATAATAAACTGTCCGAAGATATTTTTTTCTTCTGTTATTTTTGTTCAAGTACTTTTTTAACATCTCTGTCATTATCAAGAACTATGTGCTGTCAGTGTGGTAGGTAAGGTTCCGTTGGCTACAATGTGGCATTTTATCGCGACTTAAACGTTTTCAATCTGTCCGCCATATTTAATTTATTTTGCATATTAAATATTTTATACACACTTCAAGATACTGTCTCCTGTGGCGAAATATATTCTATTTAATGTGGCATGTTTTATTTTATATAATAATAACTTTTAGGATTTTGTGTCTTTTCTTACATTGGTCGCTGTAAAGTATTTTGTTTTATCCATTAATATTAGTCTTATATTGATAATTATAATATGTTGGTTTATTGATCTATTTATCGATATGTACTCGAATTGCAGAAATTTCGACAAATGACAAGTCAACCTTCGAGATAGCGTGGTGCATGTGTGGCCGATGTAAGAAATAAATGTTGTTTTTTGAGTGTTGTTATTAGAGACGCAATCTCCAAGAAGATATGACAATTCATAAACAACATTATTTTCTTTTACATTTGGTGGATTTTTGAGATGCTAAGTTTTGGTAATGTAAGTTTATAATGCATACATATTGTTGTAACCTAGGGAAGGTTACTGAATAGAATAATCAAACGAAGGTTGGTAATAAACGATAATTCTTAGGACACGAACAACACATATAAGATTCGCCAGCGGCGTGTAGAGAGGTAGTCAACAGCTAGAAGTGAGCCAAGTGAATTCTACAACGAATCTCCAACTGCAGATCACGTACAGTATCCATTACTGTATTTATGGGAATGGTGGAATTTTTAGAAAATTTTAATCGCCAGAATCTATCATACGTATTTAAATATGTCATATCTGGTTTGGTGCTTCTGCCATGTATCTAAGGATTCTTGATAAAATGCAAAGAAGAATCTGCAATTTATTGTTCCAGATCTGACATCTCAGCTTCATTCACTTTCCCACCGCTGTAACGTACGTTACCTCTCGGTGCCTTTTCTATAAATACTTTCATGGAAACTATTCCGATAAATGTTCCTCTTTAGCAACTATACTTTATGAATTTAAATGTCGTACTGGATTGGCGGCAAGGTCTCATCATTATAGAGCTGAAATTGTTAGATGTAGCCGTAAGTTCTATGCTAACAATTTCTTCTATCACTTTTCTCACCTGCGGAACTCTCTTCCGGCTTCTTGCTTTCCGATCAACTTTGATAATCAAAAATGTAAATGCAATGTCAATCGTTATCTTTTGTCTACTTAATTCCTGTTGTTTTAATGTTCTCTCTGTTTCAAAATGTTTTTTTCATCATATTCCTTCATACTAAGGAACCCCATGTGTCTTAGTGGCATTATTTCCTTCCTTGTGGACGAAATGATTAATATATATATATATATATATATATATATATATATATATATATATATATATATATATATATATATATATATATATATATATATATATATAGAGAGAGAGAGAGAGAGAGAGAGAGAGAGAGAGAGAGGCGACACGGTGGAGTAATGGATAGCGGCTCGGATTGAGGAATCGGAGAACCGAGTTCGAATTTCAGTCGAATCCATTACGTTCACTTCCAGCTATGGGTAAATAGCAGCACACACTGGGTCCAATAGCCTTGGATGGAGAAGGACGACTCTGAATTGGAAACCCGCGGAGGGTCGATTGTTTGGGGACCCTGTGACACATAGTGCACCAGGTCTCTGTATTCGGCCCTTCAAAAAGTGTGGATGGTCCTGCACGAAGCCTTCACCACTATAATCAAATCTCATGTGCTGGTGTCGGGTTGTCGATTCCTAGGAACTGATCTTCTTGGCCCTCGTACATAGAATTCGACGTGAGAGTCGAGTATATATATATATATATATATATATATATATATATATATATATATATATATATATATATATATATATATATATATACCTACGTTTACAGTACGACTCAGAGTTTTAATATATATATATATATATATATATATATATATATATATATATATAGTTTATAACTCTGTTTGACTACATTGACCACTGTTTTGTGTACGCCATTGATTAAATAAATAGTTATTTACTCACCTATATGTGTACGTAATCGCTCACATATATCTTTCGTTGTATCATTTCTACATCTCTGTCTGTCTGTCTGTCTGTCTCTCTCTCTCTCTCTCTCTCTCCATATATATATATATATATATATATATATATATATATGGACTGTAATACCAGAATATGACATAACTGGGCCGACATTGCGATAACAAGATATCTTTATTAAAATTTAAATATTATAACGTTGAAGATTTCGTTGTGCATGAATCTCCGAGTTTTGCACTCCCGGTGAGGGCTAATATGTATATTTATTAAGATATATATATATATATATATATATATATATATATATATATATATATATATATATATATATATATATATATATACTTAATAGCTCTGCTTTATTTTATCGAGCACTGTTTTATTAACACCAGCACTATATGTGCGAGATACAGTTAGACACACACACACACACACACACACACACATATATATATATATATATATATATATATATATATATATATATATATATATATATATCAGATTTTTATTATAAAAGTGAATGTTTTCAAAATAAAATTAGTGTTAATCAACCATTATACTAATTCGCTACCCATCGCTTCGCAAGATGATCAATTTTTTCTCTTTGTCCGTGTTACCCAAATGTTGTTCAAGGGGATGTTTTACTAGTTTCCAATATTTCAATATGTCTACGATTTTGTTCAGCGTTTTACATACTATTATATATATTTATTTACAACATACATAATAAAATTTCAAACCAATACATAAGATATTGGCAATATTTCTGATATTAAAAAAAACTGATCTTATATAAAGTGAAATTCATGGGATATTTACTATCTAAATATGTTCTTGTCGTCGGCTCTATCACGTATCCACGAATTTCTTCTTTGCTTGCTTTATGATGATAGCGTTGACGACTAAATTCTCCGCCAATGTGCAGCTTCAGGACTAGAAGCTTACAGATTCACCAAAACCTGCTCCCATCATCCATTCCCTAAGTCTATTGGACTTTGTAGGTGTTGGTTGGAGCGGAAAGAAAATCAGAGTAGAAAAAAGTGCCGATGGCGTGAATTTGTTTAAGGTGGGCCTCAACTTACCAGGAAGGGACCCACACATTTGATTTCATGTCCTTCCTCTGCAGCACATATGGAATGAGGCATGCAGAATCCAGTTATGAAACTGCAACGGACTGCCGCTGGCTGTTATAATTTAGCACCTCTTAGTAGCCTGTCCGTCAGCATAGCCCTCTTCATCCATTCCCTATTGCCGTTTGGCTTTGCAAGAGTTGGTTGGAGGGGAAAGAAAATCAGAGCTGAAGAAAGTGACAATGGGGTGAATTTGTTTACGGTGGGCCTCAAATTGCCAGTAAGGGACTTGAGCTCATGACCTTACTCTTCGGCACATATGGAATGAGACATGCTGAATCAAGTTATGAAACTGTACCGCACTGCCGTTGACTGTTATAATTTAGCACTTTCGTTAGCCTGTCCGCCAGCATAGCCCTCTTCATCCATTCCCTATTGCCGTTTGACTTTGCAAGAGTTGGTTGGAGGGGAAAGAAAATCAGAGTTGAAGAAAGTGACAATGGCGTGAATTTGTTTAAGGTGGGCCTCAAATTGCCAGGAATGGACCCACACACTAGATTTCATGTCCTTTCTCTGCAGCACATATGGAATGAGAACTGGATTCTAAATGCAGAATCCAGTTATGAAACTGCAACGGACTGCCGCTGACTGTTATAATTTCGAGTGCGCCTTCTGTAGCATGTCCGTCATGCGTAGTCCTCTTTATCCGCTGTTCAACCGTTCATTCATTTTATGCCCATCTGAGCTTGAAACAAGGCCAATTGTCAACTTATACGTCTGGTAGAGGGGTTAACCACCGCTCGGGTTCTTCGAGGTGCTTTAGTTTCATAGTTACGATATTAAAATCAAATAAAAAAATCGTCTGAAAATGAAACGTTTCTCCCAAAATAATTGTCGGGGAAGTGTTTAATGGAGAGAAGTTTAGTCTTAGTTTAGTTAAAATTAACATATGACTTAATTTTGCTTTGTGGTCGTTTCGTTTTTACTTTATGGCGTCTGGATGTGTGTGTTTAATTCTCGAAGTGTTTGCGCAAATTAAGTGTGTATTTTAAATGAGAATTTTAGTATATTTCATTAATTTACTTAACTAGTTGATTTTCTTTTGTTTATATTTTTATTGCTTTTATTATTATGTATACAACGCTGTGATAATAAAATGAATCTATCAAGAGAAGTGGAATATTATGAGAACCTGGTCGTAAATTCACGGCCTATGATCTAGTGACTAATTCAGTGGTGGATACTTAATAATAAACCTGACAAAAACAAAACTATAAAGAAACTAAATGAATAAAAATAAAAATGTTCAAGATTTCAGCGTTTCCTGTAAGAATTAAAAAAAAAAACGTTTACCTTTTTATAATCCCCCCTCTCCTTCATACGCCGATATAATTACATCAACAGAAACATTATTTGAAATTATATGACGTTTATTATTACGGGTGATCTATGAGAACTCAAATACGATTAAATATTGGTGATATTCCCTGACGAGTGGACGGTGTGATTGCTGGAGGACATGTCAACAAAACTCTGGTGTCGAGATTCTGAAGGTAACATCAATAAGCTGAGTTACAAATTTTATATTTGTATTAATAATACACTCACACACACACACACACACACACACACACACACACACACACACACACACACACATATATATATATATGTGTGTGTGTGTGTGTGTGTGTATGTGTTGTGAAACTATATCTATATATCTATCTATCTATCTAATTCTCTCTCTCTCTCTCTCTCTCTCTCTCTCTCTCTATATATATATATATATATATATATATATATATATATATGTATGTATATATGTGCGTTTGTGTTTGAGTTCGTATATTGTTCAAAATATGGAATCAGTATGCCCAAATTTGGCAGTTATTCGTACAGTCAACGTTCTGGAATTTAAAACGAAGATTAATCACTGTACACTTGCTTGATTTAATTCCATCTGGGCGACATTCCATCCAATCCAGATTACAGATATTTCTTTGAATTTCTCCTGAAACATATTGTCTTTGAGAACTTGTGTTTTCTTGATACGCAACTTCTCTAGTACTCACTTGGATCGTTATAATTTTAGCCCGTCAACTCCTCTGCATGTTATTATTATTATTATTATTATTATTATTATTATTATTATTATTATTATTATTATTTTCAGATCTGTGGGGAGGCTAGAGCTAAACGCTAAATAACTTCCAAAAGTAGCTAAAGTTATATATATATATATATATATATATATATATATATATATATATATATATATATATATGTATATATATGTGTGTATATATATATATATATATATATATATATATATATATATGTGTGTGTGTGTGTGTGTGTGTGTGTGTGTGTGTATAAAGGTAATATAGAATAGGAAAACTGTATTATTAGCCGACGCGTTTATATATATATATATATATATATATATATATAGATGTGTATATATATGTATGTATGTATGTATGTATGTATGTATAATCAGAGAAAAAATTAACAGACTCCATCCAAAACAGACTAGTAGAAAATACAAACATAATAACCTCATCCACATATAAAAAAAGATTAAAAATATTGGAAATTTAATAATAAAAAGAAAAACTAACCCATAACAATATTAACTACGAACACGGCCACAATGTGCTAACTGTGTTCAGAAAATAAAATATCTCTTTAACACTAAAAACATACACACAATCCTTACAATCACTTAAAAAAGTAAAAATAAAATCATTCTTGATAATGGCTAAATGTATAGCCGAAAGCGCTCGGAATTGTAGAACATTTGAACAGTTTCTTCACATTCTGTATCCAAAAAAGAAAACACTTGTTTGAACACAAGAAAAATTAAATAAAAAAGTTGATCGTAGTACCTTGTCTGTCGTTTTTAATGAAATATATATATATATATATATATATATATATATATATATATATATATATATATATATATATATATTAATGGATGTTTCATTAAATAATATAGACAAGTTTTGTCTATTTATTTTAAGTAAGTTCCTTTCGTATTGTCTTATAAGCTTAATCACATTATCGTTAAAAGGCGAAAGGAAAACACCATATTGACACATGTTTGAATCCAATCTAAGCTTTCGGCTTATATAAGCCATTATCAAAGATGACAATTTTAATAAATGAAACAACACATATACGAAACCACAATAATGGCCCGCCGTTGCTGTTTGAATAAGCTCAAAGTAACGACAAACTCTTATTTACGAACCAAGTAAGCGAAAAACGCGTCGTAACTCGTGACGTCACATATGACCACGCGAGAGTGAAACGAGAAGTATTAAGTATGGGAAGCCATTGGTATAAATCAATGGCTTCTGCTATAGATTAAAGGCATTTAAGAGTTAGGTTTCAACAGTTTTATGTATATAGCTTCAAGGATTTTTAATTTTTGTTTATTATTTTCATGTTTAAGTATAATTGTGTTGTCAACAAGGATTTTCCGGAATATATATAAATTAATTTAGTATTTAATCCGACATTATTTCTTTATACTCCAAAAGTTATTTTCGTGGAAACACGTGTTTGTGTAGACGTCACGTTTTTAATAAAAAGTTAATTACGTTTACCGTCCTGCATATTTTTTTTTAATAAAGAAACATGGGTTTCTACTAAAATAACATTTGATATAATAATAATAATAATGATTAAAATAATGCCGCCTACATATATATATATATATATATATATATATATATATATATATATATATATATACATATATATATATATATATATATATATATATATATATATTGGATTGATGTGATTTTGTGACCCTGAGATTCGACGATCGCAAATAGCGAGAAACCCAGGGTCACAAATTCACATGAATCCAACTAAATATGTTTGATCTATCAATGATATTGAGCGCTTTCCAATAAGTACCTAAGCGCATATATAATATATAATTAATATATATAAAATCGCATATATATATATATATATATATATATATATATATATATATATATATATATATATATATAAATATATATATATTGATATAATAGGAAAGAATTAGATTGATGATCCGAAGTTCTTTTGTATTTTTTATTTTATTCAAAAAAGTGCCCGATACAGAAGTAAAGCTTAAAGTCATAATTATTTTTTTTAAAAATGATTCCATCGCGACTCAGAAATTACTATGTTTCGAAATAGTATATATATATGTATATATACTAGTATATATAGTATATATAGTATATATAGTATATATATAGTATATATAGTATATATATAGTATATATAGTATATATATAGTATATAGTATATATATAGTATATATACAGTAAATATATATAGTATATAGTATATATATATAGTATATAGTATATATATAGTATATATAGTATATATATAGTATATAGTATATATAGTATATATACTAGTATATATAGTATATATATATGTATATATACTAGTGTTGAAACAAAATGGCTATTTTTGTAGTGATTTTATAACATATTTATGTTATAATATTCAAATAAATGATTATATCTGCTCTACTCTGTATTGAGCACTCTTTAAAGAATAATAATTGTTGGTTATTGGAATTTACTCCGTATATACCAATCCCACACTTATATATATATATATATATATATATATATATATATATAATATATATATATATATATATATATATATATATATATAAAAGTGGACATGGAAGTCAGCACTTAGAGGCGACAGTCTGTTTCATGCTAGTGCAATCGTCTGACGATTGCACTAGCATGAAACAGACTGTCGCCTCTAAGTGCTGACTTCCATGTCCACTTTTATATTTACACACGCTCTATCTCTGATATTGAGCACTTTACCCCATAAATATAGCACACTTTAAGACTATATTTCTGCATATATATATATATATATATATATATATATATATATGTAATATCAATTTGTAATTAGTAGGAATAATTCGAAAGGGGACATTTTTAATGTTCTTTCTTTCTTTCTTTCTTCATTTTTCGGTCTGAAGAGATGAATATGCTTGAAATAAACTGTAACCAATGTGGATTTTTAAGGTGTTTTCTTTATTTATCATTATATATATAGTGATTTCCAAGCGTAGCTTAGATGTGGCACAAGGCCGAAATTAGGAGGCACCGACTGACGATCGAACTCACTAATCAGTCGTAATTGTTCTAACTCTGTCTTGTGTCGAGGACCCTACATACATACACACACACACACACACACACACACACACACACACACACACACACACACAACACACACACACACATATATATATATTCTTGGGCGGTGAAGACTAGTAAATATATATATATATATATATATATATATATATATATATATATATATGATGGACGCAATTGTCAGGTCCCCTGACGATTGCGTCCAGCATGAAACAGCCTGTCGCCTCTGAGTGTTGACTTCAGTGTTCACTTTTATATTTACATAGGCTCTATCTCTGATATTGAGCTCTTTATCCCATAAATATATCACACCATAAAACTATATTTATTCATATATATATATATATATATATATATATATATATATATATATATATATATATATATATATATATATATATATATGTATATATATATAGATAGATAGATAACTATTCTTCACCGCCGAAGAATAGTATCTATATTTATTAATATTTACTTAATAGCTCTGTTATATTACAGCTAGCACTATTTTACTAACATCCGTACACGATCTGCAATATCTATCTATCTATCTATCTATCTATCTATCTATCTATCTATCTATCTATCTATCTATCTATCTATCTATCTCTCTGTATTCTTTTTCTCATATACATCAGTGTTCTATTTTAAATTCATTCAAAAGTGATTTTTAAATGACATTAAAATAACATTTTTAAGGTATAACACTTTTTTCTGGTTTCATAAATTCATTTATCTATTAACAAAACATTTGCCATCATCCGAATCTGAAGCATATGAAAATAATTTGCTGTTGTCAAAATATATTCGGGGTCTAAATTGAAAGCGAAAAACTGTTAATAAAATGGTATAGAATAACGAAACAAAACGACACCAAAAGAAAGAATGAAAAACAAAACCAAAAAAAATTGACAGATAAAATATGTTCATTTCTATATATATATATATATATATATATATATATATATATATATATATATATATATATATATATATATATTACATAGCGGGAAATCCAAAATGGCCTCGTGAGTAGGTATTTACTTTTTAACGTGGTAACCCGAGTGTTTTCACTCGGGCCACTGGTCTTAGCTTGTCCAAGCTGGTCATAGCTGGTCTAAGCTAGTCATACTTGGTCTTGGCTTGTCATAGTTGGTCCAGGCCAGAGCCGGTCCAAGCTAGTCATACGGGAGAGTCCATCATTATATATATATATATATATATATATATATATATATATGAAGAAATATAGTTTTAAGGTGTGCTATATTTATGGGATAAAGTGCTCAATATAAGAGATAGAGCGTACGTAAATATAAAAGTGAGCATTGAGGCTGCCTGACGATTGCGTCTGGCATGAAACAGTCTGTCGCCTCTGAGCGTTGACTTCAATGTTCACTTTTATATGTATATATATTTATATATATATATATATATATATATATTTGGATTTCCCTGTTATGTAATTTATATGCTTTGTTATAATAAATACATTGAGCTCATTTAGTGGATCAGTTTTAATATTTTATATTATTAGGATCCACTTGGATTATATACCAACGGATTTATTATCTGTATTATATATATATATATATATATATATATATATATATATATATATATATATATGTAGGGTGCGATTAATATATTGTTGCCTAAATCCTGCAAAAATTAAAAATTAAAAAATTAAAATCTCATTTTAACAGATATATTTACCAAAATTACGCAAAAATATCTTGAAATACTAAAGAGTAAATTTATTCAATAAAATCGCCATCGGCTTCAACCACGGCCTCCAGACGACTTTGGAATCTCCTGCAACTCTTCTGGACGGTCTCCTTGTTTAAGTTCGTGAATAGGCCATAATCCTTGTTTTCAGTTCATCTCCGACGTTACAAGATGTGTTGGTCTCTCGCTCAGCTGTGCCTCGTACATAATAATTAAGGGGGTTGAAGTAAGGTAGCCAAATGTACGTTGTGTGACATGGTGCAGAATCCTGTTGCCAGACATAGAGGCTTTTGACCCAGGGCAGCACCACCTCATGAAGACACTTGATGTAGTTCTCCGTGTTGAGTCTGAGTCCTCGTGGGAAGATGAATGGAAGCATAACATCACAATCACTAGTGATCACTCCAAACACCTTCGTAATCACAATTTGACTCATTCATCTGCTTCCGAATCCTCAGCACTGTCCTCAGATTAATACCCAAACACTTTGAAATGTTCGTATTGCAGCTTCAGGCATGAATGCCAAGCAGTACAGCATGCCGTTTCCAAATTTCTGGAAGAGTGAATTGCGTTGTGGTGTTCTTTTTCTAACAGACAGTGCCCAACTGACCCTTAAATACTGTGCCGTCGAGAAAATAAAAAAACAAGCAACGCGCATGCGCGAAATTAAAAATATAAAATGGCGACAATGTAACCATCTCACCGACAGTGATTTTTCTAAACACACGTGAAGCTCTTCTTTTATAGTTTACTATGGCGCCCCCTTTGATGAATTTCATCCTAACATCAAGAATCTGATTGGACAACTGGAAAGGATCAGTATATAAATAAGTGACCACAATATGTCTATATTATTTAATAATATATATATATATATATATATATACATACATACATACATATATATATATATATATATATATATATATATATATATATATGTGTGTGTGTGTGTGTGTGTGTGTGCGTGTGTGTGATAGACGATATTTACATAATTTTTACGGAAGATGAAGTGACTAAATTTCATTTGAGCGTCAATATTTGATTCGTACCATAATGCGCAATATAGTTCTGGTACGCCTTTGGTTTTATGATTTTAATTTCAAATTGATCGCTCCAAATCCAGTCACACAAGTTCAACGTATTTGCTTAAGTAAGACATCTTCATTCATTTAAAAATCCTTTTTCTCCCCCCCCCCCAAAAAAAAACTATTCAGTATTGTTTATCTGATATTTTAGTTACTTGGATTGAATGACATATCAATGACAGCTCCTTCATTTAATGTGGAAATTTGTTTTGTAGCTTATTCTTGAGTATATAGGTATATAGGTCGGGATTATAATTTAGTCTCATGGGAGACATCGATCATACTTGTCCATATGTAGACTGTGTTTATAGGAATTGAGTCTATAGGTAGACATAGGTCATGTGTATACTTGAGTCTATAAGAAAACATATATCATATGTGTATACATGAGTCGATAAGCAGACATAAGTCGTGCATAATTGAGTCTATAGGCAAACATATGTCATGTGTATACTTGAGTCTATAGGCAAACATATATCATGCGTGTAAATGAGTCTATAGGCAGACATAGGTCATGTGTATATATGAGTCTACAGGCAGACACATATTAAGCATATATTGTCGACAGACATTGGTTATGTGTGCAGAGTTGCAGTTTCTGTACCTACTTCACGCCGCTGAAATTTCCAGGAACGGGGTTTATAAAGGCAGGTAACGTATTTTCTTTACAATCTGAGAAGGCAAAAAAATCATATCATCAAAAAGAATTACACTATTTGGATAAGTTAAGAGAAACTATTTATTTGTAAGATATTTCAAAATGGAAATTCTGTTCTTATCATATTTCTGTTCAGAAGTATAATGCCTTTTGACTCTAGCTATCTTATGGTTTCTTAGCCATATTCGAATTAAATTGCTGCAGTTCCAAAGATCCAATGGAAGACCTATCAAATTTATGACTAAAAGATTTGCCACATTTTTAACTTCAAGACGATTTCTTTTGTCAGAATGAATTATGTTCATCGTAGTAAACCTTCTTGCAGCCACTACAGAACTTATATCAATAGTATTAATTATATATTTAGCTATTATATATCGGCTATTAATATATAAGATTATTTTCGGATAATCCAACAACCGGTTCGCTTAGCATTTATTATTTTTAGAATAGGTTTGTGTGGACCGGTGCAAACCGGTAGGATGTCGCCACTGGTTCTGTGTATAACTGAGTCTATAGACAGACATAGTTGAATTGTATTCTTGTGTCCACAAGGAGACAGATCATATGTATACTTTAGTCTATATGTAGACAGGTCTTTTTTGTACGGGTTCGATTTCTGTCGAGTAGAACACTTTAGTCGATCTCTTGTCCGTCTTTAAATAACAAGGATGTCGACCCAAACACGTGCACCCATTAATTGTAGAAATACTTGGGTCTTTAGGTAGACATAGGTCGGGTTTATGCGTCAAGCAACCACCCAGTAGGCGGATCTTTCTTGATGGCTTCTCCTGCTGTTTCAGAAGAGACATCGAGGAGGATCGATAACATTTTCCTCACATTATTTTTTCAGTGTTGCGTTTTCCTGTGAGTTATTTATTTTTTTAATCATTTCACTCCAAGCGAGGCAATAAAGCCACTAGGACGCAAGGGGTTAGTGAATGTTAGAGAATATGAGAAAAAAACTACTATTATAGAGAGAGGACAGTAAAAGAACATGAATTAAGAAGACAGAAGCTAACGATCAAAGGCATTAAAGTCGCTAAGACGCAAGAGGCTATTGAGTGTTAGAAAATATATGAAAAACTACTATTAAGTAGAGAAGACAATAAAAGAACAAGAATTATGTTGTAACCTAGAAAAGATTACTGAATGAGGAATAACCAAAACGGAGGTTGTAAATGAAATGGTAATCTTTATAACATCAACAAAATACAGTACTCGTCAGCGGCGTGAAGTAGGTGAACCACTGCTAGTGGTGGACTACTTAGACACCATATTATCCCCATTTACAATAGTATGCAACGTATTTCTGAGGATAGGGACATAGCCATTAGTGTTCATAGGTACGGTATATAACACTTTCTTTCTTTCTTTCTTTCTTTCTTTCTTTCTTTCTTTCTTTCTGTTGTAACCTACAAAAGATTACTGAATGAGGAATAACCAAAACGGAGGATGGAAATGGTAATCATTATAACATCAAAAAATTAGAATACTCGCCAGCGGCGTGAAGTAGGTAAGCCACTTCTAGTGGTGAACTATATAGATACTATATCAAAGTTGATCAAAGCTGCCTCGAAAGCAAGAAACCGGAAGAGTGTTCCACAAGCCAGAAGTACGAGAGAATAAACTGTTAGCATAGAACTTATGGCTACATATAGTCATTTCGACTGTAAAATAAGGAGACCTTACCGCTAATTTAGTACTGCATTTAAATTCATAAAGTCTAGATAACGAAGAGGAAACGCCATTAGAATAATTAATATAAAAGTATTGATAGAAAAGTTTCAGGGAAGCTACATTACGGCATTAGGAAAGTGACTGAAGCCGAAATGATAACAGGGGCACCAGATCGTATGTGGCAGCAATAATCAAAGCGTGGACGGATAGTAAAACTAAAACGTAAAATGTCTTTTACAATTTGTGAGCACTTATGTTGCGCCCTGTTACTACCTGAAATCTGGAAAAAAAAAGAAAAAAAAAAGATTTAAAAAGTTGAGTAATCATGGCAAAAATCTGCCAGGACATTTATTTTTTAAACAATAAAAAAATAAAGATAATCAAGAGGGTTTTTTGTTAAGGAGAGAGCACACTGAAATTCCTGGAATTAAGAAGATAACGATTGAAGTTGACTGGAAAGTATGAAGCCGGAATAGAGTTCCACAAGTGAGAAGAGCAATAGAAAAAACTCTTAGTATAGAACTTACGGTTGTATCTAGCCATTCCAACTGTAAATTTATCTTGCTGTTTCTTGCGATTCATTTCGAAATCGGAGTGATATGATACGAAGCTATAAATTACTATTCCTATTTTCAAAGCTATATAAATAAAAATCTAATTAAAATAGAAATATGAGTATAGGTAAAGTTTCAAAGGTGACGGCATCACTAGAAATAATAATGATGATGTAATTACAAAGAGTATCTGCCGACCTTTCTGTGTCAGAAAAGAAATAACAAGAACTTCTACAGAAAATATTGAAGGAAAGCGAGAAGAAAGGACTAAATATCAACTGCAAGAAGACAGAATGAATGGTTGCTAGCAAAAGGGACAACCCAAAATGCAAATTACACACTGGGGATGCCAAAATCAAACAAATACAAAAATTTAAATAATGGGAAGTGTTTTAACAGAGGATAGCAAATGCGACACTGAAATCCGAAGGCGTATTGGGATAGGCACTTGGCCGAGGGGTTAGACCGTTCGCATTCTGACAATGAGACACATGTTCGAATCTCACCATGATCGATTTGTCAGGAAGGAGACTTCTTGATGTTATCGGACTGGAGGGGTCGATGCCAGCGTGTTTGGGGAAAACCTTGTGAGTGAAATTGGGTAGACCTTAGGTGCCGCCGATAGCTGTGCTAGCACGAAGTCACAAGTCATCATGGCCGAGGGCTTGAGCGTTCTGGGCTTGTTCAAATTGTTGGTCACGCTAGATAACACACTCTTTCCCAGAAACTGTAACTAAGGTCTTCTCAGCATAGTTGCAGTATATATATATATATATATATATATATATATATATATATATATATATATATATATATATATATATATGGACACTCGTATTCGTGGATACATGTCTGCTAGGGCGGCTAGACAATCCATATTGCAGATGCTTGCTCAGGCGCATCTGCGTTTATTCAACACCCACAGAGGTGGTTTATACTGCACGTGGCCGAGTGGTTAGACCGTTAGCATTCTGACAATGGAACCCGTGTTCGAATCTCACCATGATTGGTTTGGCAGGAAGGAAACTTCTTGATGTTATCGAGCTGGAGGGGTCGATCCTAGCGTACAACACCTTTGGAAGGTGCCTGAAAACTATTTCACGCCTTGTGAGTAAAATTGGGTAGACGGAACCCTTGGGGGACGTTGATAGCTGTGCTAGCACGAAGTCACAAGTCATTGTGGCCGAGGGCTTGAGCGTACTGGCCTTGTTGATCACGCTAGATAACATGCTCTTTCTCAGAAACTGTAACTAAGGTCTGCTCAGCAGAGTTGCAGTATAAAGCACAGATGGGCTCTGTGAATATTAAATAAATACAAATGCGCCTGAGGAGACGCCTGCAATAGGGATTGGCTAGCCGCCCTAGTATCCTCGAATACGAGTGGCCAGCTATATATTGGGATAGCGAAAGATGCCTTCTAAAATCTAAGCAAAGTAATAAGAAACAGGACATTTTCGTTAGAAGCAAAGAAAAATGTGCTGAAGTGTAATATAATATCAGTCCTCCTATATGACACTAAATTCTGGACAGTCTCTTCACAGATTAAGAAGAGACGTGAAGCAACAGAAATTTGGTTCTACAGAAGGATGCTGAGAATACCATCGATGGAAAATGTTAGCGATAATGTAATCGAAAAGAACACTTAAGATTAACACCAGGAAGAGACAGTTTGAAGTTATGTAACATACATATAATGAGGAAAGAGGGTTTGGTGAATTTGAAACTATAGTGAGGATGGAACTTAATAAAAGGTAGCATCGATTCAATGTGAACGACCCTTTTCTTAGCTGCATAGGAAGTGCTTCGCCAGGGCTACATACAGTACGGAATTTTCGTTCGCCGAGACCAAGGTTATAGAACCCAGTCTGTCCTGCTATTTACCCATAGATGGGGGGGGGGAGAAGAGACCTTTCCCAAAAGGTATTAATACGTAAGTGAGTGTAAGGAACTAAACCAGAATTCGAACACGGCTCTCAGATTCTTCACCCCGACCCCCAAGCCATTACTTTACCGCTTCTCTCGCTAGATCAATTACGACTTGTTAGAAACAAAGAAAAGTGTGCTGAATATATTAGTCATTCTGTATGGTAGTGAATGCTGGACAGTCTCCTCACAGACGAAGAAGAGACTTGAAGAAATAGAAATGTGGGTCTACAGAAGGATGCTGAGAATATATGAACAACGACGACATTTTGAAGAAAATGGAAACAAAATGTCTTATACTTAACATCAGAAAGAATCAGTTGAAATCTCTGGGACAAAAATGAGGAGAGAGGGCTTGAAAAATCTGATACTCACAGGGCAGATTGAAGACGAGAGGGACAGAGGAAAGCAACACATAACCTACCTAGAGAGCTTAAGTGAAGGTTTAGGAGAGATAGGCAAAAGTCAAGATTTCTTGGGAGCTACAAAGGATAGAAATTGTGGAGAGCTATGATCACCAACGTTCCAAATAGGAGGAGGACGTGGTTTGTCGACTGTTCCTCTATAAGCCTTACAGAGTTCTAATGTACACACAACCATGAATGGCTTGCAAGTCAAGCTTACTTTTACAAGCACTACGGGCAGATGCTCTGAGTGCTTTACGAAATCCCATCTTTTGTTGTTCACTTACAACAATCGTAATACTTCTTCATTATATTTGCAACGGTTAAAAAAACGAGGTTGAACGAAGAGTTTCGAGAAAATGGACGAGGAGGAAGAGAGTTTATGAATGAATGAATGAATAATTTGCATTTGGCTTAGCAGAAGTGGAATCAATATCCGTTGCAGCAGTAGTGCAGTAGTACCGAAGTGTTAGATGCAGTGGGTGCAAGTAGTTGGCAGCAGGAACAACTGCAATAGTAGCAACTGCCGCAGTAGTGATCATTCGACAGCGTCTGGACGCCGCCATAGTCGTAGCCGAAGCAATACTGTTTTATTCATTAAAAAATATAAATAAATAGCATGTTTAGCGGCAGTGGGAACGCAAAATGCATTAGCAGTCATAATAATTCTCGAGACTGTAGTAGCAGTAATAATAATTACATGTAACTTATGCAGATTGTAGATTTTATAAGCATAATAAACTATAAAAATGTAACTTTGTTCTAATTGATGGTTAATTTTAGTTTTCTAGATTTTAAAATGTCGTCTGTACCCTTCAATATATTAAATGGCTAATATTTTGTCTTCAGATAGAGGAACAAATTTCACAAGTACATCTGGTTACGAATAACAATGTAAAACATCGAAACCTTAGCTTATAGGCAGCAACTTGTTTTAGACAAATATAATTAAAGAACCAATGGCTTTTTGAAAAAATAATAATCTTGGACACATGTTTCGTAATACGATTTTTATAATTGTGTATAAACTCTTCTCCATAAGTTATATTTTGAAGATTTCAAAAGAATAGAACTTTATACACATTAGAAATTGCATATGTTTGTTAAAAGACTTTATTAAAAGGTTTTTTTTTTCAAGTCTTTTACACGAGTTTCTTTTCTTGTACTTCTCGCTTGTGGAACTCTCTTCCGGTTTCTTGCTTTTCGGTTAACTTTGACCGCCAAAAATGCAAATGCAATGTCAATCGTTATCTTGCGTCTTCTTAATTCCTGTTATTTTCTCTCTCCTGAATAATGATTTTTTGTTTCATATTCTCTTCCATTCAGTAACTCCTTGCGTCTTAGTGGCTTTATTGTCTTGTTTGTGGTGAAACGATTAACAAAAGGAAATAATGCAAACGTAAGAAATATTCTGACGGATTCACATAAATAACTACGCACCAAAAACAAATATAGATACAGAAATGCCACACTTAACGACATGCATGTTTAATAACCCCGAACTTACGACCAGTTATATAATTTATGATTAAATGAAAATTTTCTATAGAGTATTACCACTTGGTAATCTTAGATGGAATCATGAAAATTTAATGTTTAAGTTTTAAGGAATAAGCCATATCAACCCGAAGGCAAATTCATATTAATAATTACATTTTTGAAAATGTAAAAATTAATAGCATTTAGGGTTAATTTAATTTGGTTTCTGAGAGCAATTTTTAAAACTTGATTCTTCCAGTTGATTTTCTGCTTAAGCAACATTAAGATTACCACTTAAAACTGGATCTTTAAAACCCTCTGTCACTAGATCTGTGCTACAAGTGTCTGAGTACACCATAATTTATGTAGCCATAATTATATTATCAGAATTTGGCCACGCAAAGAATCGTAGGAATATATATATATATATATATATATATATATATATATATATATATGTATGTATGTATGTATGTATGTATGTATGTATATAAGTAGATTACCCCTCCAGTCACTAAACAGTCAAACAAGCATAAATAGATCCAATTTTAAAAAAATAAACCACTTTGTCCGATGATTGCAAAAGCGTGAAACCCAGGGTCACAAACTCATATCCATACAACTTATTACACACACACACACACACACACACACACACACACACACACACACACACACACACATATATATATATATATATATATATATATATATATATATATATATATATATATAGTCCAAGATTTGCAAAAGGTTAGCACAATGCAATATCTTCATGGGTGTCCGATTTTTGCAAAAGTCCTATACCCGATGTTACCTCAAACTATTTGACGATATAAAGATTTATAAACTACGTATTTTAGAAATTTTGAAACGCTAGTTCCACCCCATTCTAACCTTTGAGTCGAAACAAACAGTTGAAATGACATCAGGAGCAGTAGTAATAATTATATCGTTAGAAAATAACCGTATCAAAAAAATAAAAAAGGGGGCAATATTGGTAGTAAGAGAAGTGGTAGTAGTTGAAGTAGGGTCCATTAATATTAGCAAGGAGTATGAATATCGCCTCAGCAGTTCAGGACCAAAGAACAATTATAAGATTAGGCAGACGACAGGAGGACGCTGTGATGATATACAACGTTATTCATATTTTATTCATTGTCTTTCTTGAAAGAAATCTGGAGGGAATTGTTTTGATTTTCTTCGCTTTTCCTCGCTTTTCTTTATCCGTTCTTTTTTCATTGTTCCATTTTTATCTTTACTTTTTCTTGATTATTCTTTTTCATTTCTCTGCTCCAATTTTTGCTGGTTTTATGAATTTTGCTTTCATTATTCCAGTTATTTGTCCCTGTACCTGATTTCTTTTTCTTCCACTTCTTTTCCTTACTTATCATTACCACACACACACACACACACACACACACACACACACACACACACACACATATATATATATATATATATATATATATATATATATATATATATATATATATATACTTTCATTTTGTATTATTCATCTCGTCTTACTTGTCGTCATTATTTTTCTTTTTCATTTTTTCTTTCTTTTGTCTTGCTTTCATTCGCTTAATTTTCTTTGTCTTTCTTTTTTCTTTTTCGATTCTTTATTTATTTCTCTTTTTTTTCTTCTTTTTTTCGTCCTGTTTTTCTTTATTTTTCTTATTTTCTTTCTTTCTTTTTCTTTCCTTACCATTCGTTTTCTTTTTTAATTTCATTTTCTTTCTTTTATCTTTTGTCTTTTCCTTTTTACCTTATTTTTGAGTTCATTTTTCGTTATTTTCTTTTGCATTTTCGTCTTTCGTCCTTTATTTTATTCTTCAGTTTATTTTCTTTGTATTTTTTCTTTCTGTTTCTCTTCTTCCTTTTCTTTTTCGTTTTTCTTTTATTTCGTCTTTCTTTTCTTCTTCCTTCCTTTTCTTTTTTGACATCTTTTTTCCTAGTTTATTTCATTTTTCGTTTCGTTTTCGTTTCTTTGATTATTCTTTTCCGTTTTTCTTTTGTTTCGTTGTTTCTTTTATTTTTCGTTTGGTTTCTTTCTTTCGGTTTTCATTTTTCTTTTTCTTTTCTTTCGTATTTCCTTCTTTCTTTTGTCTTTTTTTTCCCGTTTCGTTTGTTTGTTTGTTTGCTTCGTTCTTTCTTTCTTTCTTTTCATTTTTTCATTAATTTACTTATTTTGAGTCGTTTACTTTTTTCCTCACAGGCTTTTCATCTTTCTTTTTTACTTTTATTTAACATTCTTTCTTTCTCTCCTCTTTCTTTTTTCTTTTACACCCTTTTTCTTTCTTTCTTTTTTCTTTCTTTTACAGTCTTCTTTCTTTTACACTCTTTTTTCTTTCTTTCTTTCTTTTTCTTTCTTTCTTTCTTTTTTCTTTCTTTATTTTTCACTCTTCTTTCTTTCTTTTACACTCTTCTTTCTTTCTTTCTTTTTTCTTTCTTTCTTTCTTTCTTTTTTCTTTCTTTCTTTCTTTCTTTTTTCTTTCTTTATTTTTCACTCTTCTTTTTTTCTTTTACACTCTTCTTTCTTTCTTTCTTTTTCTTTCTTTATTTTTTCTTTCTTTATTTTTCACTCTTTTTTCTTTCTTTTACACTCTTTTTTCTTTCTTTCTTTTTCTCTCTTTCTTTCTTTCTTTCTTTCTTTCTTTCTTTCTTTCTTTCTTTCTTTCTTTTTCCCCACACCGTCCCTATGCATTCTTCTCTTCTTTCCTTCTTTCTCTTCTCATTTTCGCTCTCTTCCTCATTCACAATTCATATTTCATTCATGGGCTTTCCAATTAACTCATGCTTCATTCTAATGATGTTTATTTATTACAATATTTATTTACATATTTTTTCTCAAATTTCCTTGAGCGTTGATGCTGTTTTATACCCAACTCCCCAAATCCACCATTTGTATTCATCTCCTGGCCTCACGTACGCGGAGATGTCAAAATATATCATTAAATTTAAAATAAAATATAATTAAAATAAAAAGAAACCAATTTATGCAGACGGACGACATATTAGACAGAATGGTGAGCATATTGTTTCTTTTTCATAGAATTATATATACAAAATACTAGATGAATTTACAGCGGCCTGTCGTGGATCTCCTTGTAAAAAGTGTATGGGGAAGTGACTTGCTTAGATACCCTTTCCTTAACGAGAAATCGAATCAAACATTTATCGCAACAAATCGGGTAAGGAAGGCCGTTTTGAACGAGCCCACTTCTAGATTATTCCGCATTAATGCGGATACCCCCCCCCCCATTACCTTGCATATTATCTTAACGACATTCCGGATGTCACCAGTTCATAACTAGATATTAAGGCTGATGACATAACAATTCACTCCTATCTTAAAAAATTGGATAGACCCAACAGAATCAAACTGCCAGTTGTTCTTGAAAATAATCTTCAATCAGTTGTTAACTAGGGCAAGAAATGGCTTGTAAAATTCAACACCTCCAAAACGAAACTTTTACCCTTCTATAGAAACCTTTCTGCCTTCCACCATCATGGCTGATGCTAATCTCCATGAAAGTAATTAATGGCGCCTTCTTGTGTTCACGTTTTCTACAGATATGAAGTGGGTTGATTATATCGAATCAGTTAGGTCTGCTACGAAGAGGGCTCGCTTACTGTGTCTCGCATGTTTATAAATCTAGCATTCGTCATTAATTAAATATTGCTGTCAAATCTGGTCTGGTGGGGTTGCTGTATATTTCGAGATTCCAAAAAAATTCAAGGATGGGTCTGTAATATTATCGGTCCTAACCTGATATCCCAACTTCAGTCATTTTCACACCGCATTCACTACCATCAGACTTTTCTGTAAATATTTTCCTGGTAGCTTTTCTAATGAGCTCTTCTCCCTGGTACTTCAACCGCATGAATTTAAGCGCAGTACTAGATTGGCAATTAGGTCTCATCGTTTTACAGTTGAAATATGTAAACGTAACCATAAGTTCTATTCCATTTAATTTTCTGGTCTGTGAAACCCTTTTCCGATTTCTTGTTTTCCTGCAACATACAACCTTAAAAATTTAAATACATTTTCTGTCTTCTTAAAACGAGTTCTTTTATTGTCCTATCTCCTCACTAAATTCTTCTCATTCTCTTTCACTCCCAGTAACCCCTTGTGTCTTAGTGGCATTATCGCCATCTTCTGTCTTCCTGAAACCTGTTCTTTTATTGTCCTTTCTCCTCACTAAATTCTTCTCATTCTCTTTCACTCCCAGTAACCCATTGTGTCTTAGTGGCATTATCGCCATCTTCT
>OZ038512.1:3192543-3227543 GCA_964036315.1 Acanthosepion esculentum | reverse complement strand
CGCTTAAATTCGTGTAGTTGGGGATTCAGGGAAGATAGCTGATCAGAGCAGTTGCCATGAAAACATTTGTAAAAAGACAGAAGGAAGCCACATCACGTCAGTGAGAAAGTGACTGAAGTTGAGATGCCAAGTCAGGACCGATTACATTGCAGATCCTTCTTTGGAATTAGTCGAGAACCTCGATATGAACAGCAGGGGCACCAGACCAGATATGGCAACAATATTCAATGCATGGATGAATGGTAGATTTGTAGATGTGTAAGATGGACTCTGACGAGAAAAAAACTTTTGGCACGAAATGTTGGGCTACGTCCTCTAGGAGTAAAGTTAAAAAAAGTATGACATATATATATATATATATATATATATGTGTGTGTGTGTGTGTGTGTGTGTGTGTGTATATATATATATATATATGACATATATATGACATATATATATATGACATATATATATATATGTATGACATATATATATATATATATATATATATATATATATATATATATATATAAAAGTGTGACATATATATATATATATATATATATATATATATATATATATATATATATATATATATATCCAAGTATAGGATTGGTGTAGACGAAATAAATTCCAATAACTAAAAATACTATTTTTAAAAGAGTGCTCAATACAGTGTAGAGCAAATATAATTTATTCAAAAATTATGACATAAATATTTTATAAAATCACTACAAAAATAGCCATTTTGTTTCAACACTTCTGGTGTCTTATCAAGTGATGGTGTTGAATGCAGAATAAAGATTTTGAAAAGGTTCAAATCGACCAAACACCCCTCGATAGGGGAAACGCTGTTACATAAGTTGCAATGACCAATCAAAATACTAGTATATGAAAAATAAAAAACAACAACTTGGCACCGAACTTTGTTTATAATTATTAATGTCTTGGTGTTAGTGTTAGACTAATATATATATATATATATATATATATATATATATATATATATATATATATATATATATATATATATATATATATATATATGTGTTTATATGTATGTATATATATATATATATATATATATATATATATATATATATATATAAAAGTGAACATTGAAGTCAACACTTAGAGGCGACAGGCTGTTTCATGCTAGACGCAATCGTGGCCTGACGATTGCGTCTAGCATCAAACAGCCTACCGCTTCTAAGTTTTGACTTCAATGTTCACTTTTATATTTACACACGCTCTATCTCTGATATTGAGCACTTTATCCCATAAATATAGCACACGTTAAGACTATATTTCTTCATATATATATCTGAAGACCAACTTCTCGAGAGCTCCTCTCTGCGGCTGCTCGATCTCACGCTGTCCGCTGATCTGAGATGGAAGAAATACATCGAGTCAGTTGCATAATCCACCGCAAGGAAAGTTGGTTCCCTGTGCCGAGCCAGGAAATTTTTCTCCCCGGAATTGATCCTCCAGGTCTACAAATCGACCATTCGCCCTATGGTCTGGGGCCCCTGCTGTTTGCGTCAGGGTTCTTGATAAGATCCAGAGACGGATATGCAATGTGATTGGCCCTGATCTGTCATCTCGTCTGCAGTCGCTCTCTCACAGACGCGATGTTGCCTCGCTCTGTCTTTTTTACAAATACTTTCACGGTAATTGCTCCGAGGAGCTGCTTTCGCTTGTCCCTAGGCCTCGTGAATCTAAACGTCCTACGAAGCTGGCATCCCGTTCCCACCCCTTCACCGTTGAAACTGTTAGATGTAGACGTCTCTTCTACTCCAATAGCTTCATGTCTCGCACATCTCGCCTGTGGAACTCCCTTCCCTATTACTGTTTCCCTGACAAATACAATCTCCAACGCTTTAAGTGTAGTGTCAATCGACATCTCCAGTTGCCTTGATCTATCCACTTCCCTTCTCCACATCCTTTCACCTTTCATTCCTATCTGCTCTCGCTCCCAATCTTCTGTAACCCCCTTGCCTTGATCGACCCACTGTCTTTCTCTTTCTCCACATCCTCTCCTTTACCACTCCTATCTGCTCTTCCTCCAACGCTTCTTTAACCCCTTGCGTCATAGTGGCCTCCAGCCTTGCTTGGGGTGATACGCTTAAAAAAAAATAAAAAAAAAATATATATATGCGTACATACTGTGAAAGAGAGAGTAAGATGCAAATAAAACTAGAAAGACAAACTTTTCGCTTCCTTCTTTTTCTTACCGATTCATTTTCTAGATGAAAAGGTGTGTCTACAGATGCAGAGAAAGAAAAAAGTGCATGTGTAAATGGGGAGAAACGCATGGGGAGATATGTATGGGGAGAGACGAAAGAAGGTAATTAAAGACAAAATAATCAGATAGATAACAAATGGGGTATAATTTGGTTAGGAGAAGGTTGAGAAAAACAGAAAAGAGGAAGGTGAAGGTGAAAGAAAGAGAATAGGGTTGATGATAAAAAGAAATATAGGGAGAGGTTAATGAGAAGAAGAAGAAGAAAAAGAAGAAGAAAACATATCATTTGATATATTCGATATATGTACACAATTTGTGATTGATTAATTGATATTTAGATATATAAATAATTTATCATAGATAAATATAAACAAATTGCGATACATAGCTAGCTAGCTAATAGCTGGTCACTCGTATTCGAGGATACCCGTTTACTAGGGCGGCTAGCTAGTCCCTATTGTAGACGCTCGCTCAGGCACATATGTGTTTGTTCAAAACACACAGAGCCCACCCGTGGATTATACTGCTTCCATGCTGAGCAGACCTTAGTTATAGTTTCGGCGAAACAGCGTGTTGTCTAGCATAATCAATAATCTGAACAACGTCAGCACACTCAAACCCTCGGTCACGATGACATGTGATTTCGTGCTAGTCTACCCAATTTACACTCACAAGGCTTGGGTGAGGCACTTTCCAAAGGTTCTGCACGCTGGGATCGCCCCCTCCAAACCGATAACATTAGAAAGTCTCCTTCCTGACAAATTGACCATGGTGAAAATCGAACCCGGGTCTCATGGGCAGTTCTAACTACTCGGCCACTCTCTCTCTCTATCTATCTATCTATCTATCTATCTATCTATCTATCTATCTATCTATCTATCTATCTGATTCTCTTCATTATTTATCTGCTTCTATCACAAGTGGTATCTAGCTAGCTAGCTAGATACCACTTGATACCTGTGATAGAAATGGTGATATATATATATATATATATATATATATATATATATATATATATATATATATATATATATATATATATCAGTTATGTGGTGCAGGTCCAATTTATATTACGCGAATCATTCATACCAAAAGCAGATTATGAAGTTTATAAACAAGGATCATACCATTCATTAACGGATTCGAGGTTAATGTATTTTATTATTAAAAATTGTTTGCGAGAGTGATTCTTGCCATATCATTAACTTCATTATCTGCTTTTCGTATGAATGATTCGCGTAATATATATATATATATATATATATATATATATAAACAATTTGTAATTGATAGATATGAACAACACGTGATAGATATGAACAGACTGATATATATATATATATATATATCGAGAGAGAGAGAGAGAGAGAGAGAGAAAGAGAAAGAGAGAGGGGAAGAGGGAGAGAGAGAGAAATGTTGGTGCCGCTGGAGCCGGTTGTGGTTATGCTGCAGGAGATAACTGGATTCGATAAAAAGGAAAATGAATGTTTCTGAGGAAGAAACGGAATAAAAAAGATCGAACTGAATTTGTTAAGAACTAAAATGGAGAAAATAGAAAGCGTAACGAAAGAAATTTTTGTCTTAAGACAGAGAAATAACGAAAGAGTTGACCTAAACGTGAACATGGACAGGTATAAGAATTCACGTCGTAAATGAAATTGGGGGAAAATATCTCAATGAGCAAAAAAAGAAAGCTGTGGCCATCGACGGAGATATGTGAAGAAAAGAGAAGGGAAAAGAAGACGAAGAAATAGAGATAGATAGAGAGAGATAGATAGATAGAGAGAGAGGGGGACAGAGAGAGGGACATAGAGAGAGAGTGAGGGGACTCGGCATGAGGGTGTTTGTAAACACGTGTGAAAAGATTTAAACTTTGGGGTCTAAAAAGAGAGTAAATGTGAGAAGCAAACGCCATTTTTGAATAATGCATAAAAGGGAGATCACTCCGGAATGCATAATTCATTCTAAACTGAGTTCGCCATTTGAGAAAAACGGTATAAGATTTATCCGCCCATTTTTTTTTAAGTTCATTTATGATTTTGTTTGTATTTAGTTTCAACGTTTTTACTTTCCTCGCCAAGCCACGCCATTTCGTTTTCTTCGTTCCCCCCTTTTTACGATGTTTTAAATGAATCCATTTTATTTCCTGTTTTGTGCTTTCGTTGACTCGTTTTTCGTCTTCTCGGTTCAAACATTCTTTCTTCATGAACTAAGAAGACGAAAAACAAGTCAACGAAAGTTCGGTTCGTTTCTGCATCTCTCATCATTTTGCGTTCATTCCTCTATCTATCTATCTATCTATCTATCTATCTATCTATCTATCTATCTATCTATCTATCTATCTATCTATCTATCTCAGTCTGTTCACAATCTATCTATCTATCTATCTATCTATCTATCTATCTATCTATCTATCTATCTATCTATCTATGCCAGTCTGTTCATTATCTATCTATCTATCTATCTATCTATCTATCTATCTATCTATCTATCTATCTATCTATCTATCTATTGTGATTATTATGTATCTTTTCTCGCCGACTCCTTTCTTCTTCTTCTTCTTCTTCTTCTTCTTCAACACCTTCTTCTTCTTCTTCTTCTTCTTGGTCTGCTGTCTCTTACATTCTTCTCCTCTTCTTTCTTCTTCTTCTTCTTCTTCTTCTTCTTCTTCTTCTTCTTCTTCTTCTTCTTCTTCTTCTTCTTCTCCTTCTTCAAATAGTCATTCATTCCCCCCTCTTTCTCTTTCTTTCATTATATTTTCTTCTTTTTATTCATTCTTTTCTTTTTTAACCTTCCCCAATTTCATCCTTTTTCGTTCACTTATTTGTCTGTCACAACCTTTTATGTACGTAACTTTCTTGTTTTTTCCTCCATTGTGATATAAACTTTATTTCATTACTCTCGTCGCTTTCAAGCCAAATTTAGGAGATGCTGTTAGATTTTGAACGAGATAACACGAGATAATAGCCAGATTCTTTCTGAATTCTCATAATAAAAATAACATCGTTATATTTCTCTTTCTTTTTCCTATTGGTCAACCGACAACTAAAAATGGAGGAATTTAACCTGACAAGAAATGAAAACCTTTATGCTAAATTTTCCCTCTTTCTTTTTTTTTTTGTTAGAACGAGATCGCATCTCATTTCAGTTAATGTTGATTAGAAAAGTACTTAATGGATATTGTCTGACTCTGACATATGGTGTTGATTGCCATCGATGTCTGGTTGAGTTTTTGAATTTATTGATGCCCAGTCGAGTAAAAAGATTTACTTTGTGTGTATAAATACAAAATATTGCTCCAAAAACGGATAAGTGAAAGAGTACTTGCTAACTATGCTTACATCCACGATTTGGTTTACCTAAACGTTCAACAAGCGTTCAGTAATATTAAGGGGGATTTTTTTTCGTACGAAGTAATTGCATAACTCTTTTTCGTACCCACATTCATGCCAGACCCCACCTTGAAACGATCGCTAGCAATAGTTACTGGTGGAAAGTTTTATCTGATGTAATTGGTCAACAAACAAAATTTCTCATCTACTAAAGGTAATAATAATATCAGCCGTTTCCCTATAAGGAAACATTTGGAATTTATTAAGCGAGCTGTTAGCATAGCATTCGATTGAAATTTCTATAATCTTTCTCTTAAAACAATTTTTTCCTGAAAATTGGTTTCTCAAGTTCAGTGGCTGTTATCGCCCTTTCCAGTATTGACGGTGTTTTTGCTACCTAACTTTCTTTTATTTGAAATAGTGTTCAATGTCAACATCTTGATTACATTATTTTCTCTTCGAGTTATTAATTTTAGTTGTTGCTGCTGTTGAAAGTCCTTATATATATATATATATATATATATATATATATATATATATATATATATATATATATATATGTATATATATATATATTCATACATGTTTCATTAAATAATATAGATAAGTGTTGTCTATATATTTTAAAATATATAGACAACACTTATCTATATTATTTAATGAAACATGTATGAATGAAAAAATGCTGCCTAAATACACACAATATATATATATATATATATATATATATATATATATATATATATATATATATAGTGATTTTCCAAGCGTAGCTCAGATGTGGCACAAGGCCGAAGTATGGGGCACCCAGTGAGAATCGAACTCACTAGTCAGTCGTAATTGTTCTAGCGAGATAAGCTTGCTAACCATTACACCACCAGGTGATTTTACAAGCGTAGCTTAAATGTGGCACAAGGCCGAAAGTATGGGACACCCAGTCAGGATCCTTTTCGGCCTTATGACACATCTAAGCTACGCTTGTAAAATCACCTGGTGGTGTAATGGTTAGCAAGCTTATCTCGCTAGAACAATTACGACTGAGGAGTGAGTTCGATCCTCACTGGGTGCCCCCTACTTTCGGCCTTGTGCCACATCTAAGCTACGCTTGGAAAATCGCTACATATATATATATATATATATATATATATATATATATATATATATATATAGAACATTCGATTTCTGACCATCAGATCCGGGTTCAAATCTCACCAAGGTTGATTTGTCAGAAAATAGACTTCCTGGTTTTTATCGGACTGGAGGGGGTGATCCCAGCGTGCGGCACATTTGGGGCCGTCGATAGTGGTGCTAGCACGAAGTCAGAAGTCATAGTGACCGAGGGTTTTAGTGTGCTGGCCTTGTTCAGATTGTTGATCACGCTCTCTTCCAGAAACTGTAACTAAGGTCTGCTCAGCAGAGTTGCAGCATAAACCACAGATGGGATCTGTGAATATTAAATAAACACAAATGCGCCTGAGCAGACGTCTGCAATAGGGATTGGCTAGCCGCCCTAGGAGACGAGTATCCTCGAATACGAGTGGCCAGCTATATATTGGGATAGCGAAAGATGCCTTCTAAAATCTAAACAAAATAATAAGATACAGGAAATTTTCAGCAGAGTTGCTGTATAAACCACAGGTTGGCTCTGTGGGTTGGTTTGGTTTGTTTTACGGCATATCAACTTCAATGTCTTATCTAATGCCGACAACATTTTTATTTTTGGTAATATTTTTTCTTCAAAAATATATTGCTGGTAATATCTTTTTTTTTTCAAAAATGTATTGCTGGCAATGAATATGTTTTACAAAGTATATTCTGGTATTAAAACCTGTTTTTTACACTTATATAGTGCTTTGATTACAGTTTGGGGGCTAACTATTTACCCATATTTGGGACCCTAACAGGTGCTACCAACCCGGGCCAGAGTGGACCTAGGAACGCCAGCAAATAGGAGGTGGTCCCACGCTCGTCAAAACCTCCTGATCAGAGGCCTTGCTATTGGATGTAGTTTATCGTCTTATCCAGGACGGGGCTCTGTGGGCGTTGAACAAACACAAATGTGCCTGAACGAGTGGCCAGCTCTTATATATATATATATATATATATATATATATATATATATATATATATATATATATATATATATATATATATAAAAGTGAACATAGAAGTCAACACTTACAGTGTTTACATCAGATAAAACTTTCTACCGGTAACTAAGCCTCTAAGTGTTGACTTCTATGTTCACTTTTATATTTACACACGCTCTATCTCTGATATTGAGCACTTTATCCCATAAATATAGCACACTTTAAGACTATATTTCTTCATATATATATATATATATATATATATATATATATATATATTTCCACTTTGCGTAGCATCTAATATATAATGGTTAGTGTGTTGCATTTGATGTCCCCCCCACAACAACAAAAAAAAAAAAAACAAATATATGAAACAACTCGTAGAACCTGCCTGTTTTTCGACGATTCTAATTATTAAAAGTCTGTTTAAAATAAGGAAATTACAGCTTTTATGTCACCAACAGATAATATTAACAGCAACAACATTAAATTTCCGACCAGCGCTGTCGAGTAATAATGGCCATCGCTAATAACTTCAGACTGCGTTCACTCGTAGCCACCGATCGGAGAATGCGGCCGTATACACCTGACACTTTAGATATTTATGAGTTTAGCGCCTTGCACAGCATCTACATGAAAGTCTCAATCTGACGAGTTTATTAAAGAAGATGATTCTTTAACTTTATGTTTGTGGTTTTGTAGCAACTTGCGGTATTGTGGGAAACTATATCTAGTGCAGCTAATTCTATGTTCATTTTACTTATCTGTTATATTTAATTTGTTATAAATGGTCCAGACACCATATTTACTATTTTCATTTACTGATTCTACATCTTGGATTGAAATGATGGATTCAGTGATATGCTCATAGTTTCTCTTTTGCAAAATCTTCTTTTGATTCCTATATTTTCGAACATCTAATAATTTTTTATACTGGTTACATTTGTTATAATACTCGGATTAATAATATTCCAAAGAAAAACACCGGAGCCCAAGATTAGTGAAAGGTTTGTTTAATCCTGTAGATTAACATTACAATACTTGCGAATATCGTAATTAGTGCGACACTGTTTGCGACGATTTTGTGTTCCACTTGCGACTTCGTTCAGAGTCAATTGAAGACTCCATGTTCAACACTTTAGTGAAGCGATGGTCGGTCGTCTTTTTACAGAACAATTTTATTATACAGGGTTCGGCAGAAATAGTTCCCATATATACCTGCCAGAAATACGCCTCTACATAATGGTAAGACATTAGATAGATGAAAACATCATCGCCATTCACGCCTTATCATTCATCTTCATCATTATCGACTTTTCTATGGTTGATCGGAACTCCATTGACTGTTCGGTCCTGCATTGCTGTTCCCAGATCCCCGATGTCCAACCCAGGGTCCTGAGCTATAGTTTCTGGGAAAGTCACTTTTCGTGAGAAGACACTCCCAGAAGGATACCATAGGAGTAAGGATGAGACGATTTCCCCGCCCGCTCGGTAGCACTGACCGTCAAACTGTAATCGTTTTGGTTTGAGCTTAAGAGAGATTTGTCTCAGTTTTGCGTAAATTGTGTTAAACTTTGTACGGGATCTCCAACTGACGATCTGGATTTTTCTAAGTAGATTTCTATACGTTCTATCCAGTCGTCTATCAAGACGAGCAAATAATGTCTAAGTTTCTAATCCATACAGTAGGAGGAATTTATTTCTGGGAGGTATATGCGGGAGGTATTTCCGCCGCATCCGGTATTTATTATATGACGCGTTTAATTAAATTTATTGATAATATTACACATTTAGGATTATAAATTTATATACGAGAGATAATTTACAAGAATGGAAAGAAAAAGGACCTTTATATAAACAGTCAAGATCTTCAACCAGGAGATCAGAAGGGAGATCTGAATCAAGAAAAATAAAATGTTGTTGATGCACGAAGTTTAAATATTAAAAAATAATCAGAGCAACTATGTAGAATTGCTCTTTTATTTGGACTGGTACCGCCTTGTCCTTACCGTCCAGTCGTGACAGGTTTCAAAGGCGATTAGGCGGCCTTTTGGGTGATGAACTATTTTTTATTCTGCAACTAATTTACCACAGAGAAATCTCTCGCTATCCTCCAATGACAAATAACCAATTGGATGAAAACGTTCATTCATTGATCAGAAAATTGACTTGACCCAAAGAGTTGTTAGTTCAATACCTGGCATCAATGACAAAAGATTATATTTTTTTTATAATACTCGTATCAACACTGATTAATAATATTCGAAAGAAAAACACCGGAGCACAAGATTAGTGAAAGGATTGTTTAATCCTGTGGATTAACATTACAATACTTGCGAATATCGTAATTAGTGCGACACTGTTTGCGACGATTTTGTGTTCCGCTTGCGACTATTTTCAGAGTCAATTGAAGACTCCATGTTCAACACTTTAGTGAAGCGATGGTCGGTCTTTTTTTTACACATCAATATTAGAACTATTGTCCTTATCTTTATTGTTGTTATCCCAACGTTTCGGGTGTTGTTTCCTACTGCCTTCTTCAGGTGTATATCCATGTGGATAACCTACAGTGAATTCTGAATTGAATCCTTTATTTAATCTACGGGGTTAGACTGATCTCGTTCCACTGCCCATGTCTAGGGATATCTTGTCGAGTTCTTATTTTTAGTACTGCTCAGTTATTCTTCGCCCGCTCTCGCCTAGTCCAAGTACACCCTGCCCGGTTGTACTGGATGTTGTTTCATTTGTTCAATATCATTCGTATCCCACGTATAAACATGTATTTGGTAGATACAAAAAGATTCTATGTCTCCATTGAAATTTATGTTAAAATTAAATACAGCTTTGAATAGTAAATTTCAAATGAATGAAATATAAACAGATTTCCTAATCATAGACATCAGTCTTTAATAAAAATAGTATTTTGAAATATTTAAAAAAATCATTTCACTCCATGCAAGTCGGTAATGACGCTAGTACGCAGGGGGTCACAGGGAATAAAAGTGAAAGAGAAGACTGAGAATAGGGAGGAGAGATTGAGGTTGCATTTAAATTATTGAAGATTGTAATTATCAGGGTAAGAGGGAAACGGAAGGGAGTTCCACAGGCGGGAAGTGCGAGCAAAGAAACTTCTGGAATAGAAGTGTCAGATGCATTTAGCTATTTCAACTGTAAACGGGTGGGACCTAGATTAAATTCATGTAGCCTGGTCAGCAGGTAAAGAAGCTCATCAGTACTATTGCCATTAAAATATTTGTAGAAAAGACAGAGGGAAGCCACTTTACGTCGGTGAGAAAGTGACTGAAGTCGAGATGCCAAGTCAGGATCGATTACATTACAGATCTTTCTTTGACAGGATATTGTGGAGAGCCACGATTGTCCATATCCAGAAGTGATACTTCACATTAAAGAAGATACCTGTTTTATTTGTTTCTATATAATACCAGTGTAATTGCCCTTCTTTCAAGACTCGCCTCTTCTCTGGTTCCACCGATAAATACCTACAATCAAAAACAGTTGAAATTTCTGGGATACAAAATGAGAAAAGAAGGTTTGGAGAAATTAACACACATAGGAAGGGAAGCCACGTCACTTCGGTGAGAAAGTGGCTGAAGTCGAGATGTCAAGTCAGGGTCGATTACATTACAGATTCTTCTTTGGATTTTGTCAAGAATCGCGAGGTGTACGGCAGCCGCCCCAGGCCAGGTAGAGCATACAGAAACTCTTCACTTAAAGACTGGGTTCCGTTTCAACGACCTGTTCGCTAAACGAAATCGTCGTTAAGTGAGATGTTGAAGCTGATCGCTATTTCAGTTATTCTACGAGTGTAAAGCAGTTTCAGAAAGATCTCATGTCACTTTTGCGTCATTTGTCAAAATTCTAATTTATTTCGAACTGTATATACAGTACAGTAAGAGCAAGAAACAAATTGGAAAGCCAGCTCTGGATTTCATACAATGCATCTTTATTTACACTATCTACATGCAGACTATTGTCCTCATCTTTCTTACAGTTATCACAACGTTTCGGCCTTCATCAGGCGTAGATAGGTTCGCCTATCATCCGATTCACACTCCTCCCCTGTCTTTTGTAGAGGTTTAGCTATCGTTTCCTCTTTGGGATTTGGTTCCTGGCTTCATTGTTAATTTTCATTCGCTTTCATTCCCAGTAGTCCCTTGCGTCTTAGTGGCATTATCGCCTTGCTCGGGGTGCATTGACAAAAAATATATTTAATCTACGAGGGTAGACTGTACTCATTCGAATGCCCGCGGGCGTATGAAGGCCGGAGAGCAACACGGCTGAAACGTGATAACAACACCAAAGATGAGGACAATAGTGTTAACTCCTCATCCTAGAAATGAATTTTTGGGACTTATAAACTTAATGTCTCAGTAACCATTTTCTCTTCTAGATACATATACCATCCATTTTAGTTGTTGCTGCTGTTGGAAGTCTTTAAGGGGAGTTTTTTATGCTATTTAATACAGTTGTTTGTTAGCGATTGTGTAGTGTCAGTCTGTGAGATCTACTGAAGGATAGTCTCTCTTAAGATCTGAAGGGTTTATTTGTTTGAAGCCAATTTTAATCAAGGATCTGTGAAAATAGTTTTATATAGCTGATAGTTTAGTCCCTTGAGCCACGGACCATTATAAGTACTAGCCCTTCATAGATTGATAGAGAGACAAACCAAACAGATATTTACAATCCGATTAGTCTTTCCCAACGCCTGGTTGTGCATTTCTCCATACTGCAATCTCATGCACACTGTACACGCATCACTTGAAAGAAATGGTGGTCAATTAATCCTCACCAGTATATAAAAAAGATAATCAAGCCGTCGAAAATTGGAATTATCACTTGATCTTAAGGAGTGACAAAAGATGGCGGTCGTGCAGATGATGAATGATGACACACGTTAACATGGACCCAACAGCAAGTGAAGAGACGCCTAGCGGTCAGCACTGGAAGTAGTGGCCTTTTCTTTTGAGTAGTAGCAAGAAAAGAGCAGCAAATACTTTTAGATTGTAAGATTTTTCTTAGATAATAAGAATTTACTAATTAACCCATAACTAGAGGGGAAAGGTGGTTTCATACATTTCCCAACGGTTTTTGCGCGTAATATAACGAACCCGACTGGAATTCGGCCGTTGAACGCTTCTCAAGTGATATATGTTAGAATTTCGAACCGAACCCTTTATTTCGCCCATTGGTTAGATAGTTCTAGTTCCACGTGCCATGCCTTTTCTGGATATTTTAGTTTCAGTTATTTCCCTTTAGTGACTGAAGTTTTTGTCCACCCCTGCTGTAGTCACGTATTGAACACACATGTCACTGAATTACTTTAACCAAAGCTTTTTTTCCAATCGGTTAGTGTATGAATTTTTGGGACATATAAATCTAATGTTTCAACAAGCATTTTTACCAGAGCTCATATTACAATTTGGTATTTTTGCTTTTTTTCTAGCACTCCGTATTACTGATTCCCATATTGTATACATATGCTGGGTCGACTTAGGAGATTTTTACGGCATAGCATATGCCCCGATTCCTTTAGTTTTCGTATTTTCCAGTTATGTTCTCTGTCTATTATTGATAACTGTAATAGCTATTTCTAATATTGATAAAATCTGGAAGTATTATGTAAATGAACATCATGATTATATAATTTTTTCTCTTCTAGATATATATACCATCCATTTTAGTTGTTGCTGCTGTTGGAAGTTTCCAAGGGGATTTCTTTATGCTATTTAATACAGTTCTTTGTTAGCGATTGTCTAGCGCCAGTCTGTGAGATCTGCTGAAAGATAGTCTCCCTTAAGATGTGAAGGGTTCATTTGCTTGAATCCAATTTTAATCAAGGATCTGAGAAAATAGTTTTACATATGATTGGAAATTTAAACCCAACCCATTATTTCGTCCACTCGGGTAGATTGTTCTAGTTTCACGTGCCATGCCTCTTTCGGATGTCTCAGTTATCTCCCTTTAAGTTTTCTCTTTTCTCTAGGTATTGAACTCACAATTCTTTGTGTGAAGTCACTTTTTTTCAACCAACGCTTTTATTCACTGGACCATGTATCCTTAAGCACACCAGGGAATGAATCTTTGGGACTTCTAAAATTAATGGCTCAGTATTTATTTATTTTTTTTTACTAGAACTCATATCGCAATTTTGTTTTTATTATTGCTTTTCTTTAGCTTTCCTTATTACTGGTCCCCACATTGCATTCATGTCTACGCTTGGCCGGCTTAGGAGATTTTTGTCGCCTAGCATATGTGCCGATTCCTTAAGTTTTCGTATTTTCCAGTGATGTTCTCTGTCTATTATTTCAACCCCATCCCACAGGTGATATCCAGTGACTTGAACCAAAAGTGTTGTGAGTTCAACCTGGCCACAGCAGAGGTGAACAAAAAAAAAATGGAGGATTGATTTACTAAAAGAGAAATAAATGAAATTGAAACTGGGATATTTGGAAGAGGCATAGCACGTGGAAATAGAACAATCTACCCCGGTGAACGAAATAAAGGGTTCAGTTTGAAATTACAATCACCTGATGAAGACCGTAGCGTGAAACGGTCGAAATGTCGTGAGTATGACAACAAAGATGAACAATGTAAATAGTTACAATACCTCATCTCAGAAATATAGACAGATCCTGAAGAAGGCCGGAGCGTACAATGGTCAAAACGTCATGAATATGGTGACGAAGATGAGGACAACAGCCTGAACAATGTAAATAGTGTAAATAGCGTGTAACTAATTACACTAAGCAAAACGAATCCATAAGAGTATTTTTAACGTTTGCAATATGTTTTTTAATCTTTTCACTCCAAGTAAGGCAATAAAGCCACTAAGACACAAAGAGTTATTGAGACTGAAAGAATATAAGAAAAAGAAAAACTACAATTAAAGAGAGAGGACAATAAAAGAACATGAATAAGAAGACAAATGATAACAATTGTCATTGCATTTAAATTTGTGAAGGTCAAAGTTGACTGGAAAGCAGGAGCCCGGAAGACACTTTCACAAGAGAGACGTGCGAGATAAGAAACTATTAGGATAGAACTTGCGGTTATATCTAGCCATTTCAACTGTAAAATGATGAGACCTTGAACTTAAATTCACACAGTATAGGTGCCATAGATAAAAGTGTAGTGGATCATGCGGTGTGTGAATGGAAGCAGAGAAGATGAGTTATCTCTAGGTTATGGCTTCCGCTGGCCGGTCCAGCTACATGGGAATGTTGGACTTTAATGGAGAACCAAAGAAACAAACAAGACCGATATACATGTATGCGAACAAATATATATTAATAACAAATAGATTAAAACACGAATTACAAATACATTGAAGACGTGAAGAAAATGTTACAGTGTCTGCATGGAGAGTTGTGTGTGTTGAATTGAATGTCCGTACGGGGTGAATTTTGTTTTAGCGTATTCCCAGAATATGGGAAACGCTGGTTGTGTATAAGAGTTCACATATTGGAAATTTTAAGAGAAAGTTTTATACCTCGCCTCACGCGCGAGGTTGCGGCCCGCGGCCGAAGTCGAGATAGTTGCTCGCACGTGCGCGTAAGCAGAGAAAAGAGAGAAAGAGGCGAAAGGTCAGCCAGTATTTATACTCCCGGGAGAGAGAGAGAGACCCCTGTTGACGGGTTAAGGAAATGAGGAGGAGCTAACTGCGACAATACCTCCCCTCTGGATTAAAAGTTGTAGGAAACGAACTTTTAGAATGTAAAAAGTTTTGAAGGTTATTCTTGTGTGCTGAAAAGAAAATGTGTCCGTGGTTGCGATGCGTGCTTCGACGAATGTGTTTGTGTTGTCGGGGTTGTATATTTCTCTAGTGAGTCAGAGGAACGTCGGTAGTGTTCAGCGTTTATCCACGTTGAGTTTAATTTGTCGTCCCGTCAACCTGTTTGCTGTCCTCATCGTACTTTTGCTTGAAAAATGAGGTTGTTTTGGGGATGCGAGTATAAAATTTGCGCCCAAGATTTAAGCAGCGTTGTGTGAAGTTGGGTTGCTGGTCAGCGACGATGGTCGGCCAAGTGAATGATGAGAACTGGAAGCGCGTTGCCATGTTGAGCTGATGTAGAATATCTACCGAGTGTCGAATGAAAGTTGGGAAAATTTGCTGTTACTGACGGTAGAATATCGTTCTCGCAAAATTCTTAAGTCATTCGAATTGCATCGTTGCAGGGTGAGAAAGGACAGTGAGTCGCCTTTGCTTGAGAATGAGGTTCACACTTTTTCTATTTCAGTTCAGAAGAAAGTTGAGTTTAGTTAAAAAAAATGGTGTTGTGTTCTCTGTTGGTAAGCCGGGTGAAATTGAGGTCAAGCGTCGCCGAGAGAAAGAAAAGGTCAAGCAATATAGACCAGTAGAAAGAAAGAGTTGTAAAGGTTTGCTTGTAGTAGTAATTGTTATTACCACGTGGTGTAAGAAAAATTCCTTTTTGCGTGTAGGAGAAAGTTGTTTTGTAGACATGTTGTCTGAATTAAAAGTTCTTTTGTTAATAGTTCTGCGTGCGTAGGATAGAAAAGTTTCCAATATTGGTGCTGTATGTTTCTCTCATTTGAAAGGTTTGTATCAGAATTTGTTCGCACATATGTATCGTCCTGCGTGTGTTCGAATCACGTCGGGGTCACCATTTGTAGTGGACCATGCGGTGTGTGAATGTGAGAAGAGAAGATGAGTTATCTCTAGGTTAAGGCTTCCGCTGGCCGGTCCAGCTACATAAGAATGTTGGACTTTAATGGAGTCCAAAGAAACAAACAAGACCGATATACATGTATGCGAACAAATATATATTATTAACAAACAGGTTAAAACACAAATTACAAATACATAGAAGACATGAATAAAATGTTACAGTGTCTGGATGGAAAGTTGTGTGTGTGTTGAGTTGAATGTCCGTACGGGTGTGTATTTTGTTTTAGCGTGTTCCCAGAATATGGGAAACACTGGTTGTGTATAAGAGTTCACATATTGGAAATTTTAAGAGAAAGTTTTATACCGCGCCTCACGCGCGAGGTTGCGGCCCGCGGCCTAAGTCGAGATAGTTGCTCGCACGTGCGCGTAAGCAGAGAAAAGAGAGAAAGAGGCGAAAGGTCAGCCAGTATTTATACTCCCGGGAGAGAGAGAGAGAGACCCCTGTTGACGGGTTAAGGAAATGAGGAGGAGCTAACTGCGACAAAAGTAATATTTATTTGGAAACTAACCTAAACATACCACAGTATTCCTTAAACCAAAAAACCAAAAACAAAACAAAAAACACATTTTAACTTACCATTCTTACTACAGTCACCATAATACCTGTGAGTCTCTATGAAGTCCTAACTAGTTCCTATATGTGCAATTTGCCTGTGGGAATGGGGAATAAAAATAACAACTTTTAAAAATGGAACCCCCAGTGAATTACAATTTTATATACAAAACAACTAAACAAAATAATGTTAGTAATAACCCTACCCCCACCCACCACCCATAATTTTAATCGTGGCACAAACATCAGTTAACTCGACTCAAAGATGAATGTTCATCAGAACAATTACCCTGAAAGTATTTATAGAAAATGCACGGGGAATCCTCACTATGGTTGTGGGAAAGTGACTGAAGTCGATATGCCAGGTCAAGACCAATAATATTGCAGATTGTTATTTGGATTTTATCAAGAATCTTTAAATATATAGCAGGACCACCACACCATGTGTGGCAACAATATTCAAAGCATGGACGAATGGTAGACTTTAAATATGTAAAGAAAATGTTCGTGACATTTTAAGAATTTGACCAATCATTAAAAATACCATTTTTTTTTCTGATTTAATCAAATTTTAAGGTTCTTCTGCTACTGAATGATGGTTGAATGTTTTTACTTTTGGTTTTTGCCTTGCAGTTTTATGCATAACATTTGTTGTCGTCTCTCTTTCAAATTTTTCTCTCAATTGTTATCATTATTAGTATTTAAAAAAAATCAGTTTGAACGACAAACATCTTTCAAATTAATATCCGATGCATTTAATAACAAACTAAAACAACACGAAAACAATCAAAGAATTAAAAAAAAAAGAAAAACAGAAGAGAAATGAAAAGAAAAGAAAAGAAACAACGAAACGAATAAAGTCTCGTTTAGCCTGACCAAGTCGCGGAGATGGATGTGATTAGCAAACTAATTATCGCGAGAAATAGCGTTTTTTGTTTCAAATTTCCGGTTATTTGAATATCTCGTAATGCACGTTTTGAGCGGCTGCGCGGAAGTTACTTCCGGTGCATTAGACCAGATGTAAAGCGAATCATCCAATAATGTTAGACGTTCTGGAGTATCAAAACACCTTAGAGCAGGAGACAGACTCATACAAAGAAAAGAAAAAAAATGATGAGAAAAAAACAAACGATTATTTATATTTTTATTGTCTAGAAATCGGTGTCAATATTTAAAAAAAGATAAAAATATTGCTTGATTAATTACAATATTTTTAGAGAACTGGAGTGAAAACCAAAAGATATACGGTTTGATTTCATTCTCCTGTTTAATGAGACTACTTTCATTATAATTCTTTAATTCCCGTAATAGGCAGACTCACTTAAGATATTGTAGAAGCCAAATCGTTGTATCTTTAGCCTTGATTAACAACCAGTCTACGAGACAGAAATGCATCGGTTGTAATGTAATATTATATTAATAGTGTCTAAGAAAACGGGACTAATTTTTTATACGTAATATAACTTATTCACTTCTAGACTCCATCTAATTGATGTTCAATCATGGGTATGCTGTTTCTGGTCTTTCTCCGAACATTCAATCTTAGGATATGAGAGATTCTGCCGTCCCCTTAGTAGGCGGGGCGTTTATATAACTTTCTGTCATCGGTTTGTCACGTGTTTGGATATCGAAAGCTCAGCTGGGTTCTCTTTCTTGTTTATGTTGGTGCATCATTTGAGGCCCGATTCTGCACTTGATGACTCTGAATACACCGTCCTGTTCAGCTCTCGAGGCATCTAGATCTTTTGACATTCTGAGGTGGCACCGAGTACAAAACCTACTCCAGCATCTCTTAGAGTATACGTATTCAAGATTCTAATGGACATTAAATTCGTTTCAACATCTTATATATCCTGGCATCCCATACTACAGTGACGTACCACGGTAAAAGCAGTTTTGGGAGGTGAGGGATTAGGAATTATCCTTCCGCAACCACACCCCCATTAAAAGATATCACGCATCATGGTAATATTAGCTGTTTCCTTATACGGAAGCATTCGGAACTTACTGACCGAGTAGCTGTTGAAATTTATAAAATCTTTATATTAAAATATTTTTTAGGAAAATAAGTTTCTCAAGAAGAGTAAATGTTATCATTCTTTCCAGTATTTTGTTTTTAGAGTGTTTTTCACCCTGTAGAAGGCTCAAGGGCCACTCGAAGTAGAGTGTTACAGAGTAAGAGGTACAGCTTATGCGGATATGTGCGGAGGATAACGGTTATCTCTGGACTTGAAGAGGTTAAGATTGTAGTTATCGGGGAAGCAACCTCTTGGGAGTCGATTTCACAAATCAAGAAGAAACTGTTTGAGTGGAACTTACATCCCACCAGGGAAGGGAATGAGTGTGGTTTGCTACAATGTGCATCTTGGACATAGGCGATCAAGGCTCTCCACTATTTCCTGTTCTTTTTAGCTCAATAAATTTTTGTCATTTTGTTATCCCTCCTAAATCTTGTTCCGCCATCAATTTACTCAAGCTCTTTCTTCTCCATGTACCTTGTCCCTTCAGGGCGTATGCGATCATGGCTCTCCACGATTTCTTGTCTTTTTTAGCTCTTAATCAGTTTTGTCTTTTTGTTATCTCACCTAAATCTTGCTCCGTCATCTATTTACGTAAGCTCATTCTTTTATGCGCCATGTCGCTTCAGAAAGTAGACGATCATGGCTCTCCACGATTTCTTATTTTTATCCCTTTTAATAAATGTTGTCTTTTTGTTATCTCTCCTAAACCTTGTTCCGCCATCTATTTACTCAAGTTCATTCTTCTTCCCTGCGCCGTATCCCTTCAGGACGTGAGCGATCATGGCTCTCCACAATTTCCAGTCCTTTGTAGTCCTTAATCAATTTTGTCATTTTATTTCTTCTAAAGCTTGTTTCGCCATCCATTTACTCAAGCTCATTCTTCTTCATCCCTGCGCCGTATCCCTTCAGGACGTAGGCGATCATGGCTCTCCACAATTTCCTGTCCTTTGTAGTCCTTAATCAATTTTGTCATTTTGTTATTTCTTCTAAACCTTGTTTCGCCATCGATTTACTCAAGCTCATTCTTCTTTTATGTGACGTGTCCTTTCAGTACGTATGCGATAATGGCTCTCCACTATTTCCTGTCGTTTTTAGCACTTAATAAATTTTATATTTTTGCTATTTCTCCTAAAACTTGTCCCGCCATCCATTTACTCAAACTCATTCTTTTACTATGTGAAAATTAGGCCTGTTGGAATTAAGGAATGTATTTCATCTGAACACTCACTATGGAAATAGCGATAGAACAGTGAGAAGTTTGCGAGGTCTCGTCTGTGAGAAAAGGACCGCAGGGCGGAAATTTATGGCCTCAAAGACGCGGACTATGTCATTATTCTTTCTTTTCGAGTTAATATGTGATATCCATTTTAGTTTTTGCTAGTGTTGAAAATCCTGAAGTGATATGGCTTCTGTTATGCGGTACACGTCTTTGTACTTCGTCCATGCTTAGAATATTGCTGCCACATATAGTCCGGTACCCCAGCTATTTACCCCGAGCTCCTTGATAAGATCCAAAGGAGAATCAGCAATATTACTGATCTTGATCTGGCGGCTCGGCTTCAGTCGCTTTCCCACTTCCGTAAGATTGCCTCTCTGTGTCTTTTCTATAAATACTTTTATGGTAACTGTTCGGATAAACTCTTCGCTATGGTACCTAGACATTTTGAATTTAAGAGCAGTACTAGACTGGCGTCAAGATCTAATCGATTTACAGGTGAGCTGGCTAGATGTAGCCATGAGTTTTATGCTAAAAGTGTCTTTTCTCGCACTTCTCGCTTGTGGAACTCCCTTCCGGCCCCATTTCCAGTCAACTTTAATCTGAAAAAATTTAAATGCAACGCCAGTCGCTATCTACTGTTCTCCTCATTACTCTCTTCTCTTCCCGCTCATTATTAATGTTTCTCTTCTTAATTCTTCCACACCCTGTAACTACTTGTGGCTTTACTGTCTTGCATGAGGTGATACCTTTAAAAAAACAAAAACTTGTGTAATGTCAGTCCACGTGGTTAGAAGGAGGATGGTCCTCTCTAAGACCTATATGCTTCATGCTCTCGAAGCCTTTCATTAACTATTGATCTGATAAAGCGGCTGTGTACAACGGATAGTTTTGTATTCCTGAACGGGCTTGGCGCTATGCATGACATCTCCATATTAAAGTCTCGACTGCCGAGACTATTTACGAGTATGACTTGAGTTGTAGGTTAATGCCTATTTTTGTAGAAACTGGCAGCATTGGACTGTCTATTTTATGTTTAATTTCCTTATCACCTCTACTAAATTTGTTATAACTAATCTATGGACTTATTTATTTGAAGAATTTATTACTTACTAACCTAGAAGCCACCCCCGGGCAAATTATAGGCTAGCTTCTGTGGAGGGCTTTTGGGCCTTCGGATTTCTACTTTCAGCATCCTATGTACGTAAACGTTATAAGAATTTAGAAATAATACAATTATTTTAGCTTTATTCGACACCTTAATTCGGCATAATCTTTCTTCGTATACGCAGCTTATCTCCATAGATTGTTAACATTTATTTTGTACGCAATTTTTATTTTCTTTAAAAATCACCATTCTTTATGGTCCCTTCACATAAAGTCACTCTTAGGAGATATTAGGGACCCGAACTATGTAATATTTCGAATACGTCACACTATGCGCGCTAGAAAAAGAAAACATATGAGCAATGTGCCGTGCCCTGTTTAAGTTTTAATTACGGTTTAATGAGACAAAAACAATTGCAATTGCGACGATAAACCAAAATTAAAGTTAAACATTTAATAAAGAATTGTTTTTTTTTAAACCTTTCACTCTGTTCGATATTTAAATTTAACTTTAAATGAGTGATTTATTTAATTTTTAATAACGTGTAAATACAGTAGTTACTACCTGTTACTTCAGGTTGTTTATGATTAGCCGAGATTGAAAAACGGACAGACGGACGGACACACGTACACTGCGCCTTATTTATATACATTAATTGCAAATTGGGAATTTTTTGTTGGATGCTTTCATTCCAATTCCAGATTATAATTTCTGTTTTGGAAATATTTATCTTAAGTTCACTTTCTTGGAACTCTTGGTAGAGGATGTTGAATTTCTGTTCTGGGAAAAGGAAACGGACAAGTGTGAGGAAGATGATAGGAAGTGAAAGCTATGTATGTGTATATAAGGATTATGACATTTCTGTAATGCTAAGATCCTGTGTCATAAATCGATGAACTTTTATTCAAAAGTAATGGAAAAGGTATTACTTTGTTTTACTTCTTGAAAAAGGTCACCCCAAACCGAAAATTCGATTTTACCATAAACGCAAAAAAGGTAAAAATGAAAATATTTCAGAAGCTTTACTATTCAATTTTCTAATGATGTAATTGGATGTCAAAAATATCATAAACTTAGAGGATATCTACGTGTGTAAAATTCTTAGTTGTGATACGAAGTCTGTAGAGCCGTGATTCTCAACCATGATGTGGAGAATTCCCCCAGGGGAAAATCTTTTGGCTTTCCAGTGGGTGGGGAAATACTTTACTTAATCAGAAGTTTCTCATTGACCGTAATCTTCATCAGAATAAAGTAAATCTAAATACTTTTATTGAACTTTTTTGTTTATAGAATTACAATACCCTGGCATTCTATTGGACTTTTTGTTTATTGAAGACTACTTCAGTTTATTTATTTAATATTTAGTTATGATTTAAATCAAATTACTGCACATGTATTCAATTTAAAAAATCCATCACCTTTTTCTGTTGCTATTAAATTTGTAAAACTCCTCGATAAAAAGAATACAGGTAAATGTATATGTATTTATGTGGAAAAGAATGAAGATTATCAACAATATATGCATATTATTTGGAATGTACCTTCTGAGTCGGAAAATCTTGAAAAGTGGGGGTTTATGACATTCTGACTTATGGGGAAAAGGGTGCAGTGGGCAAAAAAAAGTTTCTCTAAAACAATATGCCACCCGCAAAGATTTTCTTTTATAGATCTAGAGTTTAAAAAGCATGACGTGGTCATTCTGTGGATAAACCTGGATATGAATCCGTGTCCTCTGGAAAAGAGATATCCATAATCTGTATATCTACCCACTCAGTGCCTCGGTGGAATATTGAAAATAAAGTTATAGGAATTATTTTATTTGAAAAAACTTGTAGAATATTTTTAAACCCATTTTTTAAACAGTATTACAATATCCTGGTATTCTATTAGACTTTTTGTTTATTGAAGACTACTTCAGTTTAATTATTTAATAATTAGTTATGATTTAAATCAAATTACTACACATGTATTCAAGTTTAAAAATCCATCAACATTTTCTGTTGCTATTAAATCTGTAAAACTCCTCTATAAAAAGAATCGATGCAGATGTATATGTACTTATGTGGAAAAGATTGAAGATTTTCAATAATATATCCATATTATTTGGGATGCACCTTTTGAGTCGGACAATCTTGGAAATTGGGGGTGGGGTTATGACACTCTGACTTATGGGGAAAAAGGGGTCACTGCGAAAAATGGTTTAGAACCACAGCTGTAAATAGCATTGGTTTTCGTCTTATATCTTCTATTTCTCCTTAAATTTTCAAGATCGACGTGATTAAGTAGGCTAAACATTTTTGTCTATACGTGTATTGTCTTCGTCAATTATGGCGTTTCACTCATGAATATGAAAACAAATTATTTCCTGTGCCTATATCGTCACTATACTGATTACCATCGATTCTACCTCAAAGGCCCAAGAGCCAATCGAGGTAAAGGGTTACAGAGTAATAGGCACAGTTTACGGGTATGTGTGTGAAAGATAACGGTTAGCCCTAGATTTGAATAGGTTAACATCGTAGTGATCGGGTAAGCATCCTCGTGGGAATTTGTTCCACAAAGCAGCGGTTTCTGGAGAGAAGCTGCTCGTGTGGAACTTACACGTAATCAATAGAAGACGAAAGGAATGAAGACGGTTCGCTACAATGTTCTTGGAATATCGGGTCCTAGCCGTGGAGGAGAGAACTAGCGGAACCAAGGAATGTAGATCGTCTGAGCATTTTCCATGAAAAATATCGATAGTGCAGGGAGAAGCTTGGGTCGTTTTGTTTGTGGAGAAAGAGTTTCTACGGTGGGAAATAATTCATCACCCCCAAGGAGGTGGAGGCGCTTTAGGACTGTATCGACACTGGAAAGTGAAGCCTGGGCCTCTCCCGCCAATATATGGCAGTAGTATTCCATTTGTGTCCTGATCTGGGTATTGGGACGGTAGAGTATGACAGGAGGAATCAGGTACTTACTGAAGCAGTCCAGAGAACTGACCATATTTCCTGTATTTTTAGCAATGGGTCGTATGTACGAGCTCTACTAGAGGTCTGGGTTGAGTTTAAGGACCAATAAAGCCTGTCTTAGTCTCACGACATGATTTGGCGCGATTATCATCAGTTGCGTTCAAGGCCTTCCCGAGAGAAAGCTACAGGCGAAATTTCAGGGGTCCACTCGGTGATAATGGAACGTATAGGCGAATGGTCGCTACAATCGCTTAGAATATGTTCTGGGCAATATTGACTATTTCACAACATAAAAGATAATTGCTATATATATAGATCTACTCTTTAGCTTAAAACTTCTTGGTTGTGACCTGAGTCACTCAAAAAAACATTCGCCAAGAAGATATACAGTGTAACCCGGATATAAGAGAAACCCTGATATAAGAGGATTTTCTCTGGTCCCAAATTAGAGCCTGTGTTAATGTATATATAATAGACCAAACCCGGATATAAGAGAAACTCGGATATAAGAGACTTCTCCGGTCCCGACAACTCTCTTATATCCGGGTTACGCTGTATTAATTCGCTGCATTTTTCTTGATACCGCCAACTTTATAAGTTCATACCGTCAAGAACCATCTAAAACGCTTTGGTTAACTTTGTGTGAATGACCCAACCTTTAGCTTAGCCATCATATCAATCCAAAATAAATACATTACTAAAAGTTATTGTTTTCTTTTAAATTTTTAAAAGATTAAATACATGGCTTGTAAACAATTCTATGGGTTGTTGATTCCATCACTCTTCAGTTACGAGTTTTGAACAAAGTTATTTAATGTTATAATTCGTGGTATAGATCAATCTCCTTCAAGTAGGCTAGGATAATTTATTCTTTTATCTTCTTGAATAGGTCCTCTAGGCGTATACGTCCTCGTTGACGTATAGGGACAAAGTCACTACAATCGATTAGAATATGTTTTACGGTACATGCCTTTTGACATGCTGCACATTCAGGAGGATATCCATTTTTAGGAGTTATATAGGCGTGTCCTATCCTATACTAATTCTTGGAAAGAAAGTCTGAAACCTTGCTGCCATTCTCCTAAAACTTTTTAAAGTGTATCGCTTGTTTGGTAGTTCCATAGTTCCGCGTCTTGGGTAAGACGATAAACTACGTCCGCGTCCTGGGTAAGACGATAAACTACATCCGCGTCCTGGGTATGACGATAAACTACGTCCAACTGCAAGGCCTCTGATCAGGAGGTTTTGAGGAGCGTGTAACCACCTCTTAATTGCTGATGTTCCTAGGTCCACCTTGACCCGGGGTGGTAGCACCAGTTAGGGTCCCAGCTATGGGTAAAGACCTAAACCCCAAACTGAGGTCAAAACAGTATGAAAGTGTAAAAATATGTTTTAATACCAGAAATATTTTTTCTTAAAAAATAAAGCAATACATTTTTGAAGAAAATATTATTACCAGCAATACTTTTTTGAAAAAAAATATTATCAGCAATAAAAATGTTGTCGGCATTAAATAACCCATTGAGGTTGATATGCCGTAAAACAAAATAGACCAAACCAGTCTAAACCAAAAAATACATATTCTGCTCATACGAATCTATCCTAAAAATGTTGTCTTCATTAAATAACCCATTGACGTTGATATGCCGTAAAACAAAATAAACCAAACCAATCTAAACCAAAGAATACATATTCTATTGATACGAATTTATCCTAAAAAATGTTGTCGGCATTAAATAACCCATTGAGGTTGATATGCCGCAAACCAAACCAAACCAAACGAGTTCCTTCGACAAGGATCTTGGAAAAATAGCTCGGAACCCAAAATGGGACAAATATATGGGTGGGGGCTCCTGTAAAATATTATCAATTTCTTTTTAAAAGTTAGAGGAATTGGCTTTAGTTTTAGGTTTTTTGACAGGGTTTAATAAAACTGATAGCTGTTTTATTAACCAAGGTGGGTTTTCTAGAATAATAGATTCAAGGCTTAGGATAGTGTCTATATATATATATATATATATATATATATATATATCTTTAAATCATTAATAATGTTTTCCATTTCGTAATGGATTTTCCATTTATTAATCTGACAGATTTGATGACTTTAAATATAATTTTTAATGGATACCCATATTTGAGTAGACGTTGCGTTTATTTATTAAACAGTTTATTTATTTTCGTCTACCGGCCTAAATATTCGGGAAATCTTATGAAAGAAAATACGCTTTCTCCGATAGGATATTTAAACTGGCAGACGGCCTGAATATCCTGTCAGAGGCAATATTCAAGACAGCCTGAGAGACACTAACGTTTATAACGTCCTATTAAACTTTGCTTGAACAGCGACACATGAGTCGGTCTAAGCTCGTCGGATTCAACAACTGTTCCCTCTGACCAGTGGGGTCACAGTTTCTAATCCTACCGGAGTGCACATAATTTTCTTAATAAGATTTATCGATTATTCAGGCCGGTAGATGAAAATAAATCAATAAATATATTGTTTAATAAATAAACGGAGCGTCTACTTAAACATTGCCATATACTAAAAATAACATTTAGTTGATAAAATATTTTCTATGTATAGACCGATATGTTTTATGGTTGTTTGGTTGAATAGATAATATTTATAAACTATACTTTTAATTTTTGATTTTGAAACTAGAATATGGAAAATATGAACTTTCAGTGGTCACAATATATTGAAAACAGAAGGCGTCTTTTTAAGCTGATGAAAGAGGATATTCGTTAAGTGAGGTAGATAGCTGGACATATAGAAAAATAATAACGAGGTGAGAACTAGAAAGGAAAGCCGTTAATATTCCTTTCCCGATTTAATTTGATTTCCTGTCGTTGCAGTTATGATTTTTCGTTTGCTATTTTTGTCTGATTTAAATCAGTTTCTTGCCTGATGTTTTGTATTTTACTCATTGAGAATGCTCGTTACATTCTGTAAAAAAAATGTCCGCCATTTTGATGTATGATAGCTTCTGTCTCTCACTACAAATTGGGTGAATGTAATCTGTCTTTGTTTGTCGGCACGGGTTCATGGTAGTGATCCGATTAAAGGCAATCAGTTGATTGGATGTTGATCTCTCTTGAAATTCGACCCCTTTCAGCATTTCGTGTATTTTCTTTTGTGTATGTGTGTGTATTAACCTTATCAAATGTGAGCAGTAGGAAGAGGTGTGAGGCCAAGCTGGAACAAACACGCGGAGACAGACATTTTGAGATATCTATCACAAACCAAATCTGAAAATGTCCGTTCCCTTTTCGATAACGCAAACAATACACTTGTAAAAAATTATGCAGGTTACGGCAGAAATACCTCCTACATAATGGTAGGACATTATTGGCAATGGTATCTTCATTTACCATTATCAGGAAGGTATTTCTGGGAGGAATGTCTGCTCCACATAAATGTTTATTATAGATACTTCTACTCGGACTCTAAAAGTGCACGTGGGTACACGATCTGCTGCATTCTTCATCTTCTTCTCTGCGCCGTTTCCCTTCAGGGCATAGGCAGTCAAGGCTCTCCACTATTTCCAGTTCTTTTTAGCTCTTAATAAATTTTTGTCTTTTTGTTATCTCACCTAAACCTTGCTCCGTCATCCATTTACTCAAATTCATTCTTCTTCTTCCCTGCGCCGTATCCCTTCAGGACGTAGGCGATCATGCCTCTCCACAATTTCCTGTCCTTTGTAGCTTTTAATCAATTTTGTCTCTTTGTTATTTCTTCTAAACCTTGTTTCGCCATCCATTTACTCAAGCTCATTCTTCTTCTTCTATGTGACGTGCCCCTTCACTACGTATGCGATCATGGCTCTCCACTATTTCCTGTCGTTTTTAGCACTTAATAAATTTTCTATTTTTGTTATTTCTCCTAAATTTTATTCCACCAGCCATTTACTCAAATTCATTCTTCTTCTTCCCTGCGTCGTATCCCTTCAGAGACGTAGGCGATCACGGCTCTCCACAATTCCCTGTCCTTTGTAGCCCTTAATCAATTTTGTCATTTTGTTATTTCTTGTAAACCTTTTTCTCGCCATCCATTTACTCAAGATCATTCTTCTTCTTCTATGTGACGTGTCCCTTCAGTACATATGCGATCATGGCTCTCTACTATTTCCTGTCCTTTTTAGCTCTTAATAAATTTTATATTTTTGTTATTTCTCCAAAACCTTGTTCCGCCAGCCATTTATTCAAACTCATTTTTCTTCTTCCATGTACCGTGTGCCTTCAATCATGGCTCTCCACAATTTCCTGTTCTTCGTAGCTCCTAATCAATTTTGCCATTTTGTTATCTCTCCTAAACCTTCTTCCGTCAACCATTTACTCAAGCTTGCTAGGTAGGTTATGCATTGTTTACCTGTATCCCGCTTGCCTTCTATCTGTCCTTTGAGTATCAAATTTTCAAGCACTCTTTCCTCATTAGGTGACCTAGAAATTTCCTGGTGTTAAAGGCTGTGTAAACTTATCAGCTTCATAAATAAGCTCTTCATCATAAATAAGCTCTTCAGCCCAAATATAATGTTTTGCTAATTTGGTGACATTTGTGAAACTTTTGTGAGTTTCGGCGTATAAATGTCACCACTCTATCGAACAAATTACCTACATATACAAATGTCTCTGTTTGCTATGGTTCAATTTCGCTATTTTTAATTTATATTTATATTATATTATATTTATATCACTTGCATTATTTACATTATTCGGATTGTTATACTCATCTTCATTGCCATACTCACAACGTTTCGGCCGTGATGGATCTCTGAGATGAGGTATTATGATTACTTGCATTATTTGCATTATTCGGACTGTTATCCTCATCTTCATTGCCATTGTTTCAAAATAAAATCCTTACATTTTTCTTGAGGACGAGTTACGTCTCTAAAGAATAGTTTTCATTTTGTCTTTATTCATATATATATATATATATATATATATATATATATATATAGAGAGAGAGAGAGAGAGAGAGAGAGAGAGAGAGAGAGAGACAAGTACGAAAAAATGCGGAAGAAATTTTTGTCGTTAATAATAATAAAAAAGCCGGACGACATGCGTTTAACCGATGTCAGAATTCGTTGAAAAATACACCCCTACCCTCCCTAAACGTAACCTCTTTTTCGAACGTAACTCAGAATTGATACAACAATAGTTATTTAAAATGAACACACTACCGCCCCTGTCTGAATGATTAGATTTCTCTGCATCCTCCGATACAGGAAATTATGAATTTATATGTGCGTTTAAAACTCAGTAAATTTAAAAATAAGTTTTCCAAAATTCGCTTGAAGATGAAACAGAACAAATGCCTTTAATTTAATTATATAATTAAATTTGAAGTTTTTAGCTTCAGTTTTTGAAACATGGTTATTATTCTGTAGCGAAGAAACCATATTTTAAATCAGTTAATTTATAATATTTATGCTCTGTAAGTTTACATTGAGCATTGTTTTGTAAAAATAAAAAAATATCAATAAGAACACCGGATTATATATCGTACTGTTCTTTCTTTATATATATATATATATATATATATATATATATATATATATATATATATATATATATATATATATATATATATATATATATATGAATGCCTGTATACAGAAAGGACAATATATATATAAGCCAACCAACAAATTCATATCAAACCCCAAGGACACAGCCTCATCGAAGTATTTTTCGAAGTTATTTCCGGGTGCCTTGAAGCCTTCCTGCCGATCGATATTAGTTCATGCGCTTTGATGTGTTGAGAGAAAATTGCTTCAGGCCCCTCCTCCCATTAAAAACAGTGGATAGATTTTTTTTTATTGTTGTAGAGGTGAGGATTCTTCAGATGCATTTCCTATGCACAGTATCTCCTCTTGTCACCCTTGAAAAACAACAACAACAACAACAAAAAAGTCACCAAAAAAAAAGAAAAATTATTGATGAAGATAGTCTTTTTTGCAAGAGTCGCTGAAAAAAATGGGTTTTCTTTTGATAGAATGTCAATTCTTGTCCGTAGACAAATCTTTATGAACAAACATACGGTCGATGTTGTTATCACACACAAACATAATCACACACATATCTATCTATCTATCTATCTATCTATCTATCTATCTATCTATCTATCTATCTATCTATCTATAACAGTCTGTTCATTATCTATCTTTCTATCTATCTATGACAGTCTGTTCATATTTATCTATCTATCTATCTATCTATCTATCTATCTATCTATCTATCTATCTATCTATAACAGTCTGTTCATTATATATCTTTATATCTATCTATGACGGTTCATATCTATCTATCTATCTATCTATCTATCTATCTATCTATCTATCTATCTATCTATCTATTACAGTCTGTTCATTATCTATCTATCTATCTATCTATCTATCTATCTATCTATCTATAACAGTCTGTTCATTATCTATCTATCTATCTATCTATCTATCTATCTATCTATCTATCTATCACAGTCTTTTCATATCTATCTATCTATTTATATATCAATCGATTGATCAGTGGAGCATTGGGGAATCGGAGAACCGATTTCGAATTCCAGTCGAATCCATTACATTCACTTACGTGCTAATACCCTTGGGAACGGTATTAATCTTGCTTCTCCTTCCAGCTATGGGTAAATAGCAGAACAGACCGGGTTATGTAGCCTTGGATGGCAACTGGCCTAGGAGAAGGACAACTCTGAATTCAAATCCCGCGGAGGGTCGTTTGGGGGCCTTGTGGCACGTAGTGCTTCAGGTCTCTTTATTCTGTCTCTTCAAAGAGTGTGGATGGTTCTGCTCAAAGCCTTCACCACTATAATCAAATCATATATGCTGGTGTCTGGGCTGTCGGTTCCTAGGAACCCAGCTGCTTGAACCCTCATACGTCGAAAAAACAGACGGGAGAGTCTAGTATATATTTATTTTTTTCTTATTTTTATTTCAAACATGTTCCATTGAATAATTTAGTCATATTATGTCGATTTAATTTTTATCAGATCTTTTCCAGTTCTATAATCAGATTCTTGATATTGAAATGAAATTCATCAAGGAATGCGCCGTAGTTTTTTCTAACCCAAGTACTTTCGATCTCCTCCAAGATATGAATGAAGATATGCTGCCTAAATAGATATATTTTTATTTTTTTAATCGGTATCCCCCCATGCGAGACAGTAAAGCCACAAAAACACTATGTGTAGGGGGCTGCAGGGTGTGGAAGAATTAGGGACAGAATCATTAACAATGAGCGGGAAGAGAAAATAATTAGGGGGACAGTAGATAGCGATTGACATTGTATTTAAATTTTTGCAGATTTTCCCGGAAGGGAGTTCCACAAAAGAGAAATGTGAGAAAAGAAAATGTTAGCATATAACGTACGGCTGCATCTAGTCAGCTCAGGTGTAAACTGAGAAGATCTCTCGATACTTCGAGGACAGTTGCGTCCCTGGACAGTTGCGTCCCTGGACCTTTGCGTCCCTGGACAGTTGCGTCCCTGGACAGTTGCGTCCCTGGACAGTTGCGTCCCTGGATAATTGCGTACGTCTGATAATTTTCTGAAGCTTCTGAAGGCGATTACCATAAATAAATATATTGCCCCACTCTGTCGTGCCGAATTTTATATTCCGTCTGTGTCAACTTAAGTGTCACTCTTCTGACCAGAAATCATTAATCAAGTTAATATCATTGTAATTATGAATAACTCGTATCCTAGTCTAATTGTATAGTTAACAGTTTCAAATATGAACGCAATTATATATATATATATATACATATATATATATATATATATATATATATATATATATATATATATGTATATATATATATATATATATATATATATATATATATATATATATATATATATATATATGTATTTACTATATAGAGAGAGATAAGGATTATCAAGCGCATGGTGGAACGTAAGGTTAAGCGTTTTAAGGATCCGGTTGTTTTGGGACCTGGTCTTGTCCAGTTTATGTAAAATACTAGGTGTCACTGAATTGTAGTAAGGATTTACATTTATGATTACTAAATATAGGTTTTTTTATTTAATTACTAACAATATCACTTGACCGCTACAAATTAATACGGAATTTTAAATGTTTAAAAATTTATAAATTATTCTAATTATTTTTTTAAAAATGAACATAATTCTTGAAAGGTTTCTTTAGTCAACTCCCACCAAAAAATGTTTTTCTCGTTAAAATATTATCCATAATATATTTTATTCATAAAAGCAATTAAAAGCAATATTAATGTTTTCTCAAATTTTTATAAAATGTAATGTTTGAAAAATAATTTAATTTATTTTGTGAATAAGTCTTGAATGTTTGTTTTTTTTAAGCTTATCACCCCAAGCAAGGTTGGTAGCCACTAGCACGCAAGGGGTTACAGAAGGTTTGGAGGAAGAGCAGATAGGAGTGGTAAAGGAGAGGATGTGGAGAAAGATAGTGGATCGATCAAGGCAAGGGGGTTACAGAAGATTTGGAGCAAGAGCAGATAGAAATGAAAGGTGAAAGGATGTGGAGAAGGGAAGTGGATAGATCAAGGCAACTGGAGATGTCGATTGACGTTACACTTAAATAGTTGGAGATTGTATTTGTCAGGGAAACAGGAATAAGGAAGGGAGTTCCACAGGCGAGATGTTCGAGACATGAAGCTATTGGTGTAGAAGAGACCATGACACTTGCTGATTGGCGTTTGTGAATTCTTGCCTTTCGCATTTAATACTATTCCGGGCTTCCTTATCTTTCGCTAAGTATAGTTCGCTCTACCTACAAATTATTACTGGGTCCCTTCGGCGTGGTAAGTCAGAATGGAAATCATTTAGCGAGACAAGCTTGTTAACCATTACATCACGTCGGAAAGTAAGTTGACAGTTTAAAATGTTCATTGGATAACAAGAATAAATAATTCGAAAAAATTCTTAAAAGACATCATTTCAAGGAATTTAATGAAATCGCCATTTTATATATTGATTTTCTAAGCGTAGCTTAGATGTGTCACACAAGACCGAAAATATGGGGCACCCAATGAGAATCGAACTCACTATTCAATCGTAATTGATCTATCGAGACAAGCTTACAACACCGAATGGACCTAGAAGGTTTTTTTTTTTACAGTAATTTACTAAGCGTAGCTTAAATGTGACACAAGGCCAAAATTATGGGGCACCCAGTGAGGATCGAACTCACTATTCAATCGTAATTGATCTAGCGAGACAAGCTTACCACGCTGAAGAGGGATAGAAGGTTTATTACATTAATTTAATAAGCATAGCTTTGATGTGGCACAAGGCCAAAAATATGGGGCACCCAGTAAGGATCGAACTCACTATTTAATCGTAACTGATCTAGCGAGACAATCTTACCACGCCGAAGGGACCTAGAAGGTTTATTACAGAAATTTACTAAGCGTAGCTATGATGTGACACAAGGCCGAAAGTATGTAGCACCCAGTGATGACCGAACTCACTCTTCAGTCGTAACTGTTTTAACGAGACAAGCTTGTTAACCATTACACAACGCCGACGTGCCGAAATACCATTTTATATATATTATTTATCGGATAGGTACATATTTTTCAATTAATCTAATTCTGATCATTATTTGAATCTAATACCGAAACCGTTTTTTCTTTGTAATCTCTTGTAACATTTCCAGGACACTTAAGTTTTTTTTTTTCGTTTTATTAACTATGCGACTCACTGATTCTTCTATTCAGAACTTCTTTTTTTTTAAATTTTTTATCTATTTCTTCATTTTTCTTATTATTCTCTTTTCTTGTGTGAAGCTTTGAGCAGATTCTTTTTAGTTGTTGGTGTTGATTTTTTTTTTTGAAAAAACAAAAAGAAACGAATAAAAAATCATTGAAAATTGTTCTAAAATGTTTTTGCGGCCAAACAGCAAAAAAAGATGTGGTCAGTCACGTTTTCGGACAGAGAAGAAAAGCAAAGTAGCCACCTCTAAAAGGAAAAACAAAAAAGAATGGTAATTGGCGGATGGAGGCTTGTAGATTTGAAGTGCAAAGAAAACAAAAAGACATGGAAAGAAGCAAACAGAATGTTAAAAAAAATGTAATAGCCTTTGAAAATCTTGCCGCAAGGTTTCCTATTCAGTCGGTCTACAGACGGTGAGAACAGACCCCACTCTCATATTTTTAATCCATTCATAACAAAATAACTTTATAGAAACTTGCGTTTCTTTTATCTTTCTTCTCTCATTTCTATTACACATATTCCTTTGGAAATGTGGCACTTCTCGTTTACTAATATTTTTGTGGCTCCTCTTGAGAACTACTTTTAGATTTCGATATCTCTCTGAAAAACAAGAATCATGACACGCTTAAAAAACATTTTGTTTTCTTTCTGTGTTTGCCGGAAGTGTCCGAAACCATCCGAACATTACCGAATGAAATGACATTCGAGATTTACTTATTATTTCCTATTTTTCGTTCTGCATGGAGAAAAAAATTATTATTTGAAGGAAAAAATATCTTAATAAATTAAAAAAAAAAGTTAAATTATTTTTATTATATTTTATTTGAAAGATATATATATATAATTACTTATTCGAAAATTATAACATGAATATGTTATATGGCATAAAATCACAAAATGATTTTATAACATATTTATGTTATAATTTTCGAATAAATAATTATATTTGCTCTACTCTGTATTGAGCACTCTTTTAAGAATAGTATTTGTTGGTTATTGGAATTTATTCAGTATACACCAAGCATATACTTGTATATATATGTTTATATATATATATATACAT
>OZ038512.1:3185043-3187543 GCA_964036315.1 Acanthosepion esculentum | reverse complement strand
CAGTGACTTAAACCAAGATGCCAGGTCATGAACAATGATATTGCAGATTCTTTTTTCAATTTTCTGACGAATATCTAGACATAGCACAACCACCACACTAAATTTGGCAGTAATTTTCAGTGCACTGACGAATGACAGTCTTATAAATTTGCAAGATAGATTCTGGCGTGAAAATATTTAGTTCTACACAGTGAATCTACTTTATTTGAAGCAGACTTAGTTACTGATTCAATAGAATCTCAGCGGACAATCTCAACCGGAGATGGCACTCTCCTCGATGGCACAAAGCAGTTTTACTCTCGTCGATCTTTTTTCAGGTTATTCAAAGCTAGAAAATATTTTTACATTTTAAGAATTTTTGGAGATGAAAATGGTTTATTCTCCGTCTTGCAAGCCTTATTCCAAAGACAAAAGGTTGCTAGCTTCAAGTTGATATCAGACCTATACGCCCTACACAATATTTAGTTTTGACTTCTTCTTACCCTCTCTCTCTTACATCCATTTTACTCAGTAGCCCCTTACTTTGAGTGGCCCTTGGGTCTTTTATTGAATGAACCATAAGTAAATAATATATATATATATATATATGTATATATATATATATTTTTGAATTGGACAAAGTCCGACAATTTATTTAAAGACATTTATGATATGTTTAATGTTCTTTTTATAGATACAAGTATTTAAAAAAGTATTTATTATAAAACAGAGCAATTGCTTAAATACTTGTATCTATAAAAAGAACGTTAAACATATCATATATATATATATATATGCACACACACACACACACACACACACACACACACACACACACACATATATATATATATATATATATATATATATATATATATATATATATATATGGAAAAAGTTTTCCTCTAACGCGTTTCGTCCCATAGGATTTTATCGAACTAAGTTGTTTACGTTGATGCAGCTACGCATGCGCATGAAACAGGGACGCTGGAAATCAAATATACAAAATAAAACTATAAACAATCTTATAAATGAATAACGCTTATTATTTTTGCTGTAAATTCTCAAAAACAAAAAAATATATATAAATTAACTTTCAGCGTGTTTAGGTTTTATTCCAATTCTAATAATCGCTTTTTAAAACATTGCCAACGAGTGAAAGTCGTTAAAATAATAGCGTTGTCAATGGAAAAAAACGTCCACTGTTTTTTTTTCGGGCACGAAGGTCTATGTTTTCCCATTGAATATTTTCGTCACATCTGGTCAGATACTCCTGCTATGTATTTAGAGTTTCTTGATAATATACAAAGAAGAATCTGCAATATTATTGGTCCTGCAATTCTGTTAATCATCTCAAAGGACCATTCTTACCTTTCATCACCGTGACTGATACTAACCTCCAGCATGACTTATGCTAACCTCTAGCATCACTGGTACTAACCGCCAGCATGACTGATGCTAACCTCCAGCATGACTAATGTTAAACTCCAGCGCGACTTATGCTAACCTCCAGCATGACAGATGCTAACCTCTAGCACGACTTATGCTAACCTCAGCACTACTTATGCTAACCTCCAGCACGACTTATGCTAACCTCCAACATGACTGATACTAACATCCAGTACGACTAATGTTAACCTCCAACATGACTGATACTAACCTCCAGCATGACTGGTACTAACCTCCAGCATGACTGATGCTAACCTCCAGCACGACTTATGCTAACCTCCAGCACGACTTATGCTAACCTCCAACATGACTGATACTAACCTCCAGTACGACTAATGCTAACCTCCAACATGACTGATACTAACCTCCAGCATGACTGATGCTAACCTCTAGCACGACTTATGCTAACCTCCAGCACTACTTATACTAACCTCCAGCACGACTTATGCTTACCTCCAACATGACTGATACTAAACTTCATCACGACTAATGCTAACATCTAGCATGACTGATGCTAACATCTAGCATGACATGCTAACCTACAGTACGACTTATGCTAACCTTCATCATGACTGTTACTAACCTCCAGTATGACTGGTACTAACCTCCAGCACGACCGTTACTAACCTCCAGTATGACTGTACTAACCTCCAGCGTAACTGATGCTAACCTCCAACATGACTGATGCTATCGTCTAGGAGATAAATTCACTTCGCCTTCTAAGTCTTATTCTTGCCAGTGATATTTTTTTGCGGGCACAAACGTCCGAGTTTGCCATTCATTGCATGGGCGAATGGCAGACCCCCCCTTTTTTTTGGTGCGCTGTCAAGAATGTGCAAATATATTTTAGGAGAGGACATGAATCCATGTCTAAACAATCATCCCTGCTTTGTTTTAAAACATTTGCGTATTTGTGCGTGCATGGAAAATAAAGCCCGGATGTCTTTGACGTTTCTCTTGTGATATAAGGAATGATGTATTCACCCTTTTGGAAAATAAGGGGAAAAAATAACGAGGGGAAGATAACAACGTCATGTTTATTTCATGTTGGGTTATTTTTTTTTATCCTAAC
>OZ038512.1:3167543-3180043 GCA_964036315.1 Acanthosepion esculentum | reverse complement strand
TATCCCTTTGTGGTGTAGGCGATCATTTTTCTTCATACCCGCCTTTCATTCACATGCCATGCCAGTGGCTGTCTCAATTCCGGAAGCGATCCTAGCGTGCCATTCCGGTGGAAAATGCTGGAAAACCAAACCACGGGTTGACCCGAGCGTTGTCAGTGAAATTTGGTAGACGGAACTCATTGTGTGCCACTGATTATTGTGCTAGCACGAAGTCATCGTGACCGAGGGTTTGAGTGTGCTGGCCTTGTTCAGAGCGTTAATCACACTAGATAACGTGCTCTCATCCAGAAATTGCAACGAAGGTCCACTCGGCGTAGTTGCAGTATAAACCACAGGTGGGACATATGAGTTTTGAACAAACAGAAGCATATGCTTGAGTAGGCGTCTGCAACAGGGATTGGTTAACAACCCTAGTAGTTGAGCATCCTCGGATACGAAGGGTCGGCCATTATTATTATATGGGTGTTAAATTCTCCAAACCTCTTTTTGTGTTCTTGAATTATATATCATTGTTACCATTAGTTAGTTTGTAATTCCAATACACGTAAAATCTTTGCAATATTGATAAGGGTTTTCACAATGCAATCGAACGGTAAAACTTGGAGTGTCATAATCTTTGGAGATTGAAACATTATTATTATGTATAAGATATACGATTGATATACTTTCTAAACACACCAATCGAATTGGGTAAGAGGTAGGTGAATCATTTCATTGATTTCCAAAACAGAATTTACTTCGTCTTTTAATCTTAAAGCGTCATCTGTCTTACCGATTGAGTCAGCTGTCGTATTTAGACGGGATTCCAGATGACGAAGAATTGCCGAATTAAAGACCGACAATAAAAAAAAAAGTCAGTGGCATTAAGTAGAGAGAAATTCTACTCGAAAATTGAATAATTGACAACGCTTCATCTAATTAAATTAAATGAATTACAAAAAAATATTTGACACAGAATTCTGCGTAAATTCCTGGCAAATTCCGACCAAATCTTAGGAGATAAGCAAATTACAAGAGGTGCTCCAAAATTAATGCACCCTGATTATCTCCAAGGAAACTACAACTGATAGAAGGAACACAATAATACCGTTAAAGAGATCTTGTTTTCAATTATAAAATTTCGCGCGTTAACAGTTTTAAATTGATGCCACTGCCGAAACGCACTACCCATTGCCTAACTGTGCTCACATCCACTATTTGATTTCCCTCAACATTCAGCAAGCGTTAAGGAATGTCAATGGGTAGAATTATGTTCTGTATGAAGTAATCAGATAAATTTGTATGCACTTTCATGCCAGACGCCACCTTGGTACCAATACTTAGAGACGGGAAGTTTTATCTGATGCAATTGGGCAACAAATAACATTTCTTATATGCTAACAGTAATGAAAATATTAGCCGTTTCCCTACAAGGAAACATTTGCAATTCATTAACTGAGCAATTAGTATTGCTTCCGGCTGAATTTATATAATATTTCGCTTAAAATAAATTTTCATGAAAATAGATTTTCCAAGTCTATTAGCACTTATCAATCTTTCCAGTACTGATGGGGCTTTCCTTACAAACCTTTTATTTAAAATAATCTAGAATGAAAATTTCTTGATTATAGCATTATTTTCTCTTAGACTAATTGATTTTAGTTGCTGCCGTTGTACATATATTAAAATAGGCTGTCTTTGAACATATATTAAAATAGGCTGCCTTTGTACATATATCAAAATAGGCTGCCTTTGAACATATATCAAAATAGGCTGCCGTTGAACATATATTAAAATAGGCTGCCGTTGTATATATATTAAAATAGGCTGGCGTTGAACATATATTAAAATAGGCTGCCGTTGTATATATATTAAAATAGGCTGCCGTTGAACATATATTGAAATAGGCTGCCGTTTTATAAATATTAAAATAGGCTGCCGTTGTATATATATTAAAATAGGCTGCCGTTTAACATATATTAAAATAGGCTGCCATTGTACATATATTAAAATAGGCTGCCGTTGAACATATATTGAAATAGGCTACCGTTTTATATATATTAAAATAGGCTGCCGTTGAACATATATTAAAATAGGCTGCCGTTTAACATATATTAAAATAGGCTGCCATTGTACATATATTAAAATAGGCTGCCGTTGTATATATATTAAAATAGGCTGCCGTTGAACATATATTAAAATAGGCTGCCGTTGTATATATATTAAAATAGGCTGCCGTTGAACATATATTGAAATAGGCTGCCGTTTTATATATATTAAAATAGGCTGCCGTTGTACATATATTAAAATAGGCTGCCGTTTAACATATATTAAAATAGGCTGCCATTGTACATATATTAAAATAGGCTGCCGTTGAACATATATTAAAATAGGCTGCCATTGTACATATATTAAAATAGGCTGCCGTTGTACATATATTAAAATAGGCTGCCGTTGAACATATATTAAAATAGGCTGCCATTGTACATATATTAAAATAGGCTGCCGTTGTACATATATTAAAATAGGCTGCCGTTTAACATATATTAAAATAGGCTGCCATTGTACATATATTAAAATAGGCTGCCGTTGAACATATATTAAAATAGGCTGCCATTGTACATATATTAAAATAGGCTGCCGTTGTACATATATTAAAATAGGCTGCCGTTGAACATATATTAAAATAGGCTGCCATTGTACATATATTAAAATATGCTGCTGTTGAACATATATCAAAATAGGCTGCCGTTGAACATATATTAAAATAGGCTGCCGTTGTACATATATCAAAATATGCTGCTGTTGAACATATATTAAAATAGGCTGCCGTTGAACATATATTGAAATAGGCTACCGTTTTATATATATTAAAATAGGCTGCCGTTGAACATATATTAAAATAGGCTGCCGTTGTACATATATCAAAATATGCTGCCGTTGTACATATATTAAAATAGGCTGCCGTTGAACATATATTGAAATAGGCTGCCGTTTTATATATATTAAAATAGGCTGCCGTTGAACATATATTAAAATAGTCTGCCGTTGAACATATATTGAAATAGGCTGCCGTTTTATATATATTAAAATAGGCTGCCGTTGTACATATATTAAAATAGGCTGCCGTTGAACATGTATTAAAATGATGAGAAAGAACAGTACGATTTATAATCCGTTGTTCTTAGCCGTTACTTTTATTTAAAAAATACAAAAACGATGTTCGATAAAAACATTAGAGCAAAATATCATAATTATTTTCTTTTTAAAAGTATGATTCCATCGCGACACAGAAAATTTCCAACTAAATATATGGAAATTTTCTGTGTGGCGATGGAATCATATTTTTAAACAAAAAATAATTATAATAGAAAATTATATATATATATATATATATATATATATATATATATATTACATAGAAAAGAAATTCAAAATTTCCCCTTTTGAATAAATATTTCACTCTACAAGAGATTCATAAAATAAAATGGTAGCTTAAAATGTTAAACTTTAATGAATATTATATATATATATATATATATATATATATATATATATATATATATATATATATATATATATATATTTGAATTGGACAAAGTCCGACAATTTATTTAAAGACATTTATGATATGTTTGCATAAATACTTGTATGCACAAAAAGAACGTTAAACATATCATAAATGTTTATATATACATACATACATATATATATATATATATATATATATGTGTGTGTGTGTGTGTGTGTGTGTGTGTGTGTGTGTTTGTGTGTTTTTGTATTCTTTCTCCTTTTCGTTTTTTCCTTCTTTCTCAATTTCTTTCTTGATTCTTTAAAGTATAAATCTAAGCATCCGATGTAAGAGAATATATATTTTTTGTTCTTGAGAATTTACAATAAAAATATTAAACACTATTTATTTATTAGATTTTTTATGTAAGAGAATGATTTTTATATTTGCATCATTCTAAAACTAATAAAATTGTATGAATGGAATGCGATGTTTATTATTCACCAATTTATAAAGATTTAAATATGTAAACAATTTTTATTCATATATTTATGGACATTTATAAAATTATTAAAATATGTGAACCAACTCTAAGGAAATCCTTATTAATTACCATTTTATAAAATTCAGATCGATTTGCAATTAGCTGATCTTTTGCCAACCATTACAATAAACAATATAATAACTAAATAGTGTAAATAAATAAACTAATAAATATTAATTGTAAATTCTCAAGAACAAAAATAATGTATAAATTCACTTTAAGGTGTTTAGGTTTTATTGCAATTCTAATTATCGCTGTTTAAAACAATATAAATGATCGAGGGCTGAAAGTAGTTAAAATAATAGTGGTGTCAAAGGAAAAAACGTTTTTTTGACACTTCGTTTTTCTTTTGTGGGCACGAAAGTCCATGTTTACCAATTATCAAAATAAGAATAATAAATGACACTTGAGAAGGTCAAGGTTGAATATTTAGAGAAACACCAACGCGATATTTTGATTCACAAAGTGATAGTTCTTGGACAAAAGATTAGTGTAACTTTCTACATATATTTGGGAAATGAGGGTGATACGACACCGTGGATGTGGCATGATGCATCCAAGCTGAACTTCTGGAACTAAATACAAATCGAATTTATTTGAAAATAATAATAACTCTATTTCAATTATAATCTATTCTATAACATAAAGCAGTTTGATTTTTATATAAACATCGGTTATGCAGTCTGATATCCTCTATATACACTCTCTCTCTATCTCTGAGTCCCTAACACTGTAGAGTTAGGGCTACAGCCTCACAACACCTGAAGCTGCTGCTATAATCCTCCTAGGAAGGAGCTTTTTACCTTTCCTAAGGGTATATGTGCAAAGGTTTATGTCAGGAAATCGGCAAGAATTTGAATTCGACATATTTATTATATATTCCGTGTTGATCCCCATCACTACACCTCTATCCTAAAATAGAATGGGTTGTATCCCTCTATGTAGGGTACAGAGCCAAACCACCCCACGCTAGTTTCTTTTCTCCTGATTTAACATTTTAAAACGCAGAATACTTTTAAAAATCACCTCGCCCGAAGCTAGGTGATAAAAGCCAAAATGACACAAGGGGTTACTTGAAAGCTAAAAGGATATAAGGTGTTACTTGAAAGCTACAAGGAAATTGGGGTTACTTGAAAGCCACAAGAATACAAGGGGTTACTTGAAAGCCACAGGGATACAAGGGGTTACTTGAAAGCCACAAGAATTCAATGGGTTACTTGAAAGCCATAAGGATACAAAGGATAACTTGAAACCCACAAGAATAAAAGGGATAACTTGAAACCCACAAGAATACAAGGGGTAACTATAAACCCACAAGTATACAAGAAGTTCCTTGAAAGCCACAAGTATTCAAAAGGTTACTTGAAAGCCCCAAATATACCAAGGGGTTACTTGAAATCCACAAGGATATAAGGGGGTACTTGAAAAGTACAAGGACACAAGGGGTTACTTGAAAGCCACAAGAATACAAGGGGTTACTTGAAAGCCACAAGGGTATAAGGGGTTACTTGAAAGCCACAGGGATACAAGGAGTTACTTGAAAGCCCCAAATATACCAAGGGGTTACTTGAAAGCCACAAGGATACAAGCGGTTACTTGTAAGTTCAAAGGATACAAGAGGTTACTTGAAAGCCACAAGAATACTAGAGGTTATTTGATAGCCCTAAGGAAACAAGAGATTAGTTGACATCACAAGGATAGAAGAGGTTACTTGAAAGCCCCAAGTATACAGGGGGGTACTTGAAAGCCACAAGAATACAAGTGCTTACTTGAAAGCCACAAGTATACAAGTGGTTACTTGAAATCCACAAGTATACAAGGGGTTACTTGAAAGCCACAAGTATATAAGGGGTTACTTGAAAGCCCCAAGTATATAAGGGGTTACTTTAAGCCCCAAGTATATAATGGGTTACTTGAAAGCCCCAAGTATACAAGGGGTTACTTGAAAGCCAAAAGTATATAAGGGGTTACTTGAAAGCCCCAAATATATAAGGGGTTACTTGAAAGCCGCAAGTATATAAGGGGTTACTTGAAAGCCCCAAGTATATAATGGGTTACTTGAAAGTCACAAGTATAAAAGGGGTTACTTGAAATCCAAAAGTATATAAGGGGTTACTTGAAAGCCCCAAATATATAATGGGTTACTTGAAAGCCCCAAGTATATAAGGGGTTACTTGAAAGCCCCAAGTATATAATGGGTTACTTGAAAGTCACAAGTATAAAAGGGGTTACTTGAAAGCCAAAAGTATATAAGGGGTTACTTGAAAGCCCCAAATATATAATGGGTTACTTGAAAGCCCCAAGTATATAAGGGGTTACTTGAAAGCCGCAAGTATATAAGGGGTTACTTGAAAGCCCCAAGTATATAATGGGTTACTTGAAAGTCACAAGTATAAAAGGGGTTACTTGAAATCCAAAAGTATATAAGGGGTTACTTGAAAGCCCCAAATATATAATGGGTTACTTGAAAGCCCCAAGTATATAAGGGGTTACTTGAAAGCCCCAAGTATATAATGGGTTACTTGAAAGTCACAAGTATAAAAGGGGTTACTTGAAAGCCAAAAGTATATAAGGGGTTACTTGAAAGCCCCAAGTATATAAGGGGTTACTTGAAAGCCCCAAGTATATAAGTGGTTATTTGAAAGTCACAAGTATAAAAGGGGTTACTTGAAAGCCATAAGTATATAAGGGGTTACTTGAAAGTCCCAAGTATATAAGCGGTTACTTGAAATCCACAAGGATACAAGTGGTTACTGAGCATGAATGTAACACAGTGGACGATAAAAGAACGGAACCCAAGAAGGCACAAGATGACGATTGATACTACATTTTTGAAAGAAGGTTCTTTCGTATGATTAATAGCGAACAGTTTACAAAATTACTTAAATATGACTATCATTTTTTGACGGAATCGGTTTCGCTAGCTCTTTTTAGATATTTTTTAAGTTAATGTTTTTAAAAGTAAAATTCTTTCTTTCATGTGACAATTGAGCGAATTAAATAGATTACACATACACACAATATAACCAATATTATGGCAAAAATTGTTTAAATTGCTTTGATGGCAAATGAAACCTAGAGTCTAATGCGTAAAAGATAAGTAATATTAATAAAATACAGGGTGCCATGGGTAAATTGTCGCCATTTTATATTTTTAATTTCGCGCATGCGCAATTTTATCGACTTCACAGTATAGTCGGGTCTGTTGGGCACCGTCTCTGAGAAAAATGGTATCATGACGTAATTCACTCCGACAGAAATTTGGAAATGCTCTGCTGGACTGTTTGGCCAGAAGCTCCAATACAAACATTTCAGAATGCTCTTAATCTGAGGAAAGATTCGGAAAGAGTTGGATGAGTCTAATGGTGATTACGAAGGTGTTTGGAGTGATTACAAGTGATAGATACTTATACCTACATTCATATTCCCACAGGGCCCCAATATATACTTGTGGCTTTCAAGTAACCACTTATAACATGGAGGACTAAATCAAGTGTCTTGAGGAGGTAGTCAAGAGAGTGGCGGTTGGAAGATCCTATGTCTGGCAACAGAACTTTGTACCGTGCCAGACAAGCAGGAGAACCCAGTCATGGCTGTCAGACAATTTCAGCCCTTACATCTGGCCACCTAACTCCCCAGACTGCAACCCCATGCTGATTATTATGTGTTATGTTAGTAGCAAAAATTTGTCCGTATATTGAATACTGCTGCCATATTTGATTTCGAGATTCTTGAAAAAAATCAAAGAATGCTCTGCAATGTTAACGATCTTGATCTGATATCTCGGTTTCAGTCAATATCTCACCGACGTCACGTGACTTCCATCTGTCTTTTCTGCGAATATTTTCATATCAATTGCTCTGATGAGCTCTTCTATTTAACACCTCGACTGCATGAATTCAAGCGTGCTACTAGATTGGCAATTAGGTCTCACCGTTTTACTGTTGAACTAATTTGATGCAACTATATTCTCTATTCAAACAGCTTCTTTCCTAGCATTTCTCGCTTGTGAGCTCCTTTCCGATTTCTTGCTTCCCTGCCACCAACAATCTACCAAAAGTGCAAAATTTTGTCTCCCTGAAACACGTCTTTTATGGTTCTCTCTCTTCACTTCTCTTCAATAATGAATTTCATTATTTATCAATCCGCCATTCGTCCTGATGCTGCCATTGTACATATATTAAAATAGGCTGCCGTTTAACATATATTAAAATAGGCTGCTGTTGTACATATATTAAAATAGGCTACCGTTTTACATATATCAAAATAGGCTGCCGTTGAACATATATTAAAATAGGCTGCCGTTGAAGATATATTAAATAGGCTGCCGTTGTACATATATTAAAATAGGCTGCCGTTGAACATATATTAAAATAGGCTGCCGTTGAACATATATTAAAATAGGCTGCCGTTGAACATATATTAAATAGGCTGCCGTTGTACATATATCAAAATAGGCTGCCGTTTAACATATTAAAATAGGCTGCCGTTGAACATATATTAAAATAGGCTACCGTTGTACATATATTAAAATAGGCTGCCGTTGAACATATATTAAAATAGGCTGCCGTTGTACATATATTAAAATAGGCTGCCGTTGAACATATATTAAATAGGCTGCCGTTGAACATATATCAAAATAGGCTGCCGTTGAACATATATTAAAATAGGCTGCCGTTGAACATATATTAAAATAGGCTGCCGTTGAACATATATTAAATAGGCTGCCGTTGTACATATATTAAAATAGGCTGCCGTTGAACATATATTAAAATAGGCTGCCGTTGAACATATATCAAAATAGGCTGCCGTTGAACATATATTAAAATAGGCTGCCGTTGTACATATATTAAAATAGGCTGCCGTTGAACATATATCAAAATAGGATGCCGTTTTACATATATTAAAATAGGCTGCCGTTGAACATATATTAAAATAGGCTGCCGTTGTACATATATTAAAATAGGCTGCCGTTGAACATATATTAAAATAGGCTGCCGTTGAACATATATTAAAATAGGCTGCCTTTGAACATATATTAAAATGATGAGAAAGAACATTAGGATTTATAATCCGGTGTTCTTAGCCGTTATTTTTATTTAAAAAAATCAAAAACGATGCTCGATACAAACATTAGAGCAAAATATCAAAGGGATGTTCAATATACACACCACCTGTCACACGACACAAGTCGGTAGTCCAACTCCTGCCAAACACGCTGTAGCATGTCTTGCGTAGCATTCTCCAGTGACCAGTGATGCTCTGCTAGGGTTCCTCTAGGCTTGTAGGAAGAAGGGGATATAAATCCGTCCTCTCACATAGTCCTATAGAAAAGAAAAAACACAAGGTGTCAAGACAGGTAGGCGTGGTGGCCATTTCAACAGCACATTGTCATTATCACTGGCGCTCCCGATCCATCTTCCTAGTAGATTCTCATTCAGATAAGTGCGCAGTCAACTTTATATATCATATTAAAATTTGAGATCATTTCAGCGAGAATTGGCTATGTTATTGTTGTGACCAAGTAAATGGTTAAGTAATAATAAAAAACAGGTTTGCAGATATCACGTATATTAAACAGTAAGTTCACCAGAAGAGTATTACACGACTAGTGAGAGTGTATCGTATGAACTAGCGTTCAATACATTCACTTTTCACTGTTCCATGTCCTTCTTTCCTACTAAATTTATAGTAGGCGGAAGAGTCTAACACAACAGTTATTAAACTACAAAAAGATGTCAAGTTTTTGGGGACACCCTGTATATGTCCAGTCTTCTAACCCTTCATTCTTCTAGACGTGTCTTCAGAATTTAATCTCCTTTTCTTGAGTAGATTCTGAGTAGAAGTGTCATTTAAGAGAAAATTTAATTTTCTTTAATTAAATTTTCTTTAAGAGTTCCATCCATGGAATTGTTTGTACCCTTATGTAGAGCCACACTTTTGTTGCCCCTGGTTTTTTTTCCACATCCGTGAGGAGATTGTCCATCATTCACTGCCATATAAAATTTGGATATCACATAGCAATCCGGCATTCTTTTATTGTTGCTAACGAAATTGTTCCAATTCTCAGCACCTGAATTAGCTTTTAGAATGCTTCTTTCGATGGTCTAATGCGTGCTCGGACCTCAATGATTCACCATAGAGAATCTTTATATCGTCCGATTCAAACGAGGAATTTTTGTTACCTATTTAGAGACTCAGGCGACTTCAGAGAGTCAGTAGCGTCATAAAACTTAAATATTCTAGAAATACATGATTAAATCTACTCATTTGCAGTAACAGGAACTGTCATCTCTTGAGTTTTGTAAAACAACTCGACGCTTGAGGGATTCGTCAACATTCCAACGGCTTGTTTAGGAAAGCAATGCTGCAGACGAATAAGGAATATTTTTTATATTGAAATGTGGCCATAATTCAAGGAGAATTATTGCATTGTTTTGGAAGACAACTACAAATTGCAATATTTGTTCTCTAGTTTTGAATGCCACATTTTTGTATTAAACAATTTTTTGTTTACATAACTTTTTTTTTTATCTGGGTTCTTTTTATGCAAATTTACTTTACTCTTGAACAAGTTCTAAGAACACTTACAGGACTGATCACATTGTAATCTTTTTAAACTTTTGTAAGATGAAATGTCTAAATCTTATCTTCCCAACTCAGAGCTTTTCAGAAACGCTTATCTGTGAGTAAGATAGTAAACTGAATTTATTTACAGATATCATTTAATTCTTAGAGGACATTACATAAATTTCATTTTTTGGCTGAAATACAATGTTTGTTAATAATATTATACAATCTTTTTTTCGCCTTCTTCTCTACCGGGCGCTGATAGCTCAGGTGTAAAATCTCCGATTGATGTCGTATCTCGGATTCCGGAAATCGGGTGCCTAGACACACTGATAAGCTGTGATACAGTGAAACAGTCTGTCTGTGGATTATGATGTATATATATATATATATATATATATATATATATATATGTGTGTGTGTGTGTGTGTGTGTGTGTGTGTGTGTGTAATAAATAAGTGCATAATTGCATGTATACGTCTGCCAGTGCATATCTATGTTGTTTGATGTTCGTAAGTATAAATGCAAAACCATTTTTCTTATTTTTACTTCCGAGTTTTAAACTGTTTAAAGCGACAATCAAGTCGGTTATTGATTAAAATCATGAAATCGAGAAAAATTCATTGAAGCAGACGATTAAATTGTTTGCGATAAGCCATCTGGTAACTCCAAATAAGTGAAGGCATTTGATTGGTTAAAAATAAGGAACAAATGGTTGTTCTTCTTTTCGAAAATGAAATAACTTAGTGGGGGGGGGGGAGAGGAACAAGTTAGAAGGGGAAGAAGAAATTGTGACAGAAAGAGGCAGAGTGTTGTCAAAATGTCTTAGAAAGTGCGAAAAGAGAGTTGCTTGTTCTAAGTTACTCTTGGAGGGATTTTTTATTTTATTTTTAACACCACAATTTGGAATGGGATGGCGAACATAGAACGTAATATTTGAAATTGATAAAAAAAGAAAAGAAATAGGGATATTGCTTGGAATAATGAGTCAAATGAGAAAGCGAGGAAGAAAAAGAAATTTTCTTGAATTCGAATAAAAAGTCGAAGAAAATGATAAAAGAAAGAAATAATGAAAAAGGACGACGAATATCGAATTAAAAACGAGAATATACAAATTAAAGGGTCGAAAATAAAAGCTAAAAGAACAAAAAGAAACAAGGAAAAGATTTGTGCTGAGCGAGGAAGAAGGAAATAAAGAAAAAGAGTAAACGTTAGAAAGATAAAATGGTGATGAGGTAAAAAGAAGGGAAAATAATCTCAATGACAAAGTTGACGTTGGCATCAAGGGAATAAATAAAAAATGGATGCATATACATTTTTAGAGCCACCTGATTCACTCGAGGGAGCTGCGCATAACATATGACACTGCTTCGGTACAACCCAAACCCCATTCATCTACATCGCCATCCACCTCTCCCGACAACTGTAAAAAAAAAGAAAAGAAAATTCAGAAAAATAATTTAAAAAATTTAAAATTCAAAGATGGCGCCCTGCACCGTTTTCAGGAGAGCAAGGAATCGCATTTCTTGGTAGAGTGAATGTCAGGTCCAGCAGTACTCTTTGCCAAACCCAATGGTCGGTCATACTGGGAAGCCAGTAAGGTTAATGTCCTTTCAGGCCAGCATCACCAACACAGCAGTACGTGCCGGATGTGTCACCATGTCTGCCTCCAAGCTTTCAAGAAGGAAATAAAAGCAATATTGAAAGAAAAAAAAAGAATTCTTTTTAAAATTCTTCTTTTTAAAAAAAAAAAAAATTTCTTGGCACTTTCTTTTGCATTCCTGAACATTTCTTTTCTTCACTTTCTTCATTAATATCTCATATATTTTCAGTATCTATCTATCTATCTATCTATCTATCTATCTATCTTCTTCTTCTTCTTCTTCTTCTTCTTCT
>OZ038512.1:3062543-3157543 GCA_964036315.1 Acanthosepion esculentum | reverse complement strand
ACCCAGAACTCAAGATCAAAAATGGTCGGTTCCTGACTCTGACCGTTTCAGTAAGAACCGGGCGGATTCTCTACCGTTACAAGAGTTAGATCATATCTAAAAATGGACTACTGCTGTTATATATGGGCAAGAGCTGGCCAGTCTTCACTTTCTACCGAGGTTCCAAAAGTGTCTCTGCGTCCTGATGGGTGATGATTTACTATCCACCTTACAACCCTTATCTCACAGACGAAATGTTGCAAGCCTCTCACTGCTCTTTCGCTATTTCCATGGAAAGTATTCAAGCGAACTACATTCCTTCCTTCCAACGATTGTAAACTTCACGGCTTGTACCCGCCATAAAAACGCACATTTTAGCTAACCAGCTTCATTACCTTCTTATTCCATTAATGAGATGTCAGTTCCCGTCGAGCAACTTCATACCATGAACCGCGATTTTGTGGAAGCTGTCTCCCAAGAAGATGCTTCCCCGATCACTGCAATTTTAAATTGTTCCAGTCTGGGATTAACTGTTAATTTTCCCTCTGTGCCTCTGTAACCCTCTACCTTGAGTTGCTCTTGGGCATTGTACAGGGTGAACATCATTGTAAAAATCTTTATGTGCCCTGTCCCCTCCTCTCTACAACTTCCTCCTTGCATATTGTAGATTTAGGGAGGAAGTGTTCTTTTGTGTAATTATTATATATAACATAGACTCGAGGCAACAGAGGTGTGGTTCTACAGAAGGATGCTAAGGATACCATGGACCGAACATGTGAACAAAAGGGAGGTTTTGGAGAGGATGCAAACAAAGAGGAAACTTTTACTTAACATCAAGAAGAGGCAACTGAAGTTTCTGGACACTTAATGAGAAAGGAGGGCTTGGTAAATCTGATACTCACAGGGCGGAGAGAGAGAACGACAGATAAGGGACAGCAACTCGTGACATACTTAACGGGCTTAACCAAGTGGATGGAAGAACAGGGTCTAGGAGAAATAACGAATGGACAAAACTTATTAAGAGCTACAACGGACAGGAGGAGGTGGATAGCCATGATCGCCTACGTCCTGAAGGGACACGGCACATAAAAGAAATATTTTTAAATAGACACGCCAGATTGATGTTTTCATATGGATCTTTTGCACGGCACCTAATCCGTTCAGAAATATCTAAACAGACAACTGTATATGAGTTTTGCTAATATTTAAAGGATAAGTCGATGACGAAAATGTGATTTTACAAAGGATAAATGAACTCGTGTACCATAGCTCGACCATCTTAGTTGTAAGAGTAGCCAAAAGACTTCGCTTCCACCAGAGTTTGTGTCACATGGCCTAGGTGACATTCAGGCCGGTAAATGTTATTAATAATGTTTATTATAAAAAACAGAGCATTTACTTAAATATTTGTATCTATAAAAAGAATGTCTAAACATAAAAATGTCTTAAAATAATTGTCGGACTTTGTCCATTTCATAATGTGTGACGTAATTTGTTTACATTTGGATACGCCTTGAGCAGATATGAATGTACGTGAGAGAATCATGGAAGATTGTAGTTTAAAGACAGTAAAATCGACCTTACGAACCGAACACTCCTCTGTGGCCAAATCGGTTTATATATATATATATATATATATATATATATATATATATATATATATATATATATATATATATATAGTGACGGAGTTCACTTTCCGGTAGTCGGTGCAAAACCAAACCGAGCCGTCAGGTTTATCCACTAGCACGCAAGGAGAGTACCAACTGATTTGGCTACGCTCGATAATGTCATTCTCTAGCATGTGTGGCTACTTCTCCACGTAGGATTTCGGCTTTTCCGTGAGTTGACTCGGTAGGGATGCTGTTTAATGGGGGTGGCATCTCCTACTTCCACGTCATGGTAAGTGATGGTGGTACGTCGGGGAACAAGCCCCTGAAATCCTCGATAAGGGAAGCTAAATCCTTCCTCTCCTCAAGGGCTAAATGGGACAGTTTCGCACTTAGGTCAGCTAGAACCTCGGAGTTGTAAAGTTTTGGTGGGGTGGTCACCCCTTTCCGTAACTCCTCCTCGGATCTCCGTGGGCTCAGGGGTAGTGTTAGGCCCACGTATCACTAGTACAGGGTGGGTCTTTCCCCGTTCATAGTAAGGCTTAAGCATGTTGATGTGACACATCAGTCCTTACAACGTAGTTGAGGTCACTGGCCTTCCTGACCACCTCATACGGACTATGGAATCGAGCTCTGAGAGGATGTCCGGGCAAGAGTAATAAAACTAGTACTTTATCCCCGACATCGATACTTCGCTCGACCGTGTCTCGGTCGTATCGATCTTTCATTTTATGCTTAAACGATCGGAGGTTCTCGCGGGCCAGTTCACACGTTTCTGCTAGTCGGGTTCGGAAACGGGAAACATAATCCAGCAAATTTTCTGTTACTGGATCTTCCCGCAACCAGCCTTCTTTCAGCACCTTTAAGGGACCACGGACTGAATGCCCAAATATTAATTCAAATGGGCTGAACCCTAAAGATTCCTGTACGGATTCGCAAGCAGCGAACATTAGGAATGGGATACCTTCGTCCCAATGGTGTTGGTGGTTCAGGCAATATGTTCGCATCATGCTCTTGAAGGTGGAGTGGAACCTCTCCAAGGCACCTTGAGATTGGGGGTGATAGGCGCTTGACTTAATGGATTTTATACCCAAAGTTCTCATAACTTGTTGAAACACCCCTGACATAAATTTGGATCACTGGTCTGACTGTACCACCTTGGGTAAGCCGACCATGGTGAAAAAGGCAATGAGGGCCTTTACTATTTTCTTGGCGGAAAGATTTTTCATGGGTATCGTTTCGGGAAACCTGGTCGAGGCGCACATGATCGTTAGCAGATATTGGTTCCCTTAGTTTTGGGTAACGGGCCAACACAGTCTACGATAATGCGACAAAAGGACTCCTCGAAGGCAGGAATGGGATGTAGGGGTGCGATGGGGATTTTCTGATTCGGCTTCTCCACTACCTGGCAGGTGTGGCAAGTCCGGCAATGCTCAGACACATCCCTCCGGATACCCGGCCAGTAAAAATATCTGATGATCTTATCGTGTCTCGTGTTAACGCCAAGGTGACACCCCCAGGGCGATCTCATGAGCCGTTCTCATTACCTCCGGTCTGTTCCGTTTAGGGAGTACTACTTGGTGGACTGTCGACCAGTCTTCTGAGGCTGAGATGTGTGGGGGTATCCACTTCCTCATTAGTACTCCATTCTTTATAAAATATCCGGTTGGAACTTTCTCTAACTCATCCTCGGGCAATAAGTGACGGAAGAGTGGGGTGAGCTCAGAATCTCTCCCCTGCTCTGTTACAAGTGCTCTCCTCGATAATGGAATGTCCACAGCGGGCTCAAAATACCATCGCCATTCCCAGTTGGGGGACTATCGGATATCAGGATTCATAAATGTCTGCGATAGGTCAATCACCTCGTCTTCTGTCCTATCGATTTTCTCGCCTATCTTATCATTGGCCTTCTTTCTAGCCTGTGCTCTGGTCACTGCACACGAGGGAAATATACCTGGTACACGGGAGGATGGAGATCCTGATGGTGCCTGGAATTCACTTACGGTCGACCGCCTGATAGCTGTGAGATTTTGGAACCAGGTCATTTTCGCGTCGGGTCGCTTCAAAGTTCATGGACCCGTGGTTTGTGGGTGGAAGAGTATGTAAAGAAGTTGTGAAAAGAAGAGGAGGCTATGGCTGATCATGGAACATATTTCGACAAGAATTAAGGATTTTTCTTTTGGAGTATTTTTTTTAGCCTAACGCCTATATGATTAATGAAATCGTGTGTACGTCACAATATATATATATATATATATAATCCTCCTAATTATTACTTATATATATATATATATATATATATATATATATATATATATATATATATATATATATATATATATATATATATAATTAAGTAATTCATCGAGTCTGAAACCTCAACAGAATGCAGAAAGCCGTTTCGTCCTACATTTGGGACTCATCAGCAGTGCGCATCAACTACCGAGAATTGAAACCCTGACAGTTAGGTTGTCAAGCGAACACCCTACCAACTGTTCTACGGGCCTCGATGATGAAGAGGTAGCAAATCAGACTCAATATAGCGCCGATCACTCACAAATTCCGTGGTGGAACCCAACTGAGTTTCTCTCTAACCATAGGACTGTGTCCCCGGGAGCCACGACTACTATCACCAAGCCGCGCCAACTGGAGCATTAGAAGCCGGTTCAAGCAATGAAATGATATATATAAGTAATAATTAGGAGGATTTCATAAATATAATTAAATAATTCATCGAGTCTGAAACCTCAACAGAATGCAGAAAGCACTGGACGGCCGTTTCGTCCTATATTTGGGACTCATCAGCAGTGCGCATACACTACCGAGAATTGAAACCCTGACAGTTAGGTTGTTAGGGTGTTCGCTTCAATACAGAAGGACAGATATGGATATAGCAGTTCGGTACTCTTTTCTTTGTTTTTAGCGAAGTTTTTCTATTTCTCAGTTGAAATAGTATGGACTGAACCATCAACTTGTTCATCAGTGGCTGAGGTTTTTGGACAGTCTGACTGTCAAAAAGGCAATATAAATTATTTTATTGTAGGTTAAATAGTGACTTCATAATCACCGAGTATTTTTGGCTTAAATCTCGATTCATATTTCCAGTTGTTTCTGCTTTTTTTTTCTAAAATTAACAAAATTTCCTTATCTCTTCAACTTCCCCGGACCACGTTCTGTCCTCCACTTGCTTCGGCCCGCCTGGTATGTCATGCGTTGCTTTCCCTTGTCTCCCTTTCCCTGTATTCAACCTGTGAGTATCAGATTCTCCAGGCCCTCTTTCCTCATTATGTGTCCCAGAAACTTCAGCTGCCTACTTCCTGATGTTAAGTATAAGCCTCCTCCTTTTTGCATCCTCTCTAAGACCTCATCGTTGCGCACACGCTCCACGATATCCTTAGCATCCTTCTGTAGAACCACATCTCCGTCGCCTCGAGTCTCTTCTTCATCTTTGAAGAAATCGTCCATCATTCGTTGCCACAAAGAAGAACAGATATCACGCAACAGCTCAGTATTATTTTCTTTGTTACCAAAGAAATCCTCCTGACTCGCAATACTCTGCCCAGCTTTTGGAATGCGCCCTTGGCCATCCCAATACGTCTACGGATCTCTGTGTCGCACTTACTGTCCTCTGTCAAAACGCTTCCCAGTTATTTAAACTTCCTGCATGATTCTACTGTTCCCGACCTGCAAATCGCACTTCGGGCTCATCCTCTCACTGATGACCATGCATTTTGTCTACTTGTAGTTTATGCTTAGTCCCTTCTTCTCACTCTTCGTTGCTACCTTCTGTAGGAGATTTTGATATCTAAAAACCATTAATTGTTGGAGCTTCTAAAACACATAATATATGTTCGAAAGGTTATCATAGCCAAGGCTGGTTATGGGAACAAGCTTCCACTGTCCATAAAATAACTTCCGTGTCATGCGTCTCAAATAGCCTCTGACAACAAGTCCAGCTCCAAACCGAAGAATGGGCGAAGGCGGACAACTGGCGCCTCATAACCAGCTACATTGGGTAGACAGATCTCGACAATCCAGGTAGGCAGTCCATTTAGGGGAAGGAAGGCCCTGATTTTAAGCCGCCACTGCCTTGCGGTCATATCCAAACACGGAAATGGAAGTCAATCCAGACATAAAAACCGGAGTCGAGCCCCGGAGGCGGTTGGCTGTCAACACGGACAACTTTCCGTAGCGAAACCGCCCCCAAATGTAATGCCTTTAACGGTCGACAAGTGGGGGACATGAAACCTGGGCAGCGAACAGCCTCCATATACCCCCGTCCAGGCCACACCTGGAGAGGTCACATTAGTCTCACCACCAAAGGTCTAAATTTTGACCATCAGGGCAATACCTTCATCTCGCAAGATAAATGGATGTCTACAATATATATATATATATATATATATATATATATATATATATATATATATATATATATATATTATTATTATTATTAAATAATGCAGATTGACTAACTAATAGTCATTCAAAAAATAAATCAATAAAGTTAATGGCGAATTCACTTCGCTAACAGATTAAATAAGGCATTAACTCACTGTCCACTTGCTGAACGACGTGATACTTGTTTTTATTAATTGTAAAATGGATTTGATGTTCGGTCCACATTGCAAGTACTTTCAGTAAAACATTTACCATCCTCAGGAATAGATGATATTTTTTTTCTAAATTTCAGTTAATTTCGGGTAAAATTTCAAGAAAAAGATGAATGTAATACTTATGGAATATGCTTTATTAAAAATCCATTTTACAATTAATAAAAACAAGGATTGTGTCGTTCAGCGAGTCGCCATTGAGTTAATGCCTTATATAATCTGTTAGCGAAGTGAATTCGCCATTAATTAGATTAACTTTATTGATTTATTCTTTGAATGACTACAATATATATGTGTTTGCGTGTATGTGTTTTACTAATGTTCAGTCAACACAAAGCCCAAGAATCACTCAAGGTGTGTGTACTATTGGCGTAACAAATGGCAAGAATTGAAGTTCTTCGGTTCTATGCAGTAAAGATCACAGCTAAATCTAGACTTGAAGAGGCCAAAATCTAATTAGCTAATAAAATTTCAGAGTTCAGTTGGAGATGTTAGGAGTATAGAGTTGAAGTAGCCTTTAGAAAGAACAGGAAACAAGGCATAAAACTCTCCTCATGATCAAAAGGCAGGAGTGGGAGTGTAAAGGGAGCCATAAGTGAACCTGTTTACTCCGAGTGAAGAGAAAAATACTTCCCGTGAGAAAAATAAATAAATAGTAAATAAATAAATAGTAAGTAAAATTTTCAGAGATTTAAGCGGAGACGTGAAAAGTATAGATTTGTAGTAGACTTTAGAAGGAACCGGAAACCCAATCCTGAACAGGAAACAAGGGATAAACCTTTACTTCTGTTCATCAGACCTGGGAGGTGTGTCAACTGGCCAATTGGCGAATCTGTCCAATCCTATTGAAGAGAAAGTAAGAGTAAATAAACAAATATATAGAAAACAAAATTTCGGAGTTCAGGCGGAGACGTTAGGGGCATAGAGTTGAGGTGGACATTAGAAGTAACCGGAAACCCAATCCTGGACAGGAAACAAGGGATAAAACTTTACTCATGGCCAAAATGCCGGAGAGGGGTGTAAACCGGACCATAAATGAATCTATCTACTCCTAATGAAGAGAAAAACACTTACTCCTCTTGAGGAAAATAAATAAATAATAAATAAATAAATAATAAATAAAATTCCAGAGTTTTAAGCCGTGACGTGAGAAGTATAGAGTTGAAGTAGGCTTTAGAAGGGACTGGAAAACCCAATCCTAAAAAGGAAACAAGGGATAAAGCACTACCCCTGAGAGGAGTGCGAACCGGATGATAGGTGGACCTATCTACTCATATTAATATATATATATATATATATATATATATATATATATATATATATATATATGTTTAAACAGGTTGGGTTAAATAATTTAGACATGTTATGTCGATTTATTTTGGTTGTGATCTTTTCAAGTTCAAGGGTTAATTTCTTGGTAGTCTTTGAAAGTTGATTAAGAAAAATAACAAAATTTTCTTTCAAATAAGTTTTATTTTCCCAATTTATTTTCAATCTCATCTGACCCCATTTTCTTTTTTTTTTTTTTTAATCGTATCACCCCAAGTAAGGCAGGAGGCCACTATCACGCAAGGGGTTAAAGAAGGGTTGGAGGAAGAGCAGATAGGAGTGGTAAAGGAGAGGATGTGGAGAAAGAGAAAGACAGTGGGTCGATCAAGGCAAGGGGGCCACAGAAGATCCGGAGCGAGAGCAGATAGGAATGAAAAATGAAAGGATGTGGAGAAGGGAAGTGGATAGATCAAGGCAACTGGAGATGTCGATTGACGCTACATTTAAACCGTTGGAGATTGTATTTGTCAGGGAAACAGTAATAGGGAAGGGAGTTCCATAGGCGAGATGTGCGAGACATGAAGCTATTGGAGTAGAAGAGACGTCTACATCTAACAGTTTCCACGGTGTAGGTGTGGGAGCGGGATGCCAGCCTCGTGGGGCGTTTAAATTCACGAGGCCTGGGGACAAGCGAACGCAACTCCTCAGAGCAATTACCGTGGAGGTACTTGTAAAAAAGGCAGAGCGAGGCAACATCGCGTCTGTATTGTCTGTGAAAGTGTATATGTATAAGTCTAATTTCAAAACATTTCAACTGTTCGTTTTAGTGTGTTATGTAGCATTCCAGTTTTCAAAATTCAAAAGTCACGTGATTATTCCACAATATAAGGGAGGTAACTTTTTCATTTTAATTATTTATTAATTTTTGTAATTATATATATATATATATATACATACATGCATATATATATATATATATATATATATATATATATATATATATATATATATATATATATATATATATATATATATATATATGTACCGTACCTATGAACACTAATGGGCATGTCCTAATCCCCATAAATACGTTGGATACTATTGTAAGTGTGGGTAATATTCTGTCTAAGTAGTCCGCCAATAGCAGTGGTTTACCTAATTCACGCCGCTGACGAGTATTTTATTTTGTTGATGTTATAAAGATTACCATTTCATTTGCAACTTCCTTTTTGGTTATTCCTCATTCAGAAACACTTTCTAAGTTGCAACAGAAAGAAAAAAAGAAAGAAAGTGTTATATACCGTACCTATGAACACTCATGGCTATTTCCCAGTCCTCATAAATACGTTGGACATTATTGTAAGTGGGGGGGTAATATGATGTCTATAATATAATCCCGAATATAGGATTAGTGTATACGGAATAAATTCCAATAACAAAAAATACTATTCTTAAAAGAGTGCTCAATACAGAGTAGAGCAAATATAATTCATTCGAAAATTATAACATAAATATGTTATAAAATCACTACAAAAATAGCCATTTTGTTTCAACACTTCTGGTGTTTTATGAAGTAATGGTGTTGAATGTAGTGAATTTATAACATATTTATGTTATAATTTTCGAATAATTCATACATATATATATATATATATATGTATATATATATATATATATATATATATATATATATATATATATATATATATATATATATATTCAAACAGGTTTGGTTAAATAATTTAGACGTAGCATGTCGATTTATTTTGGCTGTAATCCTTTCAAGTTCACGGATTAATTTCTTGGTAGACTTAGAAAATTGATTTAAAAAGATACCAAAATTTTTATAAATAAATAAAAGGAAAAAAATAAACTACTTTTATACAATGGGAAAAAATACGTGAATTTAGAATTTGAAATCTAGGACGCTGCATACTGCAGTAAAACTAACAGTTGAAATGTTTGGAATTTACAGGACTACATATCCATAGGAATATTAATGTATATACTTCTATTAATCTAACAACGGAATATCAGCTCAAGGAGAAGAGATAAAGATTCGTCAAAGATAGAATATAAAAAACACATTGTATTTCATATTTTGGAATATATTATATTGATGTACTTATTAAAATTGTAATTGTACACAATATTATTAATATTAAACATACGGAATTTATTATTAGCTCAAATAGAGTAGATGAGGAAGTGTTGATAACAACATATAAAAACACATTGTATTTCATATTCTCAAATATATTATGTGGTTGTTTTTAATACAATTACAGTTTTACAAATATATTATTGCTATTAAATACATCTTTTATTAATCTAATGACGGAATCGCAAATAGTGGGGGTAAGGATGTGTAGCAATACGATTTCTCACCCGTCCTTAGGAGATAAATAGATTCTTTTTCGTTTTAAGTCAATTTAATGACCTGAGTTTCTTAGGAATTTCGTCAACCGTCTATCTTTGAGTCAATTTAACGACCAGGATTTTTCAGTGTTCCGGTCTTGAATTGGCAAACATAAAATTTTGTTAGTGATGTTAAGTAATCATAAAAATATAGTCTTTTGAAAAACTGACTAACCAAAAGCTGAATGGGTGGAACACAAGTGAACGGATAGGGGTCGTAGGACCCCATCCGGTGTCCATATAAGCAGTGAGTAAGGAAAGGTCCGGCAGTGAGAGTTAGCAGTCGCCGAGACGATCATTGAATGCTAGGGTCCTCTTTCCGTGGCCAGAAGTTAGTAAGATAGCAGTTCACCTTCTCGAAGACGAAGGAAGACATTACTGATTTAGTAAGAAATCGTATTGTTATTTCTCTTTGAATGTCTTGAATAACAATTGTCATTATTCTTTGTTGAATTCGATTACGGCCATTGAGACAAGCCTGTGAACATAGCGAGTCAGGTGTATATACTCATATAGTCGACCTTGGATGTCATCACCGCTTGTGCAGTGACGTGTGGCGTGCATTGTCACACAGGCATTAACGATAAAATATTAAAAAAATGTTTTTTTTTTATATTTTGGAATATATTAGGCGGTTGTTGTTATTGTAATTGCAATTTTACAAATATATAATTGATATTAAATACATCTTCTGTTTGTCTAGTGATGGAATAGCTCATTATCGCAAATAGTGGATAAAAGGATGCGTTAACGATACAATATAAAACCACATTTTATTTTACTTCATGAATATTCGCAATATTAAACACATTTATTTTCTTGCATAATATTTTTTTAGGTTTTCAATATATCTTATTTACCCCATTTTCTTTTTCGTTCTTTATCTTTGCTGTTAAATATCTCAGCAACTAATTTACGTACTCCACCCCCTATATATCCTGACTTATTTTCAGCCCTCTCCATCTTCCTTTCTTTCTTTCTTTCTTAATTTTCTCTCTCACTCTCTCTCCCTTTCTCTTTCTGTCTCGATTCTTTCTTTCTCTCAGGATAGCTATTTCATCTTCAACACTCCACTTCCGGGGTCGAGTCGGGGGGGAACGTTCGACTTCTATTGGTTAAAAGAAAAATACCGGAATGTGAACCAAGGATCCCCCCTCGCCACTGCACACCTTTTTTTTTATTTCCTTAAAAATACGACCCTTATTTTCCGCCTGTCTCTGTTTTCCACTTCAGTGGTGATTACCTCCCTTGCAGGTGGCTCGCTTTTCGCCAACCGATGGCGAGATGAAAGAACATTGTGAATAAGCACTAAAAGTGAACGCTTTATAGTTTAGCTGAGTTTTATAGGATTCTTTTTTTTTTTTTCTCGTTCGTAGTCTGTTTGGACTTTTTTGTTGTTGATTTCCTACTCGTATTTGTCATTGATAGATGTCGCTCAGACTGATAGATTAATAAATGGAAAGAGAGAGCGAAGAACAAAAAGAACAACGACAACAAAGAAGGAACGTGTAAGCAAGGAAGTAATCAAGAAAAAAAGAGGGTCAGAGAAAGAGAAAAAGTAATGATAGATAATAACTTGTAAGTACGTAAAGATTTATATAATGGTTACATACAGACATACGAAGAAGATTTGACAGAAAAAACACGCGGACATTATTATAGATCTATGTTAAAAAATCTATATAAATAAATGCAAACGGTTATGAATAGAGTTGGATTGATGATGAAGAACTCATATGCTGAAATAGAAATACGACAGTAAGAAATAACTGAACACTGAACAAAGACAGTAATTATATAATATATAGATTATAATGTTTTCTAGTGTTATGGCCTTTTGGAGAAATTCCGCAGTTATTTTTACTTTGTTTCCGCTGGCAACGTTAAGTTTGCAAGTTTGGGTCAAGCTTTGAATGTTACGTTTCGCAATAAGAATAAAGAACTACTTTCAGAAGAAGTTCGCGCTTGCCAAACAGTAAAAGCGATTTGTCAGACTTGGATGAGTCAAGTCAAATAAAAAAAGAAAGAAAGAAAGAAAAACACACAATGAAAAAATCCAGATAAATAAATAAATAAATAAATAAATAAAAACTTGATTTGATCGAATTGATTTGTTCAAGAATGCGAAAAAACAAAGAAAAAAAAACTCAAAAAAACAAAAAAACAAAAAACAAAACAACACGCACACAAAATACAGTAACAACGAACAACGATAACAACAACATTAAAAAAAAAAAACAAAGAAAAGAAAAACCAAAGAAAAGGAAAAAAACAAAAAAAAGGAAAAAAAAAAAAAAAGACCATCCTCCCACCACTGGGGACAAGTCTCTAACTTAGAAAAAATTATTATTATTATTATTATTATTATTTCTATTTCCTTGGGATTCTGTTGTATACGCATCTCCATCCGGGTCCCATTTAGATAGCTAATTTATTATTATTATTATTATTATTATTATTATTATTATTATTATTATTTCCTTTGATTTCTGTTGTATGCACATTTCCGTCCGGGTCCCAACCAGAGACCTAAGGTCAGAAATTACTTCATGAGACATTCCGATGAAATTTATTACTACTATTACTACTACTATTATTATTATTATTATTATTATTATTATTATTATTATTATTATTATTATTATTATTATTATTATTTCCTTTGATTTCTGTTGTGTACATATTTCTTTCCGGGTTCCGCTCAGAGACCTAAGATTAAAAATGGCTTCATGACATTTTCCACTGACCAATTAAAAAAAAAAGAACCACAAATACATTTTACATAGATAAAGCCCTTCGTAAGGTGTGTGCTGTACTTGCGAGAACAATTTTTTGTATTTCTTTAAGGCATGGACTTCCAGGAATCCCTTCAATTAGTCTACTGGAATCTTTTTCAACTAATCCGAGGGCTCCAACTACAACAGGGTTTGTTGATGTTTGCATGTGCCTGCCACATTTTATTATTATTATTATTATTATTATTATTATTATTATTATTATTATTATTTGCTTTGATTTCTGTTGTATACACATTTCCTTACGGGTCCCAACCAGAGACCTAAGGTCAGAAATGGCTTCATGACATCTTCCGCTGATCATTTTGTAAAAAACAAAATCCCCCAAAAGCCCAAGATCACACCACCTATTTTACATAGATAACGCTCTTCGTAATGTGTGAGTTGTACTTTTGAGGACACATTTTATGTTTCTTTAATGCATGGGCGACCAGGAATCCCTTCCGTGGGTGTATCGAGGGATCCAACTACAACTGGTACTATTGTTGTCCTCATGCATCACGTTTTTTAAATTTCTACTTCAAGATCTTTGTATTTTGATAGTTTTTGAAGATTTTCAAAGATACATTACAATCTGCAGCGACCTGCGATGTCAATAAGAAAAGCAAATTCTGTTCTTGTGGTCTTTGGCCGCAGTGTATTAATGGTCAGCTTTGATTATTCTGGTTGTGTGTATTGTAAAGTCCCAGAAAATTGTTGCTACCTCTATAATCGGGTCTGGGTGATGTTCATACCAGTTTCTTGCAGTTCCCTCCTCGTTTACATATTTCCTAGTGCCAATATTGGCGCACTCTATCAAGTCGATTTTCATATTTAGTTGGTGCTAACACCGTGCAACCTGATACAAATTGGTCAATTGTTTCTAGATTATTATTAATAGTTAACAATCTTGTCTCGTTAGAGTTGTGAGTTCGATCCTCACCGGGTGTTTCGAACTTTCGGCCTTGTGTACATCTAATTTTTGTTAGAATAATGTATATAGTGTACATAATACCTCATCTCAGAAATATAGACAGATACTGAAAGGCCTAAACGTTGTAATAAATATGGCGACAAAGATGAGGACAATAGTCCGAATAACGTAATTAATGTTCCTAATACCTCATCTCAGAAATGTAGATAGATACTGAAGGGGCGAAACGTTGTAATAAATATGGCGACAAAGATGAGGACAATAGTCCGAATAATGTAAATAGTGTACATAATACCTCATCTCAGAAATATAGACAGATACTGAAAGGCCGACACTTTGTAATAAATATGGCGACAAAGATGAGGACAATAGTCCGAATAATGTAAATAGTGTACATAATACCGCATCACAGAAATATAGACAGATACTGAAAGGCCGAAACGTTGTAATAAATATGGCGACAAAGATGAGGACAATAGTCCGAATAATGTAAATAGTGTACATAATACCGCATCACAGAAATATAGACAGATACTGAAAGGCCGAAACGTTGTAATAAATATGGCGACAAAGATGAGGACAATAGTTCGAATAATGTAAATAGTGTACATAATACCTCATCTCAGAAATATAGACAGATACTGAAAGGCCGAAACGTTGTAATAAATATGGCGACAAAGATGAGGATAAGAGTCCGAATAATGTAAATAATGTACATAATACCTCATCTCAGAAATATAGACAGATACAGAAAGGTTATTCGCGTTTTTTGTGATGTTTGAGGAAATTTTCTTATAAAATTTTCTTAATTAGCTTTTATTTTATTTTTAGGAGACAAAATATTAAGTAATTAATAGACATTTTTAAGCAATTATTTTCTACATAAGTAATCGAGAATTTTCATCTACTGCTAATCTGATTATGGTGTGTAAGAAAAGATTTTATTTCTAAAATCATTACTAGGAAAAATATCAAAAGCTGACAAAACTGAAATAAAAAAATATATATTCAAAAGTCGCATGATATGCGAGTATATACATTGACTTTTGAAGACCTAATTTTTAAGCTAAATTTAAGGGGGGGTCGCATCAGACACGAGATATACAATTAGCGTTGACCAAATTATATATCCATTTCAGTTAGTGAGTTGTGACACACATGATACACGCTTGGGCGATCATCTCTCTTTCGATACATGACTGACGAGGCAGAAGATTTTTCTCGCAATAGGTTGCCATTTCTGTCTGCGGGAGACTGACCTGCTGGAGGAAGAAGATATGGCCTCATAACTTTCCCAAAGCTATTTGTGTGTAAGTGAATATAACAAAATCACCTGGGATTCGAACTGCGAGTCGATATCAATTACTCCACAGAACTATATATCCAGGTTTGGTTTGGTTTGGTCTGTGCCATGTCAACCCAATGGGTTATTTAATGCCGACAATTTTTATCGCTAGTAATATATATTTTTTTTAAAAATATATCGCTGGTAATATTTTTTCTTCAAAATCCTATTGTCGGTAATAACTTTTTGCAAAGTATTTCTGGTATTAAAACATATTTACACTTTCATAGTGTTTTGACGCCAGTTTGGGTGTTAACTATTTGCCCATACCTAGGACCCTAACAGGTAGCTACCACCCCGGGTCAGGGTGGACCTGGAAACACCAGCAATTAAGAGATGGTTCCAACCCCCTTAAAGCACCCTGATCAAAGGTCTTGCTGTTGGACATAGTTTATCGTCTTACCCAGGACGTATATATCCAATTTTACTGCCGTCTAAATGTACAGCTGGATTTAAAATAAACCTGATTTTGAATAAACTGATGTTTTCCTTAACTGTATCCAATAATAATGCATGTAATATTACCATATTATTATCGTATTATAAAAATACAAACAGCTAATATGCATCGTTTTCCATTGTTTACGTTTATAAGATGTTTATCTGTTTCTCGTTCGGTTGTTTATGACTGGACGCGCTTCGTTTACGTATCGAGTATAGCGTTACTAACGATACTTTTATCATTCTCTTTGACTATTTTAACTTATTTAAGTAGAAGGTGTGAGGAAGAGATAAAGAAAAAGAGGTTAGTCTATTGTAATTTAGTCCCTCAAAAAAAATATCTCATATGATACACGAGATACATGATAAAATCATTTTTTATAAGTGAAGATTTGGGGGTCGCACGATACGGGAGATCGCGCATTACACGAGTAAATACGGTAAATATATAAACGCGAGTAGAAACGGTATTTTTACTAATGTGATATGTTTTTTTCAATTTATTTTTGTGAATATTTTGATTATTTTGAAATTGCATCAATAATTTCAGTTTAAGATATGAGTGGCGTTAAAAAAAATTAAGCCAAATATCTTTTTCATTTAATCTAACGTCGGTTTTGAGAGGAAATTTGCAATGTTTTTTTTGTTTTTTAATTTTTCTTGTTCAAGAAACAATTAAAACACGAACATATCAAATTGTTTGACAACGGATTATTTGTACCGATTATATCTGCTTCATGGGCATAAATACAAGAATTTCATTTTTCGTTACAGGGTATCATTGGTGAGGATATGGATTCGCAGAGGACTGGATATGGATGAAGAACTTCTGATAAAGCGGACTTTATGTGTCAATATATATATATATATATACATATATATATATAAATGTTGGAACGCTGAATGTTTTTAATTTATTTTATTCACCCATATATATATATATATATATATATATATATATATAAAATATTTATAAAATATATATATATATATATATATATATATATATATATATATATATATATATATATATATATATGTGTATATATATATATATATATATGTATATATATATGCATATATATATATATGTGTGCGTGTGTATGAAATATTGGAAGGCGGAATTTTTTAAATTTATTTTATTCTCCCATATACATACATACATACATACATATATATATATATATATATATATATATATATATATATATATAATATCAATTAATCATTAGTAGGGACAATTCCAAGGAGGACATTAATCCAAAGGGAGCTGAATGTAAGTTACAGAGCAATATAATAATAACAATAAGTACAGACGATCCTTAAAAATCCATTCGGTTATAATTTATTTCATGAATATATATATATATATATATATATATATATATATATATATATATATATATATATATATATATATATATATATATATATATATGTATATATATATATATATATATATATATATACATATATATAATTTGTATATTCGGAACTATTTTTTTAGCATCTATCCCCCCATACATATATATATATATATATATATATATATATATATATATATATATATATATATATATATATATGTGTGTGTGTGTGTGTGTGTGTGTGTGTGTGTGTGTGTGGAATGAACGATAAAAATATAGCTTTGAGATATGCTATATGTATGGGTAAATGTACTCCATTATCAGGGATGGAGCGTCTGTAAATACGAGTGGACATCAGGTCAGCATCAAGAGGTGACAGTCTGTTTCAAGCGTTGCAGCCACTCCCTGTTCATCACAGTCTCTCTCTCTCTCCCTCTCTCTCTCTCTCTCTCTCTCTCTCTCTCTCTCTATATATATATATATATATATATATATATATATATATATATGGTGATACTCGTTTTCACCAAGAAGTTATTCAAAAAATAAAATCTGATGTCATTGTATTCGATTGACCATATATATATATATATATATATATATATATATATATATATATATATATATATATATATATATGTATTGCGGATGCATATGCAAACTCACACAAGAAAGGGCCAAATATATACACACCTATGTACACGCATATATTCACACATATATCTGCATATATGCCTACACACGTGCATATATATATATATATATATATATATATATATGTGTGTGTGTGTGTGTGTGTGTTTGCATGTGTATATCATATACGTAAGCATGTATGAATAAATATATAAGCAAACATAATAATATAGTATAATATATTAATAAGTATATACGAGTAAATTCGTTTACACAAACTAATTGGTGCGTACACAAAGACACACACACAGACATAGACACACACACACACACACACACACACACACATATATATATATATATATATATATATATATATATATATGTATTAATTTATAATTGAATGTGTTGTTTTTAAGTGTTAGTAGTCATATTAACACTCAAGTATAAACATGGCGCTGTGTTTACAGGTTCGACCCAAAAAATCTGAACATCTGGCGATCATATGTTTCCAAATCGATCGAATCTATTTTCTATAAGATTCATATTGGGACCCACAGTCGTACAAAAAAGTAGGGCCAATCGCACACATCCAGTGACATACACACATTTATACATGTTCGTTCACCCCATACGAAGAATGATAAAAACACAAAAATTATTTAAGGCTTGATCATACCCCTGATTACACACACACACACACACACACACACACACACACACACACACACACACACACACACACACACACACACACACACACACACGTATATTTCTAAGGAATTTACGGATTTTCATTTATTCATCCGACATATTTTTATTAATTTAAACGTTATTTTTAACGGATGCACATATTTGAGTAGACTACATTGCATAAATATAAGAACCAAGTTAATAACTTTTGACAATTTATTCATGACTTCAATCTCGATGTACAATATCACATTCTGAAATTGGAAATTTGAATAGACAGACTTGGTCAGTGGAATTTAATAAAATTGATTTGCTTATACATTAATATATATATATATATATATATATATATATATATATATATATATATATATATATATATATATATATATATATATATTAATGTATATTTGGACACCATGGTTCCTTATTGAGTTTCTTTCATTATTCTTACGGTTTTACGTTTTGTAGGAGTAAAACATTCCTATTCAAAAATAAATTACGACCTGTCAAAACCCGAGAAAAAATAACAACACTAGAGATGGAAGAGGGTTCAATTTTTAATTTTTAATTTTTAATTTTAATTTTCGTTGTTTCGATACAACGAAAATTAAAAATTGAACCCTCTTCCACCCCTTGTCTAGAGGAATGGATTTATCGGTAACCTTGGAAACCCTCAAACTATGAATCTTTCCTGTGCCGTTAACAACCGTAAATTTTAAAAAGTAAGTTACTCCAAAATTCGCTTGATGAGGAAATGGAACTAATGTCTTTGGTTTAATAACAAAATTAAATTCAGGGGCTTTAGCTTCCATTTCTGAAACATGGTTATCACTGTGTAGCGGTAAAACCATATTTTAAATCTATTAATTTATAATATTAATGCTCTGTAAATTTAAATTTACATAGAGCACTATTGTGTAAAAATAAAAATATCTATAAGAACACCGGATTTTATATCTTACTGTTCTTTCCTTTTTATATATATATATATATATATATATATATATATATATATATATATATATATATATATATATATATATATATAACAGATTTCCCCAACAGACTTCAACATCTGCAAAGCTCTTACATGGTGTGTGTGACAAACTTTACAAGATTTGGCGCTCAAACGTTAAAAGTCAAAAATATTCGGGCATTGATCGAACCAGTCTTACTGTATCGATCAGAAACTTGGACATTATTTTCTCGTCTTGAAAGACGACTGGATAGAATATATACAAATCTACTTCGAAAAACTCAGAACATCAGTTGGAGAGATCCCGTACAACGTTTAAGTTTTAAGAACTGAGGCCAATCTCTCTTAAGCTCAAACCAAAACGATTACAGTTTGACGGTCAATGCTAGCGAGCGGGCGGGGAAATCGTCTCATCCTTACTCCTATGGTATCCTTCTGGGAGTGTCTTCTCACGAAAAGTGACTTTCCCAGAAACTATAGCTCAGCACCCAGGGTTGGACATTGGGGATCTGGGAACAGCAATGCTGGACCGAACAGTGTGGAAAGGAATTGTCAATGGAGTTCCGATCAGCCATAGAAAAGTCGATAATGATGAAGATGAATGATAAGGCGTGAATGGCAATGATGTTTTCATCTATCTAATGTCTTACCATAATGTAGAGGCGTATTTCTTCATCTTCAACATTTCCGCTAAATGTTTACATTTATATTTCCGTCTCCCCCTATATGGGATGCGTGTAACAAACTTCACAAGATCTGGCACTCAAACTTTCTATCCTCTTTAAAAGTCCAAACATTTCGAACACTGATTGATCCAGTCCTTCTGTATGGATCAGAAACTTGGACATTATCTGTTCGTCATGAAAGACGACTGGATGGAACATATACAAATCTACTTGAAAAATCCAGGAAATCAATTGGAGATGCCATGCAACGCTTAACACAATTTATAGAGAACTGAGACCAATCTTTCTTAAATTCAAACAAAATCGATTAAAGTTTGCCGTCCACTGACTCCGAGCGGAGAGGGAAATCGTCTCTTCCTTATTACTATAGCATTCTTCTGAAAGTGTCTTCTCGCGAAAATTGCCTTTCCAAGACACCATAGCTTAGAACTCAGGGTTGGACATTGGGGATCTGGCGACACTCGAAAGTATTCGGGAAAAGAAATAATTAAAGTTAATATGAATTTGGGCAAATTTACCGATAACACAAACTCATTGGTTTTATGTTTCCAAGAAATGCCAATGAGTTTTCATAGGTATTTGTTCTCAAATGCTATAAAAGAATGGAGACTACCAGTGATTTGTCGTCTGTTTTTCGTTTGAAAGCTGATTTTGCTCCTCCATATTTTTGTCAATTTGGCCATCGCTGCCATGGCTGCTGCAATCCGTGTGCGGATTACCGAGTTGCAGGAACCATCTTTAGACAAGATAGCTCCCAAGTATTTCAAACTGGACACTTCATCCAGTGAATTCCTGTTCATGGTAATGTTGACACACGGGTGTTACTGTTTGTATTATTCACCATTACTTTGGATTTCTCGGAGCTGACCTCCATTTCATATGCTTCTGCTCTTTCAAAAATTTTGTTGGTCAATCCTTTTACTACCTGTTATGAGGTCAATGTCATCTACAAAACGTAAGTTTTGCTACCGATAGAGATTGAAGGATCATGGTCGTTCGGGGTTTCTGGCATGATTCTCTCTAGAAATATGTTGAACTATGTGAGTGAAAGTAAGCATCCCTGTCGGATGTCGACAGTTGTTGCGAAGAGTCGTCCCATTCGTATTTCCAGAAGAACTGCACTAGGGGGACATCTTTATATAGGGCTTGGATGACTTAGATAATTCCGTTATCTACACTAAATTCCCTAACGATTTGCCAAAGACCGTCGTGCCATACATGATCAAACGCTTTCTTGAAATCAACAAATTCGTCCTTTGGATGTTTCTTTGCAAGGATCCTACAATTGAAGACCTGTTCCATTATCCATCGTTCGGTTCTAAAACCTTCTTGCCCGGGGCAGTTCGAGGTTGTGCAATGGTTAGCAAGCTTGTCTCGTTAGAACAATTACGACTGAGTAGTGAGTTCGATCCTCACTGGGTGCACCCTAGATTCGGTCTTGTGCCGTATCTAAGCTACGCTTGAAAAATCGCCAAAACCTGCTTGTTCTTTGGTAGTTATTCAGCCTTAGATTTCAAATGAGATTTGCGATATCTCTAGGCCAAGGAAACACCACAAAAACGCAGTTTTTTTTTGTCTGAAGGACAGCACTTGTGTAATTTCCGAAGTTCTTTGTTTTGTAGGAAATCGAGTAGTTAAAATGTTAACGCTCCGACCACGAGACTCGGAATTTCCTTAGCAAGAGAATCTCAAATGACACGGTTGCGAAGTCCCTGAAAATTATGCCAATGGTTGATGCAATCGAGTGAAACTAAATAGGCAGAATTGTTTGAAAGCTGTCAAAGGTTTTGCTATCATGACTAAGGTTCGCTCAGGATAGTTGCAGTATAAACTACAGGTTGATTTTGTGGGTTATGAACGTACACATAGGCGCACAACACACGCGTATACACACACATGAATACAAACTCATTCACATAAAGATACAGCTACACACGAATACACACACTCGTACAGTTACGCAAAACACACATACATGAATAAACACACAGACAAACAAAGACAGACACCAACACGTCCATTGTTTTCTTTAAAGCGTTACAAACTTGGCAGGTAAATAAGTTTATGGAGAAATGCTTTGACCAAACCATATAGTAGGCATTTCTCGCAATTCTTGTGGCATTCCGTCACGAAAAATGGCAGTGGAACAAAATTCACAGACAAATATATATATATATATATATATATATATATATATATATATATATATATATATATATATATACATATATATATATATATATATATATTATTTATTATAAAATTTTACATACGGACAAAAACAATCACTTACGACAAAGATGCATTTTTGTTTCGATGCGTAGGCATCTCGACTGGTGAGAACCAAAAGTGGTAAATAATATTAATATTTCGTGCCTGATGAGTTGGTAAACTACGAAACTTAAGTCGCACTCCAAACGTAGGTATATGAATAATTATTTAAAATATACATATATGCGCTATATACATAAATATATATATATATGCGATATATATATCTTTAAAATATAATTATATATATATATATATATATATATATATATATATATATATATGTATACGAAATTTAAAATATATATACACATATGTACGTATTTATTAAATACGCATATGATGAGAAATGTTATATATATATATACGATTGCGTCTAGCATGACTCAATCTGTCGCCTGTGAGCGTTGACATCAATGTTTACTTTTATATACATATTGCTAAAGCTATACCACCCTTCACCTTTCTCCAAAAAACCTACGTACATCTCTCATATCTTATCCCTTAATTCTCCCCACTTTTTTCCCATATCCTTTCCGTTGAGTTGACCGATTAAATAGGTCAATGTCTGATCCTTAACCCCTCCTTACTCAATATTAAGTATTGTAATAAAAAGAAATATAAAAACAAATTTTAAAACTCTCCCTTCCCTCTCTAAACTCGACCATGTCTCTCATACCATTCCTCACCACCCTCTATGTCAACTTATATAAGCTTAATACTGCCCGTCAAAAATGTAAATTTTAAATTCATTTTTCGTTTCACCTTTGAAAATTCTCTGGTGAAATAAATTATAACAAATGGAACTTTAAAGTGGTCTTTTTTCTTTAAATTAAATTATTCGCTCTGACTTAACATTGAGCTCTCAAGATTTCATCCTTCATTATCCTTTACCAAGCTTTTCGTTACTTATATATATATATATATATATATATATATATATATATATATATATATATATATATATATCTGAAATGAAGGTGTTAAGCTTAATATTACGAGACATTAAAATACTAAAGCAAAGAATAAAAAGGGAAGCAACCGGTTTCGCTCCCGCTCTTCAGGCTTCTATGGGAGATTTTAATGTAATTAAAAAACGGAATATGCAATGAAAAAGGAAATGAGTGTGAGGGGGAGCAAAAAAATTGGAGCTAGAGGCAAACGACAGCAAGCCCCAACAGACACTCACGCTGTTTACACAGGGAGGGCCTGCGGGACCTGATGTAAATTTTTTTTCTCCCCCTCACACTCATTTCCTTTTTCATTGCATATTCTGTTTTTTAATTACATTAAAATCTCCCGTAGAAGCCTGAAGAGCGGGAGCGAAACCGGTTGCTTCCCTTTTTATTCTTTGCTTTAGTATTTTAATGTCTCGTAATATCAAGCTTAACACCTTCATTTCATATATATATATATATGTGTGTGTGTGTGTGTGTGTGTGTGTGTGTGTGTGTGTGTGTGTGTGTGTGTGTGTGTTTTGTTTGTCACCGTCAGCGTCTCTGGATTTGATGATCTCATCAATCTATTATTTTCTTTTTGAATTTCAAAAATAAAGATTCGCTTTTATCTTGTTCTCGGGTTTGTCAAGGTGAAAGACAATAAGGTGTGGCTTACAATATGAATATTAGTCTGTATTTGTGTACTTCATTCTTTTTATATAATTAATAGTAAAATGAAAAGCATGACTGGCAGGTCAAAATTAACATGGGTCATATTAACAACGCGGACTATGGCTTTACCGTAAACATGTGATGAAGAAGTAGGTGATCGAATAATTGGGCTAGTGAATATAGCCTAATGGTTAGAAATTTCCCAAGGAGATTTTTCGATTGTTTGAAAAATACGAAGTATTGAATTTTGTCCATATTAATACATTTTTACGTTAGATGTGTGTAAAAATATTAAATTTTGAGTTTTAAAAAAAGAGGGTGTCGCAATTTTTTTTCTCACACCTGTTAAAACCTGCAATTTGTTAATTATTCTAGCAATATTTTAAGTCCAAAATTTGTTTTAAACACTTAAAAATACGTATTTGAAATTATTACACTAGATAATTAAACATTGAAAAGTACCTTGTCCATCCTGTTGGCTGGTTCCGAAATTCACCCTCCCAAAAATTTAAAACTAAATGCAGCGATTTTAATATTAAATGAAAATAAAATGAATGGCGTTTATTACCTATGAATGCGTTTATTAAATATAAGTAAATCTGATTTGCTAATTTCAATAATCTGTGTACCAGAGTTAGACGGGGACAAACAGACTTAACTATATCAACGTAGTTTTAATTATAAGACTTATTAGATATATCACTTATTCATTAGATTTCACTCATGTATGTGCTTCCGTAAAATTCGTTTATTGTAATATAAAAATGGATGAACATTTTAAAAGATAATGACATTTTTCGGCTAAAATCTCTAAATCTTGTTTTGTAAGGAATGGAAAAAAAGCTGCCAAAATTCGAAATTTTTGTGTAAGTAAAATCGTAGATTTTATTTCAGAAGTTTTGAAGCATTTATTTATTTATTTATTTTATATTTTGTAAAACTTGATACTATTAATTTTAATCTATGTTGTGTTAGTCTTAACAAAACATTCTCAATATGAAGCCGTTCGCTGAAGTTGTTTAAATATCATCCATACTTAAAATGATAGTTTTTGTTTTCGAATGACTTTTTTGTTTTTGGCATGTCTTTTCCTAATTCCATTTAAACCAATTTAGAAAGAAAAAAAAGGATGAAAATACGTTCTCCGATTGCTTTTCTAAATAAATACTTTTTGTTTATTGGTAGTAATTGCGGAATGTTAACAAACATGGCCGAAAAAACACTCGGCTTTCAACAGATAGAAAGACACAGGGAATGATTGAGAGAATACGAAAAGGGGGTATCATAATGTTTCAAATACTGTTTCGCTAGAATTTATTAGGCGGGTCTTAACGAATTGTTCTTCTACAATTAGCATAAAAAATGTATGTAAAATTTTTTCAAATTATATCTGAAATAATAGAACAGGTACAAAAAAGTCCAAGGAAGGTAATTTTTATGGGAGATCTTTTGTTTACTCTGACCAAAGAATTCAGATAGATGACTTTCGAAAATGAATTCGAAGGGGGAGTCTGATCATTAGCGCCTCATGCAGAAAGTCCGAGATAAAGGAACAGTTGAATTGGCGTTGCTAAATTTTCATGGTAAATTCTTCTGTCAATGCAGGGAATAATAGAAGGTTTGGAATAACATAATTCATTAATTTACAATGTATCTCAAGATAGATTTGAATTTTTTATTTGATATTGAGATTTATTTCAAAGTAATATATATATTCGTCCATCATGAAAACCATTTTGACATAATAAAATTTTACATATTAAAAATAGCTATATATATATATATATATATATATATATATATATATATATATATATATATATATATATATATATATATATATATAATGGATTCTCCCGTCGGTTTCGACGTATGAGGATCTGACAACTTAATTGATTCAGTTATGAAATTTTGTGCGATAATCTTAAGTGGCTAGTGATTTACAAAGGAGGCCACATATGGAACAAGATTAAGGACTGTGGGATGAGATCACTCTTAGATTGGCTGACCTTTTAGATCTTGCTCTCGTTATATGTTTATATATATATATATAGCTTACTTTGAAGATCCGTTTAGGTGAAATCTATATAGGTTGTTCCTGTCTCTTTAAGATTTTGTCCATATATATATATATATATATATATATATATATATATATATATATATATATATTTATTTATATGTATATATATATATATATATATATATATATATATATATATATATATATAATAAAATTGAAATGCAATGTCAATCGCTATCTACTGTCCTCCTGATTACTCTTTCCTCTTCCCGCTCATTATTAATGTTTCTGTTCCTATTTCTTCCACAGCCTGTAACCCACTTGCGTCTCAGTGGCTTTACTCCCTTGCATGGGGTGATACGGATTAAATAAAAATATTTAAATGCTTAGCTCTCTTCATCTGTTGGTTCAACCGTTGAAACCTCTTGTAATCGTCATCAGCTTGTTTCACCGCGGTGGTCGCGCTTAGTCTGGGTCCTCGTCTTCGACCTTGCTGCCACGGCCCGGCAGCATCTTATGGTCACTCTTTGCCGTGGTGAAGGGCCTTGCGTGTTCCAAAAGCCATTACTATACAGGACACAGTTGGTGTTCATTGAACGAACAGCTGAGATTTCTAAAATCTTATTCTTAAAATAGTTTTTTCAGGAAATTAGACATCTCATGTCCAGTAACTGTTATAGGTTTTTTAAGGACAGATGAGAGTTTCCTTTCTAACCTTTTGCTTTTAGTAGTGTGGAAAGTTAACATTTTGTTTATATCATCATTTTCTTCTCTAATTACATGTACTATATACCGTATATGCCGACGTACAAGACGAATGGGCGTATAAGTCGACCCCCAAATTTTCAAGTTAAAATGTAGGTTTCGGGCTATACTCCCCGTACAAGACGACTGCCCGACCCAACAAAAAAAATCGTACTTTAAAATGTATTGTATTGACTTTATTAAATACATTCAATAACCCTATCCTTTGTTTCTACTCAAATTCTAATGAAAAAAAAGGTGTATGGATATTGTCACTTAACTACCACAATCTACATTATCTCATGAGTGGATGTTGTGTTTTCTGTAGGCTATTACGGTAGCCTGAATGACTTTACTCTGCTAACCACCCATTCGCTCCACTGTTCTCGAATTAGATTTTTAAACGGCTTGTTGAGACACACATCCAGTTGTGTTTTTTTGTTAAAAAGGAGGCAAGATATAGTCAATTAACTGCCACAATCTATATTAACCGTTATTCCTACCATAGTCTACACGATACACTTACCGTTACCCGGTAATGATAACACGATCAGCTGCTGTAAGCGTAAACACTGATGTCACTTTAAAAATACCGGTATATAAAGGTTAATATTTGACTGTCGAGTAAATTAACCCTATTTTATTCATTTTTCAACCGATTTTATTTTTACCAACCCATTTTATTTTTACCAACCCATTTTATTTTTACCAACCCATTTAATTTTTACCAACCCATTTGAGTTTTACCAACCCATTTAATTTTTACTCACCCATTTTATTTTATCAATCCATTTGATTTTTTCAACCTATTCGATTTTTACCAACCCATTTGATTTTTATCAATCCATTTGATTTTTACCAACCCATTTGATTTTTACCAACCTATTTAATTTTTACCAACCCATTTGATTTTTACCAACCTATTTCATTTTTACCAACCCATTTGAGTTTTACCAACCCATTTGATTTTACCAACCAATTTTCAGACAAACGGACGATAGACAGAATTTGCCGTTTATTTATTGAGAAGATTTTAATAATGTGAATTAAGTTGTAGAAAATATTTGTGCCGATAGTTAACAAAGACAAGCTTAGGCAACGGTTATAAAAATCACATGCTAACAACTTATCATTAACCACAGGATTTACGGTTCACATTTTATGCCTGGAGTATAAGACGTTCCCTAATTTTGCCGTGATAGGGGGGGGGGTACGGTTAAAAGGTCGCTTGTGCGCCGACATAATAGTAATAGTGTTTCCATTCAGGAAACATTTGCCAGTCATTTCCTAGACAGTGTTACTGTCGGGTGAAATTTATAAAAACTTATTTTAATAAAAAGTTTTACAAAACATCAGACTCCTCTTTCTAGTATTGATGGGAGTTTCCATCCTAGCTTTTTGTTTTTGGTAGTGTGGAAAGCTAACATCTTGATTATATCATTATTTTCCGTTCTAGTTACATGTGCTACCAATTTTAGTTTGTATTGCTTTTTCTAGTATTGATGGGAATTTCCTTCCTAACTTTTTGTTTGTTGTAGTGTGGAAAGCTAACATCTTGATTACGTCATTATTTTTGTCTTCTAGTTACATATGCTATTTATTTTAACTTTTTGCCCTATATTGTTGGGTAACGGAATTTCTCTTGACTGTCCACACAGTTTTAATTCAGTTTCCCTTTTCTCAGACTGGTTGTCACTCGAAGCTAGCTAGCCAAGTTTACCTAGTTATTTAGCCGCTAGCTGGAGGGCAGTTAGAGATGGACTCATGCCTTTCCCAAGGGCGTTTGTACGAAAGTAAACGCCACAGACGACCTCTGGATTTGAACTTGGTTAGCCGAATTTATTTTTCGATATTCGTTACAGTTCCCATGCATCAGTGCTATACGATATCAAATTAGTTGTCTGGCTTGAAGAATTTGTCTTGAGAACTTAAAAAACATCAGTTCAACTGACCGACTATATAATTTATATTTTAAGACCCGTTTGTGCTCTGTGGGTTTAGCGTTCCTGATGCAAGGAATGTTGGTCGTTAATTATGTGAAGAAACTGAAAAGATTTTTGAAAGAAATATGAAAAGAAACGTCCAATAATTCTGTAATTGAAACATTGTGACATTTTTTCCGATTTCCTTTCCGTTCTGTCAAAATAACTATTTTATAATATGTCATCTTTATTGCAGAACTACGGGACTTGCATATTGCTTGTAGATGTACTGCTACGCTTGTTTTCGTTATATACAGATTTAATGAGACGCCATTTTCGTTATTGTAGATTGACTGACGGCAATGGCTTAGCAGACGTTAACGAGAAATGAAAAAATATGCATATTGTCAGAGCAGAGAAAAAAGTCTATCAGAGAAAGAATGAACAAGAGTGAGAGAAAAAGGGTAATAGAATTTATAGAAAATCTGTTTGTTCTTTTTTTTTTTTGTATGATCTAACAATTGATTGTGAGTTGATGGTAGATATTGTGTTGGTATGATTCGGCTCTTCTGTTTTAAAGGTTATTTTATCCTCTTTGCTGCTCCAAAGTCAGTCAATTTTCTTTGCCTGTTTTATATAACACTTTCCTTCTTGCCAAAAAGTCGTCAGAGGACGCCATTGCCAGCGTTTCTCTGATATTTCTTGAATAATTTTACACTTGTTACAAAGCCAATGTCAAATAGTATATCATTAAAATCTACATTATACATATGACGTTATTTACAAACTCACATGTTTTTTAATGCGTAAAAAAGAAACAAAATTGATATTGTATGAAAAAAAAAACAATATAATCCTTTTGTTAATGTCTTGTAAATCAGTTAACTTGACTTGGTTCGTTTCGTTTTATATTTGTTTCGTTCCGGTGATTTTTATTCTTTTTGAAAAACATTTTTGTAAGTAATGTAATGACAATATTTTATTGATCAGCGTATAAATGTTATTTTTGTCAGTTTTTTTAATTTGCTTTTATGGGTTGTGGGCAAAATATACACTGCCAATTTTTTAAAGCAAAGCAAACAAGTTTGAAATATATAAATATACATATATCTCAACATAAAGCATTAAATAATAAATACTGTATGTCGTTGTTTACTCATTTGAAAAAGTATATATATATATATATATATATATATATATATATATATATATATATATGATAAAATATAGTTTTAAGTTATGCTATATATATGGGTTAAAGTGCTCAATACCCAGGGATAGAGCGTATGTAAATATAAAAGTGGATAATGAAGTCAACATCCAGAGGCGACAGTCTGTTTCATGCTTAAAGGCTGATGATTGCATTTAAGCATGAAACAGACTGTCGTCTCTGGGTGTTGACTTCAATGTCCACTCATATATATATATATATATATATATATATATATATATATATATATGTGTGTGTGTGTGTTTAGGCAGCAATCCTTCTTTCATGCACATTTCATATTTTTTTAATGAAATGTGCATATATATATATATATATATATATATATATATATATATATATATATATATATATATGCACATTTCATTGAATACGGCAGACAAGGTTCTTTTATTTAGTTTTTTATACAATTTCTCATGCGATCTAATAATTTTTTTTCGGATGATAAATTATATAAAAACTGTCCGAATGTTCTTTTTATATATAATTTTTATTTTACATTCATTCGTCAGGATTTATATTTTTGACTACATTTTGCTTTTGTAAATAAAATGTATTTCAGTTTACGTGGAATTCGTATGTATGCTTATGAGAGCCTGGATTGTTTTAACGACGAAAATGGGTCACAAGGAAGAAGAGGTTGAGAAGCACTTAAATATAACAAAACTTTTCCACAATACATAAACATCGTTATAGTAAAATATAGTTTATAGCAGTTTTAACAACATTTACCGGCCTGAATGTCCGAGAAATCTCAAAGAAAACTTTGTCCTCTGACAGGACCGAACTTGCATCCCTCATGGAACCGCCATATAACCCGACGTGCTTTACCATTTAGCTACAGAGGATTCGTCCGTTTAGCAAGGTTAAAAAAGTAGTCCCAAAACATTAAATTGTAGTTCAAAAACATTAATTTAACCTTGCTAACTAGACGCTTCCTCTGTATCTAAATGGTATAGCACATCAGGACATATGGCGTTTCCGTGTGGGATACAAGTTCGATTCTTGACGGAGGACACAATGTTTTCTTTGAGATTTCTCGGACGTTCAGGTTGGTAAATACTTCGTTATATTACTTGAAAAATTACAGGAATCCCTTGATTAAGGAGACTAGTAGGATAAAATTTCTATATATCAAAATTCGATCATACATAAGACGTAAAAATTCCTTCAGTTTAACCATAGTAATTGAAAATTGATTTCTTAATAGTTACCGATTAATTAAATTTTATAAAATTTCAAAATGGGTAAATATTTTGTTTGTCAATTATTTCGTTATCTAAGTAGTTTCAAATTTTGTTTGTCAATTATTACGTTATCTAAGTAATTTCAAATTTTATTTGTCAATTATTACGTTATCTAAGTAATTTCAAATTTTTATTGTCAATTATTACGTTATCTAAATAATTTCAAATTTTGTTTGTCAATTATTACGTTATCTAAGTAATTTCAAATTTTGTTTGTCAATTATTACGTTATCTAAGTAATTTCAAATTTTGTTTGTCAATTATTACGTTATCTAAGTAATTTCAAATTTTTATTGTCAATTATTACGTTATCTAAGTAATTTCAAATTTTCTTTGTCAATTATTACATTATCTAAGTAATTAGAGTGGTTTAAAAATGGACGGTTATAAATCAATAGATTTTATAATATAAGCCGATAATAAAAATATATATTTGAATATTTATCAATATTAAAATTTTTTAAATATTTTTTTCTTGTTTATTTTGAAGGTCTTAAAAGAAAATTTCTGATTATTTGTTAAAAAATGAACGATTTAATTAGATACAGAAATTCCCATTAATTAAAAAATATCGAAATATAACATATGTATGAATTTACTATGGAAAGATTTATAAATGTAAAAGACAATAGGAAAACTGTAATAGTTGCCGACGCGTTTCGTCCAATGTGGACTTTTTCAAGGCATAAAAACAAAACAAAACAAAACAAAAAACGAAATTAATTTATTAAACAAAGTAACTAATAATAACAAAAACAAATTGTCTTTAGCAACTGGAAGAATTTAGAGAACGCTATTTTCATACAATTAACTGAAAATTACATCAATTATTGTCACGTGCGGAGATATTGCTTTTATTGTTGTGTTTACGGATTCAACCATTTTCTTTTGATTTCTTGTGTGCGTTTGTTTGGGAGAGTAGTAATTTTGTTCGGAAAGGTGATATTGGGAAAAAAACCTGGGCGTGGATTTATATTTGAGTAATATTCAATGGCAGCACTCTCTAGGATTTTCCTTCTGAGTGAGTTATTTTCTTTTTTTTGAGTGTAGCATTTTTAAAATCAAAATTGTGGTTGAATTTATTTCTATGTATGACTAGTGCATTAGCTAAGTTGTTTTTTGTGAGGTCTCTTTTGTGCTCATAAATGCATTTTTTGCCTTGAAAAAGTCCCCATCGGACGAAACGCGTCTGCAACTATTACAGTTTCCCTATTGTCTTTTACATTTATAAATATCGTCTTTTTCTACGGGTCAACTCTGAGAAATTTTTCATATGGAAAGATTATGAATTAATGATACTAATGATTATGATATTTTTGGGACGTTTGAAAGGCCAATTTCTCAGTACCGCCAATTATATGAAGAACAGAAAAACACCACTCGAAATAAGTTTATCATAAAAAAATCAGATTCATAAACGTTATTTTATATAAATTTTATTGCATCTTCTTATATGTATACCTGTATTTTAATTAAAAAGTACGCAAATTAGAAATTAATTGTGAATGAGACTGAAATTTGAGGCACAAATGACGTAATTTCCTTAATATTCGATTAATGCGTTTTCAATTAGTGTGTGTCTTTTAACCCTTTGAGCCCTGTGTTCCTGAACAATTTTAACCCTTCTACCTGAGTCAAAATTCGCAAAGAATTGGTATGTAATGTTTCATAGTAGATATAAAAAGTAGTTACAAGTGTTTACCCACCTTTCAACCGATGGCTTGGCATTAAATCATTTTTCTCTACCATTGTTCAACCGGTGGCTGGGCATTACGTCATTTTTCTCTACCACCGGTAAAACAGAAGTCAGGCCTCAAAGGGTTAATGTACACATTAGTCGCGCTAATCGAGGGATTCATGTACACATTATCTGCACTAATCGAGGGATTCCTGTATATGTTTTTTAAACAATACTTTTTTTTTACTCGTAGTTTAAATTAATGTCTATATAAAAATTATTAAACAACCCATTTGTTAATTTCTTATTTAGCCAATGTTTTAATTTATTTAAGAAATTTCACTCATGATTTTCCGATATTAAATCTATTTAAAGATAATAAGATATCTATCGTCACTGAAGTTACTAAACTCAAACCCGCCTGACGTCAATTTAAATTTGATGATTTCTTTTTTTCTTCGATATTGTACCCATTTTGCTTAAAGTTCCTACTTTCTTTATTTCAGATGAAAATTTTGAAAAATTTCAACATAATTCAGTGAAATATTCTCTTTCTAAATTTATAGCTTGTAATTATATTTTCGATATATGTGGGAAAAAAAAGGCGTCATTTTAAACTGACGCCAGGAGGATATCTATTGAAGTCTCCCAGGCGAAATCCTTTTAATAATAAGAAAAACTTAGTAAAAATCCACCATCATTTTCACAGTATAGGCAAACTAGTACTAAAATAATATAACGCTTGACATAAAAGGGGAACCGTTTTTCAATTGATATTATCTAATAAACAGTTCCCCCAGAATTGCTACATATCTTTGTACAGTAATACTTTGAGATACGAGCCTACCGACATACGAGATTGTTTTAGATACAAGCAGGAGTTTGTCCGATTTTTTGCCTTGAGATACGAGCTGAATTTGATGTACCGGCGAGTTTCAGTTAAACATCCAAAGTAGACGTGTTTACTTCTGCTTTGGAAGGATCTCTGTAGTGTTGTGTTGTGTCTTTTTGCCGTTGTTTTGCAAAATACCTTTAGTGACACCATGGGTCCGAAGAAGTAAGTGTAAAGATCAATAGTGAATTTTTAGGAACCTGGAACAAGTCGGAAATATTCCCATTAAATTTAATGGAGATAATTGATTTGAGATATGAGTCTTTTGAGTAAGGAGCTCGGTATTTGAACGAATTAAACTCAAATCCCAGGGCATTACTGCAATTGAATCACATATATCCAAACAATGTCCACCTGGCGTCAATTTAAACAGACGATTTTTTTTTTGTAAAAACGCTTGATTTCATTGGTGAAGTTGAATTAAAATGAATAAAAACTTGTAATTCCAACGGATAATTTATTGTTAAAACAGATATATTTCGGAAAGCTTTTGCAATCCTTGATTACTCTTGAGAAATAAATGAAACAATAACTATGCCCCTTTGTATACGATCGAATTGAGTCTTTTTTTGAATTTTTAGGGGCCTGGAACGAGTCGGAAATATTCCCATTAATTTCAATGGAGAAAATTGATTTGAGATATGAGTCTTTTGAGTAAGGAGCTCGTTATTTGAACGAATTAAACTCAAATCTCAGGGCATTACTGTACTTGAATCACATATATCCGAACAATGTCCACCTGGCGTCAATTTAAACAGACTATTTCTTTTTTGTAAAAACGCTTGATTTCATTGGTGAAGTTGAATTAAAACGAATAAAAACTTGTAATTCCAACGGATAATTTATTGTTAAAACAGATATATTTCGGAAAGCTTTTGCAATCCTTGATCACTCTTGAGAAATAAATGAAACAGCGACTAAGATACATTGTATACATTATAAATTCAAATTAACAAAACAAAATGTCGATCGAATTGAGTTAGCGAGACATAAGTGAGAATTGCTTAGAGAAAGAAAGAAATGTCATTTCCAAACCAGAGAAGAAAAAAAAAACTCAATTTAATCGAATCTTTTTTTGTTAATTTGAATTTATAACGTATACAATATAACTTAGTAATTGCTTCATTTATTTCCCAAGATGCTTTTTTCCTCATATTTTGTAACCGTTTTGCTTATAGTTCGTATTTTCTTGACTTCAGATGAAAACTTACAAATATTCCGACATATTTCATTGAAATTTTCCCTTTCCAAAATTATAGTTTAAGCATATGGAAACGGAAGATGGCGTAAGGTTTAATTTTAGACGTTATCAATTTGCAAATTTTTGTATTACAATAAGTTCTTTATATGTTTATTTTACACCTGTTGTTATTCTTCGATTTCTTGCTTAAGTTTTTCACGTATGTAAAATATTTTGAATTGTACTCTAAACTTATTTTAAGCAACTACTCTCATGATCATTGGTCTAATATTACGTTAATTGGTGTTTAATATAATAATAATAACATTAATCTCCACTAATTATTGAATGTTGATTCTAAGTTGAACTCTTTGCGTGTACAATAAACGGCAAAAATAAAAAAAAATATTTGAAAAATAAACTGTAAACAAAAACTGTGTTGTTTTCTTTCTTTTCTGTTTTTTTTTTAAATCTGGAAATTCATTGAATACGAACTCCTTATAAGTACCATATATCAACATTTGCTATCTGTGACAGAAGTTACATCTAGCTAAGTATTCCTTTAGTCAAAGGTTTGAAAGCCTGTCATTTTAAATTCTGTGTGTTTATAACGATTCTGTCATAGCCTGTCGGAACTCCTACTCTCATCGAAACTGGAAGCGAACATCAAGACAGCCTCAGTTTACACTACTTATATTATTCGGACTATTGTCCTCAACTTTGTCACAAATATCTATTACAACGTTTCGGCCGTTGTACGCTCCGGCCTTCTTCAGCTGAAATGTTGAAAAAAATATGACGACAAAGACGAGGACAATCGTCCGAATAATGTAAATAGTGTACATAATACCTCATCTCAGAAATATAGACAGATACTGAAAGGCCGAAACGTTGTAATCAATACGGCGACAAAGATGAGGACAATTGTTCGAATAATGTAAATAGTGTACATAATACCTCATCTCAGAAATATAAACAGATACTGAAGGGCCGAAACGTTGTAATAAATATGACGACAAAGACGAGGACAATAGTCCGAATAATGTAAATAGTGTACATAATACCTCAACTCAGAAATATAGACAGATACTGAAAGGCCGAAACGTTGTAATCAATACGGCGACAAAGATGAGGACAATTGTTCAAATAATGTTAATAGTGTACATAATACCTCAACTCAGAAATATAGACAGATACTGAAGGGCCGAAACGTTGTAATAAATATGACGACAAAGACGAGGACAATAGTCCGAATAATGTAAATAGTGTACATAATACCGCATCTCAGAAATATAGACAGATACTGAAAGGCCGAAACGTTGTAATTAATACGGCGACAAAGATGAGGACAATTGTTCGAATAATGTAAATAGTATACATAATACCTCATCTCAGAAATATAAAGAGAGCCTCAGTTTACATTAAAAAAAACTGGATTAATTTTACGCTAGCTCTGTGCATCAAGAAGAGAAATTTAAAAGTCATAAAAATATTTTCTAACTAATCAGAAACAATCCACGCAGCTTCGACTAGCTGCACGTTTTCGAGCCACTCCCAGATTATATAAACCGCCATCAATTCGACTCTAAGCTCATTCGACCTACTACGGTTATTTGCTTACCTCTCACACATTTTGACCGGGCTTTTCTGCATCGAATTAAAGGTAAATCCTCATCTCATTATCAAAATAGCTCGAAAGCAAGAAATTCATATGAAATGAATCCAAGACAAATCCTCATCCAACCCTTCAGAATGGGCTGAAATTAAAAGATTTATATGTTTTTGTGAGGTCAGCGAACACTCGTTACCACTTTTGTAATGTCAACGAATACTTGTTGTCACTTTCGTAATGCTCGTTGTAATAGAGACTTTGTAATCGCAAATGCAGCCTTCGAAATAACACTCGCACTAATAGTACTTGCTCGATAGTACTCTCGAAAGTAACCACCGAATAGTGATCTGTATAGTAATCCGTACAGTGATCAGTATAGAGAAATAGTATAGTGATCAGTATAGAGAAATAGTATAGTGATCATTATAGAGAAATAGTATAGTGATCAGTATAGAGAAATAGTATAGTGATCATTATAGAGAAATGGTATAGTGATCAGTAGAGAGAAATAGTACAGTGATCAGTATAGAGAAATAGTATAGTGATCAGTATAGAGAAATAGTATAGTGATCATTATAGAGAAATAGTATAGTGATCAGTATAGAGAAATAATATAATGAATAGTATAGAGCCTAGCGATCTGTATAGTAATAGAGGATAGAATAGAAATAAGGATCAAGTAGATAACACGCTAATTCCCATGTATGCATTACTTTTTAATATCACGTGATCTACTTATTCAAAATGGAATCGCCTATGTTTGCTCTCTGGCGATCTGTGTTCAAACTCCAGTGTCGGCAACGACACTTTATTCCTATATAACATTTTTTTGTGGTTTTTCTATGTGTTTTATGTATCGATAATATGCGTTTTCAAAATAGGATACAGAATCCCGACAACTAGGGATTCCAAAGAATAACTAATGACAAAGGAGAAAAATATATTATATTACGAATTCCTTCCCTTAGAACGTCATCGGACTTAAGTAATGTTTTGTTGATGTAATTATATATATTTATGAGGGGGAGGTGGAATATAAAAATGTAAACATTAGTTATAATTAGGCATAAGTAGGAAACGCTCAAAATGGTGGAACGCTGAATGCTTTTAATTTATTTTATTTCCCGTATATATATATATATATATATATATATATATATATATATATATATATATATATATATATATATATATATTGTGTATATTTCGACAGGAATTTTTCATAAATGCATCTTTCATTAAATAATATAGATAGGTTTAGTCTATTTTAAGTAAGTTCCTTTCATATTGTCTGATAAGCTTCATCACATTATCGTTGAAAGACGAAAGGAAATCACCATATTGATACATATTTAAATCCAATCTAAGCTTTCGGCTTACATAAGCCATTATCAAAGATGACAATTTCAATAAAGCAAACAACACACAGACGAAACTACAATGATAGGCCGCTTTCGCTGCTTGAATAAGCTCAAAGTAACGAAAAACTCGTATATACGAGACGAGGAAGCGAAAATCGCGTCGCATCTCGTGACGTCACACATGACCACGCGAGAGTGAAAATCGAGAAGTATTAAGTATGGGAAGCCGTTGGTATAAACCAATGGCTTCTGTTATAAATTATAGGCATTTAAGAATATTTGTAGAGATTTCATAATTTATTTTGTTCAGGTTAGATTTCAACTGTTTTATGTGTATAGCTTTAAGGATTTTTAATTTTTGTTTATTGTTTTCATGTTTAAGTATAGTTGTGTTGTCAACAAGGATTTTCCGGAATTGATTAGTCGGTCAGGAATGTTGTTTTAGATTCGATTTAAACATGTATCAACGATAATGTGATTAAGCTTATCAGACAATATGAAAGGAACTTACTTAAAATAAATAGACAAAACCTGCCTATATTATTTAATGAAACATGCATTAACACACACACACACACACACGCACACACACACACACACACACACACACACACACACATATATATATGTATATATATATATATATAATGAACTCTCTCGTCGGTTTCGACGTATGAGGATCTGACAGCTTAATTGATTCAGTTACTAAATTTTGTGCGATAATAAGACCCGCTTGTGATTTACAAAGGAGGCCGCATATGGAGCAAGATAAGGATTGTGAGATGAGATCACCGCTAGATTGACTGACCTTGCTCTCGTTATATATTTATGTATATATAGCTTACATTGAAGATCCGTTTAGGTGAAATCTAGGTAGGTTGTTCCTGGCTTTTTAGGATTTTTTTTCCATTGATATATATATATATATATATATATATATATATATATATATATATATATATATATATATGTATATATTATAAAATTGAAATGCAATGTCAATCGCTATCTACTGTCCTCCTGATTACTCTTTTCTCTTCCCGCTAATTATTAATATTTCTGTTCCTAATTCTTCCACAACCTGTAACCCCCCTTGTGTCTCAGTGGCTCTACTGCCTTGCATGGTGTGATACCGATTAGAAAAAATAATTAAATGCATAGCTCTCTTCATCTGTTAGTTTAACCGTTGACAGCTTAATTGATTCAGATATGAAATTTTGTGCGAAAATCTTAAGGGGCATTGAAGACCCGCTACTGATTTGCAAAGGAGGCCGCATATGGAGCAAAAGTGAGGATTCCGGGATGAGATCCCTGCTAGATTGGCTGACCTTTTAGATCTTGCTCTCGCTCCTTGAAGACTATTCAGATTGAAAACTGCTGAGTCCACTAAAACACGTTGATCTCCATTCTACCCGCTCCAAGGCTAAGCGCTGGAGGGTGTTATGTGGTATATTGACAGCTGACAATTTGTTCTTCAGATTGTATTTGTATCTTAGCCATCTTCGAAATAAAAAGAAACGTAACGTCGAATAAACTTTAGCATATGTCTCAACATACAACAAAAACAATCCAGAACTGTTCACAGAAATTACAAAAATCTAGACCTACTTAGCAAGAATAATAAACTGAAAAATATACTAAAAACAACCAATTATAATTAAAAGCAAACGCCAATCTAAAAACCTAAATCACATATTAACCTCATCTAAATTTAACCAACACACAATACAGGGAGTCACAAAATGCAACAAAAAAAGATGTAAGGTTTGTGACATCATTATAGAAGGAAACTTCTACACTTTTGAAAACCCCAAAACGACATTCATAATAAATAAAAACTTAAATTGCAACTCCAAAAATGTGATTAATGTACTTAAATGCACAAAATGCAAGAAGTCCTATATAGGTATCAGCCAAAAATTAAACAACAGAGTCTACCTGCACAAAAGCAACATAACATTACCAGACAACAGAAAACTTTTTGTATCACAACATATCTTCAAATGTTACCAGGGAAAATTTAAAATTATGCCAATATACCAAACAGATAATTATTCTTACCTACAAATACAAGAAAAAAACTTCATAAACAAATTTAAACCAGCACTAAATAGATCATACACCACACGCAACAACACACAACATGCACACATAATGGCCAAATACAGCATCAGACAACTCACATGCATGCACACACGTTCACACGCGGGTGTCTGTGGAACACGAATATATATATATATACACATATTGACAAAAGCAGGGGACTACTCACGGGAACAAACTTGGAGCATGTGCATGTAAATTTTGGTGCAAATCCGTCGAAAATTGCGGCCGTGCATTCGTTACACACACACACACATCCCCCCACACATCCTGCCTTATATATATATATATATATATATATATATATATATATATATATATATATATATATATATATATATATATATTCAAAGTTATATATACACCGCCATCATCAGGCGGTGGCGTGAAACTCGAGTAGCGATCCGTAACACTATGAAGTGTATTTACACAGTCTTGGTCGTTTAGACACAGAGCTCTGCATATCACTGTGTCTGTACACTATTTACATTATTCGGACTATTGTCCTCATCTTTGTCGTCATATTTATTACAACGTTTCGGACGTTGTACGCTCCGGCCTTCTTCAGGTGGTTGGAAGGTCGAACTTAACCCTTTATTTCGCTCACTGGGGTGGACTGTTCTAGTTCCACGTGCCATGTTTAATGGATGACAGTTATCAGTTATCTCCTGTTAATTGCCCTCTCCGAGTTCTCCACTGCCTTAACCGGGTATTGAACTCACACTCTTTGGGTCCTGTCACTGGATCTAACTAAGGCCTTTATCCACTGTGCCATGTGTCCTTGAGGACATCTGTGTCATCTTTTGTTTTTTCTCCTTTCTTTATGTTTCTTTTCTCTTTTTTTATATCGATTTTTTCCCTTGGTTTTAGTTTTATTTTATTGTAGTTCCTTTCTTTTTATTAGTTTTGTTTTCTTTGATCACCTGGAAGGCTTTTATCATATATCAAATGAAACAAAACAGAGTTTAAGGTCATAAAAAGAATGAAGATCGACGTATAATCATGTCTGTAGTTGTTTTTGAACGTTATGTTGTAGACATCTTTATCCATCTCTGTCTAAAAAGAAGATGGTAAAGTGGTATAGTCCCACAGCCTTAGCAGGTTAGATGTTGCTACTGTGATTACACGAGGTGGAATCATGTAGTTCTACACTCAACTAGTCTTGAATTCCGAATTGTCCTGTCAAACGATTTTGTCCTGTTATTTAATCCATAGGTTGGTGGGTGATAGAAGAGACTGATTCATACCTTTTCCAAGGTTATTTGTACGAAAATAACAAAAAAAAATCCCCCAAAAACAAAACAAACCCCGCAACGACCTCAGAAGGAATTTGAACTCGCCACGCCTGTTTCACTGCTCGCGCTGATAAACGCCACGCTACCCAACACGCGTTGCCTTCTTTAAGGAAGATGCCACTTAAATATTGAACCAATTGTTAATTTTCTCCGTCATATCTAAAAGATGCCCGAAATTCAACGGGTACATTAAGCTCACACCTTGCACAGAGATATATGCAACAAAACTGAGGCATGCTTACGGACAATTGCATGTATGAATGCACATTTCAATGCATAATCGAACACGTGCATATTAGCACACATAAGTAAACGGAAGTACAGTTGCGTGCGGAAATCTATTGTTACCAGACAAAGCATTCTTATTCTCGTACACGCACTTTGTAAAACGGAAGTGCGAGCCAACACACACGTTCAGACATCGACATGGGCAAAAATCCACATCGGTAGACATGCGCGTTTCGAAAAAGGCAAAAACAATGGCCAGTCCTTTTGATGAAAATGAAAAGCAGAGGCGACGTCTCGGCGCCGTTTTCGCAAAGCGAGGCAGTCATTTTCGGGAAGGTCATGTGCGTACGCCGACGTAACATGGCCGCACGGCTCGGGACTAAAAGATGCGTTACACCTGGATTAGACTGAAAACAAAATAGCACTGATTTGGCGCCTCGCTGCTAAATCCGTTTGAAAGAAAAGACGGCTTTTGTTAAAGAAAGACAGGGCGAAAGCGATGAAAAGAGCGGGAAAGAAAGTAAATTAGAGAGAAAGTGATAGAGAAAGGGAGAGACAAATATATATATATATATATATATATATAGAGAGAGAGAGAGAGAGAGAAATAAAGGAAGAAGGAAAGCGAAAAAGGGATATAGAAAAATAGAGAGATAGAAAAAGAAATACGGGGAATAAGAGAGAGAAAAGAAGAGAGATAAATGAGAGATAGAGATAGAGCAAGAGAAAATGAGAGAAAGGCAGAGATTTTTGCCATGGGGAGTCTGTATATATGAACCAAAATGTCTTTGTGTGAGTTTCTCTCGGTCTCTTTTACTGGCTATCTGAGTCTCTTTCTACATACATACATGCATACATACGGAGGGGTAATGTACTGCACCCGGACTGAGGAATTGGAGAGCCAAGTTCGAATTCCAGTCGAATCCATTGCATTCACTTATGTGCTAATACTCTTGGGAAAGGTAGGAATCCTTCTCTTCTCCCCCACAGCCCCCGCCAGCTATGGATTAACAGTAGGACAGACTGCGTCCTATAGCCTTGCGTGGCAACCGGTCTAAGAGAAGGAAAAAACATGCTCAAGAAACACCAATACAGCTGCACTATACCTGGTACCACTATGATCTTAAGTGGTTACATTGATATATATATATATATATATATATATATATATATATATATATTATAAAGAGATAATCATACCTTAAATCAGTTAGCAATATTAATGCAATTAATGGCGAAATCCCTTCGCTAATCGACATATTATTGGCATTATACTACTAATAATCCACTGAATGATGAGATCCTTATGCATAAAATTGTCAGATGGATATGGTGTATTTTTTAATTCAGCTAGAACTTTCAAAGACTCATGTCTTCATCATCAGGCTGTATTTTTTTCCCTTTAGAATCAAAACTGGAAGACGAAATAAATGTGTTTTTTCCGACCGAAAGATGTTTTTAAGAATGAGCTATTTATTAACGGTTATGTAGTGTTGGAGCGTGCAAGTCGCAACGCTAAAGTTGAAACATTTCAAGTGAGAATTTTTATATGAATTTTGTAACTTGGTAAATCCACGAATTCTTTTATTATAAGTGTTTTTCAGTTAACATGACATGAACTAAGTAGATAGTTCAATTAACACAGTGATATGTCTTAGTAGTTTTTTTTCTCAGGAATTTTGTACTGCGGATCAATTGTTTTTCATAAACATAATAAAATATATTATATATATATATATATATATATATATATATATATATATATATATATATATATATATATATAAAATTTATTAGGGGGGTTTGAATAATGATAATTAAGTAATTCATCGAGTCTAGAAGAATCCTCAACAGAATGCAGAAAGCACTGGACGGACGTTTCGTCCTCTTTTTGGATTCATCAGCAGTGCGCATCCACTACCGATAATCGAATCTGAAACGGCTTGCAGTAAAATGAAAAAAAAAAAGACGTGGCTCGTGGGGGCACAATCCGTTAGGTTAAGCATACGTAGATAAGTTCCACCACGGAATTTAGTGTGTATCTGCGTTATATCGAGTCTAGTCGAGCTACAACTTTGTCACCGATGTTGGTCCAGTCGGTATGACGCTTGCGTTGTATCGTAACAATCCGGGTTCGGTTGAGTACCAAAATAGGACAAAACGCATTCTGTTGAGAATTCTTCTAGACTCGGTGATTTGCTCAATTAATATATATATAATGATTTTCCAAGCTTAGCACAAGACCGAAAGTAGGGGCCACACAGTGAGGATCGAACTCAGTCGTAATTGTTCTAGCGCGACAAGCTAGCCATTACACCACCTCTCTCTCTCTCTCTCTCTCTCTCTCTCTCTCTCTCTCTCTCTCTCTATATATATATATATATATATATATATATATATATGCACATTTCATTGAATACCACAGACAAGGTGCTTTTATTTAGATTTTTATACAATTTCTCATGCGATCTAATCATTTTTTTCTTTTCAGATGATAAATTATATAAAAACTGTCCGAATGTTCTTTTTATCCGAGCGCTTTCGGCTATACATTTAGCTATTTTCCAGGATTATTTTTTTAAACTGTTAAATAAGAAATAGTTTGTTGCATGTAGACTCACTCTACAACTATCTGACCATAGCTCAATTAGATCTCATTTAAATATTCATGGAGACCTACCGGACACAATTCGGAAAAATACTTGTCGACAAAACTAATATAATAGCATCATCTACATGCAAAAAGAAGGCTAAAAATAATGGAAGCCTTATTAATAAAAACCAACAAACCAACACTTGATAATATTATCTATGAACATGGACACAATATCTTGATCGTGTTTTGAAAAATGAAAACATTTTATAAAACATGCATACAACAAAATATTTCTTAATTAACAGTTAAAATATTTAATCCTTGAAAATGGCTAAATGTATAGCCGAAAGCGCTCAGATGAAAACAACATTCGGATAGTTTTTATATAATTATATTATATATTTTATATAATTTATCATCCGAAAGACAAAAAAATATTAGATCGCATGAGAAATTGTATAAAAAACTAAATAAAAGCACCTTGTCTGTCATATTCAATGAAATGTGCATGAAAGAAAGGATTGCTGCCTAAATACAGACATATATATATATATATATATATATATATATATATATATATATATATATATATATATATATATATATATATATGTATATATATTCTAAGCATTCTGGTGGTAAATGTTATTAAAGAGAATTAAGAATAATCCATCTAAGATAAGGAGGGAATTCCGTCAAAAATTGTCCAAATTTAATTTCTGCAGAAATATGGTGATTTTTTTAAGCGTGGCATAAGGTGAAATGGCGACCAGTGAGGATCGAACTCGCTTCTCACGAAAGGGAAAAAAATTTTACTAACCATTACACCACGTCGGGGTGGTCCTATTTCAGAAGATATATGCTTCAAGCTCTCGAATTTTTAAGTCATCATCATGGACAAATGGTGAATTTTCCTCTGTTAGGTTTTTATATACATTTAATAATGAGTGTTCTTAAATTGTAATGATTTTTATTTATAGATGGTGGTTTTGATTTATGAGTATTGCTTCAAGGATCATTAATCTGTTTTTACTGTTTAATTTTTCTAGTATGTTGGCATGGTTTGTAAATGGCTGTCTAATATTATAATGATATTTATACTGCTTATTAATGTGTTGTCTAATATTATAATGATATTTATACTGCTTATTAATGTGTTGTCTAATATTATAATGATATTTATACTGATTATTCATGTGTTGTCTAATATTAAAATGATATTTATACTGCTGATTAACGTGTTGTCTAATATTATAATGATATTTATACTGCTTATTAATGTGCTGTCTAAAATTATAATGATATTTATACTGCTTATTCATGTGTTGTCTAATATTATAATGATATTTATACTGCTTATTAATGTGCTGTCTAATATTATAATGATATTTATACTGCTAATTAATGTGCTGTCTAATATTATAATGATATTTATACTGCTTATTAATGTGCTGTCTAATATTATAATATTTATACTGCTTATTAATGTGCTGTCTAATATTATAATGATATTTATACTGCTTATTAATGTGCTGTCTAATATTATAATGATATTTATACTGCTTATTAACGTGTTGTCTAATATTATAATGATATTTATACTGCTTATTAATGTGCTGTCTAATATTATAATGATATTTATACTGATTATTCATGTGTTGTCTAATATTAAAATGATATTTATAATGCTTATTAATGTGCTGTCTAATATTATAATGATATTTATACTGCTTATTCATGTGTTGTCTAATATTATAATGATATTTATACTGCTTATTAATGTGTTGTCTAATATTATAATGATATTTATACTGCTTATTCATGTGTTGTCTAATATTATAATGATATTTATACTGCTTTTTCATGTGTTGTCTAATATTATAATGATATTTATACTGATTATTCATGTGTTGTCTAATATTATAGTGATATTTATACTGATTATTCATGTGTTGTTTAATATTATAATATTTATACTGCTTATTAATGTGCTGTCTAATATTATAATGATATTTATACTGATTATTCATGTGTTGTTTAATATTATAATGATATTTATACTGATTATTCATGTGTTGTTTAATATTATAATATTTATACTACTTATTGATGTGCTGTCTAATATTATAATGATATTTATACTGATTATTAATGTGCTGTCTAATATTATAATGATATTTATACTGATTATTCATGTGTTGTTTAATATTATAATGATATTTATACTGATTATTCATGTGTTGTTTAATATTATAATATTTATACTGCTTATTAATGTGCTGTCTAATATTATAATGATATTTATACTGCTTATTAATGTGTTGTCTAATATTATAATGATATTTATACTGATTATTCATGTGTTGTCTAATATTATAATATTTATACTGCTTATTAATGTGCTGTCTACTATTATAATGATGTTTATACTGCTTATTAATGTGTTGTCTAATATTATAATGATATTTATATTGCTTATTAATGTGCTGTCTAATATTATAATGATATTTATACTGCTTATTAATGTGCTGTCTAATATTATAAAATTTATACTGCTTATTAATGTGTTGTCTAATATTATAATGATATTTATACTGATTATTCATGTGTTGTCTAATATTATAATATTTATACTGCTTATTAATGTGTTGTGTAATATTATAATGATATTTATACTGCTTATTCATGTGTTGTCTAATATTATAATGATATTTATACTGATTATTCATGCGTTGTCTAATATTATAATATTTATACTGCTTATTAATGTGCTGTCTAATATTATAATGATATTTATACTGCTTATTAATGTGCTGTCTAATATTATAATGATATTTATACTGCTTATTAATGTGCTGTCTAATATTATAATGATATTTATACTGCTTATTAATGTGCTGTGTAATATTATAATGATATTTATACTGCTTATTAATGTGTTGTCTAATATTATAATGATATTTATACTGCTTATTAATGTGCTGTCTAATATTATAATGATATTTATAGTGCTTATTAATGTGCTGTCTAATATTATAATGATATTTATACTGCTTATTAATGTGTTGTCTAATATTATATTGATATTTATACTGCTTATTAATGTGCTGTCTAATATTATAATGATATTTATACTGATTATTAATGTGCTGTCTAATATTATAATGATATTTATACTGATTATTAATGTGCTGTCTAATATTATAATATTTATACTACTAACTAATGTGCTGTCTAATATTATAATATTTATAATGCTTATTAATGTGCTGTCTAATATTATAATGATATTTATACTGCTTATTAATGTGCTGTCTAATAATATAATATTTATACTGCTTATTAATGTGCTGTCTAATATTATAATGATATTTATACTGCTTATTCATGTGTTGTCTAATATTATAATGATATTTCTACTGCTTATTAATGTGCTGTCTAATATTATAATATTTATACTGCTTATTAATGTGCTGTCTAATATTATAATGATATTTATACTGATTATTAATGTGTTGTCTAATATTATAATGATATTTATACTGATTATTCATGTGTTGTCTAATATTATAATCATATTTCTACTGCTTATTAATGTGCTGTCTAATATTATAATATTTATACTGCTTATTAATGTGCTGTCTAATATTATAATGAAATTTATACTGCTTATTAATGTGTTGTCTAATATTATAATGATATTTATACAGCTTATTCATGTGTTGTCTAATATTATAATGATATTTATACTGCTTATTCATGTGTTGTCTAATATTATAATGATATTTATACTGCTTATTAATGTGCTGTCTAATATTATAATGATATTTATACTGCTTATTCATGTGTTGTCTAATATTATAATGATATTTATACTGCTTATTAATGTGTTGTCTAATATTATAATATTTATACTGCTTATTCATGTGTTGACTAATATTATAATGATATTTATACTGCTTTTTCATGTGTTGTCTAATATTATAATGATATTTATACTGCTTATTAATGTGCTGTCTAATATTATAATGATATTTATACTGATTATTCATGTGTTGTTTAATATTATAATATTTATACTGCTTATTAATGTGTTGTCTAATATTATAATGATATTTATACTGATTATTCATGTGTTGACTAATATTATAATATTTATACTGCTTATTAATGTGTTGTCTAATATTATAATGATATTTATACTGCTTATTCATGTGTTGTCTAATATTATAATGATATTTATACTGCTTATTCATGTGTTGTCTAATATTATAATGATATTTATACTGCTTATTAATGTGCTGTCTAATATTATAATGATATTTATACTGCTTATTCATGTGTTGTCTAATATTATAATGATATTTATACTGCTTATTAATGTGTTGTCTAATATTATAATGATATTTATACTGCTTATTCATGTGTTGTCTAATATTATAATGATATTTATACTGCTTTTTCATGTGTTGTCTAATATTATAATATTTATACTTCTTATTAATGTGCTGTCTAATATTATAATGATATTTATACTGCTTATTAATGTGTTGTCTAATATTATAATGATATTTATATTGCTTATTAATGTGCTGTCTAATATTATAATGATATTTATACTGCTTATTAATGTGCTGTCTAATATTATAAAATTTATACTGCTTATTAATGTGTTGTCTAATATTATAATGATATTTATACTGATTATTCATGTGTTGTCTAATATTATAATATTTATACTGCTTATTAATGTGTTGTGTAATATTATAATGATATTTATACTGCTTATTCATGTGTTGTCTAATATTATAATGATATTTATACTGATTATTCATGCGTTGTCTAATATTATAATATTTATACTGCTTATTAATGTGTTGTCTAATATTATAATGATATTTATACTGCTTATTAATGTGCTGTCTAATATTATAATTATATTTATACTGCTTATTAATGTGCTGTCTAATATTATAAGAACATTTATACTGTTTATTAATGTGCTGTCTAATATTATAATGATATTTATACTGCTTATTAATGTGCTCTCTAATATTATAATGATATTTATACTGCTTATTATTGTATTGTCTAATATTATAATGATATTTATACTGCTTATTAATGTGCTGTCTAATATTATAATGATATTTATACTGCTTATTAATGTGCTGTCTAATATTATAATGATATTTATACTGCTTATTAATGTGTTGTCTAATATTATAATGATATTTATACTGCTTATTAATGTGCTGTCTAATATTATAATGATATTTATAGTGCTTATTAATGTGCTGTCTAATATTATAATGATATTTATACTGCTTATTAATGTGTTGTCTAATATTATATTGATATTTATACTGCTTATTAACGTGCTGTCTAATATTATAATGATATTTATACTGATTATTAATGTGCTGTCTAATATTATAATGATATTTATACTGATTATTAATTTGCTGTCTAATATTATAATATTTATACTACTAACTAATGTGCTGTCTAATATTATAATATTTATAATGCTTATTAATGTGCTGTCTAATATTATAATGATATTTATACTGCTTATTAATGTGCTGTCTAATAATATAATATTTATACTGCTTATTAATGTGCTGTCTAATATTATAATGATATTTATACTGCTTATTCATGTGTTGTCTAATATTATAATGATATTTATACTGCTTATTAATGTGCTGTCTAATATTAAAATATTTATACTGCTTATTAATGTGCTGTCTAATATTATAATGATATTTATACTGATTATTAATGTGTTGTCTAATATTATAATGATATTTATACTGATTATTCATGTGTTGTCTAATATTATAATGATATTTCTACTGCTTATTAATGTGCTGTCTAATATTATAATATTTATACTGCTTATTAATGTGCTGTCTAATATTATAATGAAATTTATACTGCTTATTAATGTGTTGTCTAATATTATAATGATATTTATACAGCTTATTCATGTGTTGTCTAATATTATAATGATATTTATACTGCTTATTCATGTGTTGTCTAATATTATAATGATATTTATACTGCTTATTAATGTGCTGTCTAATATTATAATGATATTTATACTGCTTATTCATGTGTTGTCTAATATTATAATGATATTTATACTGCTTATTAATGTGTTGTCTAATATTATAATGATATTTATACTGCTTATTCATGTGTTGTCTAATATTATAATGATATTTATACTGCTTTTTCATGTGTTGTCTAATATTATAATGATATTTATACTGATTATTCATGTGTTGTTTAATATTATAATGATATTTATACTGATTATTCATGTGTTGTTTAATATTATAATATTTATACTACTTATTAATGTGCTGTCTAATATTATAATGATATTTATACTGATTATTAATGTGCTGTCTAATATTATAATGATATTTATACTGATTATTCATGTGTTGTTTAATATTATAATGATATTTATACTGATTATTCATGTGTTGTTTAATATTATAATATTTATACTGCTTATTAATGTGCTGTCAAATATTATAATGATATTTATACTGCTTATTAATGTGTTGTCTAATATTATAATGATATTTATACTGATTATTCATGTGTTGTCTAATATTATAATATTTATACTTCTTATTAATGTGCTGTCTAATATTATAATGATATTTATACTGCTTATTAATGTGTTGTCTAATATTATAATGATATTTATATTGCTTATTAATGTGCTGTCTAATATTATAATGATATTTATACTGCTTATTAATGTGCTGTCTAATATTATAAAATTTATACTGCTTATTAATGTGTTGTCTAATATTATAATGATATTTATACTGATTATTCATGTGTTGTCTAATATTATAATATTTATACTGCTTATTAATGTGTTGTGTAATATTATAATGATATTTATACTGCTTATTCATGTGTTGTCTAATATTATAATGATATTTATACTGATTATTCATGCGTTGTCTAATATTATAATATTTATACTGCTTATTAATGTGTTGTCTAATATTATAATGATATTTATACTGCTTATTAATGTGCTGTCTAATATTATAATTATATTTATACTGCTTATTAATGTGCTGTCTAATATTATAAGAACATTTATACTGTTTATTAATGTGCTGTCTAATATTATAATGATATTTATACTGCTTATTAATGTGCTCTCTAATATTATAATGATATTTATACTGCTTATTATTGTATTGTCTAATATTATAATGATATTTATACTGCTTATTAATGTGCTGTCTAATATTATAATGATATTTATACTGCTTATTAATGTGCTGTCTAATATTACAATGATATTTATACTGCTTATTAATGTGTTGTCTAATATTATAATGATATTTATACTGCTTATTAATGTGCTGTCTAATATTATAATGATATTTATAGTGCTTATTAATGTGCTGTCTAATATTATAATGATATTTATACTGCTTATTAATGTGTTGTCTAATATTATATTGATATTTATACTGCTTATTAACGTGCTGTCTAATATTATAATGATATTTATACTGATTATTAATGTGCTGTCTAATATTATAATGATATTTATACTGATTATTAATTTGCTGTCTAATATTATAATATTTATACTACTAACTAATGTGCTGTCTAATATTATAATATTTATAATGCTTATTAATGTGCTGTCTAATATTATAATGATATTTATACTGCTTATTAATGTGCTGTCTAATAATATAATATTTATACTGCTTATTAATGTGCTGTCTAATATTATAATGATATTTATACTGCTTATTCATGTGTTGTCTAATATTATAATGATATTTCTACTGCTTATTAATGTGCTGTCTAATATTATAATATTTATACTGCTTATTAATGTGCTGTCTAATATTATAATGATATTTATACTGCTTATTAATGTGTTGTCTAATATTATAATGATATTTATACTGATTATTCATGTGTTGTCTAATATTATAATATTTATACTTCTTATTAATGTGCTGTCTAATATTATAATGATATTTATACTGCTTATTAATGTGTTGTCTAATATTATAATGATATTTATATTGCTTATTAATGTGCTGTCTAATATTATAATGATATTTATACTGCTTATTAATGTGCTGTCTAATATTATAAAATTTATACTGCTTATTAATGTGTTGTCTAATATTATAATGATATTTATACTGATTATTCATGTGTTGTCTAATATTATAATATTTATACTGCTTATTAATGTGTTGTGTAATATTATAATGATATTTATACTGCTTATTCATGTGTTGTCTAATATTATAATGATATTTATACTGATTATTCATGCGTTGTCTAATATTATAATATTTATACTGCTTATTAATGTGTTGTCTAATATTATAATGATATTTATACTGCTTATTAATGTGCTGTCTAATATTATAATTATATTTATACTGCTTATTAATGTGCTGTCTAATATTATAAGAACATTTATACTGTTTATTAATGTGCTGTCTAATATTATAATGATATTTATACTGCTTATTAATGTGCTCTCTAATATTATAATGATATTTATACTGCTTATTATTGTATTGTCTAATATTATAATGATATTTATACTGCTTATTAATGTGCTGTCTAATATTATAATGATATTTATACTGCTTATTAATGTGCTGTCTAATATTACAATGATATTTATACTGCTTATTAATGTGTTGTCTAATATTATAATGATATTTATACTGCTTATTAATGTGCTGTCTAATATTATAATGATATTTATAGTGCTTATTAATGTGCTGTCTAATATTATAATGATATTTATACTGCTTATTAATGTGTTGTCTAATATTATATTGATATTTATACTGCTTATTAACGTGCTGTCTAATATTATAATGATATTTATACTGATTATTAATGTGCTGTCTAATATTATAATGATATTTATACTGATTATTAATTTGCTGTCTAATATTATAATATTTATACTACTAACTAATGTGCTGTCTAATATTATAATATTTATAATGCTTATTAATGTGCTGTCTAATATTATAATGATATTTATACTGCTTATTAATGTGCTGTCTAATAATATAATATTTATACTGCTTATTAATGTGCTGTCTAATATTATAATGATATTTATACTGCTTATTCATGTGTTGTCTAATATTATAATGATATTTCTACTGCTTATTAATGTGCTGTCTAATATTATAATATTTATACTGCTTATTAATGTGCTGTCTAATATTATAATGATATTTATACTGATTATTAATGTGTTGTCTAATATTATAATGATATTTATACTGATTATTCATGTGTTGTCTAATATTATAATGATATTTCTACTGATTATTAATGTGCTGTCTAATATTATAATATTTATACTGCTTATTAATGTGCTGTCTAATATTATAATGAAATTTATACTGCTTATTAATGTGTTGTCTAATATTATAATGATATTTATACAGCTTATTCATGTGTTGTCTAATATTATAATGATATTTATACTGCTTATTCATGTGTTGTCTAATATTATAATGATATTTATACTGCTTATTAATGTGCTGTCTAATATTATAATGATATTTATACTGCTTATTCATGTGTTGTCTAATATTATAATGATATTTATACTGCTTATTAATGTGTTGTCTAATATTATAATATTTATACTGCTTATTCATGTGTTGTCTAATATTATAATGATATTTATACTGCTTTTTCATGTGTTGTCTAATATTATAATGATATTTATACTGCTTATTAATGTGCTGTCTAATATTATAATGATATTTATACTGATTATTCATGTGTTGTTTAATATTATAATATTTATACTGATTATTAATGTGTTGTCTAATATTATAATGATATTTATACTGATTATTCATGTGTTGACTAATATTATAATATTTATACTGCTTATTAATGTGTTGTCTAATATTATAATGATATTTATACTGCTTATTCATGTGTTGTCTAATATTATAATGATATTTATACTGCTTATTCATGTGTTGTCTAATATTATAATGATATTTATACTGCTTATTAATGTGCTGTCTAATATTATAATGATATTTATACTGCTTATTCATGTGTTGTCTAATATTATAATGATATTTATACTGCTTATTAAAGTGTGTTCTAATATTATAATGATATTTATACTGCTTATTCATGTGTTGTCTAATATTATAATGATATTTATACTGCTTTTTCATGTGTTGTCTAATATTATAATTATATTTATACTGATTATTCATGTGTTGTCTAATATTATAGTGATATTTATACTGATTATTCATGTGTTGTTTAATATTATAATATTTATACTGCTTATTAATGTGCTGTCTAATATTATAATGATATTTATACTGATTATTCATGTGTTGTTTAATATTATAATGATATTTATACTGATTATTCATGTGTTGTTTAATATTATAATATTTATACTACTTATTAATGTGCTGTCTAATATTATAATGATATTTATACTGATTATTAATGTGCTGTCTAATATTATAATGATATTTATACTGATTATTCATGTGTTGTTTAATATTATAATGATATTTATACTGATTATTCATGTGTTGTTTAATATTATAATATTTATACTGCTTATTAATGTGCTGTCTAATATTATAATGATATTTATACTGCTTATTAATGTGTTGTCTAATATTATAATGATATTTATATTGCTTATTAATGTGCTGTCTAATATTATAATGATATTTATGCTGCTTATTAATGTGCTGTCTAATATTATAAAATTTATACTGCTTATTAATGTGTTGTCTAATATTATAATGATATTTATACTGATTATTCATGTGTTGTCTAATATTATAATATTTATACTGCTTATTAATGTGTTGTGTAATATTATAATGATATTTATACTGCTTATTCATGTGTTGTCTAATATTATAATGATATTTATAATGATTATTCATGCGTTGTCTAATATTATAATATTTATACTGCTTATTAATGTGTTGTCTAATATTATAATGATATTTATTCTGCTTATTAATGTGCTGTCTAATATTATAATTATATTTATACTGCTTATTAATGTGCTGTCTAATATTATAAGAACATTTATACTGTTTATTAATGTGCTGTCTAATATTATAATGATATTTATACTGCTTATTAATGTGCTCTCTAATATTATAATGATATTTATACTGCTTATTATTGTATTGTCTAATATTATAATGATATTTATACTGCTTATTAATGTGCTGTCTAATATTATAATGATATTTATACTGCTTATTAATGTGCTGTCTAATATTATAATGATATTTATACTGCTTATTAATGTGTTGTCTAATATTATAATGATATTTATACTGCTTATTAATGTGCTGTCTAATATTATAATGATATTTATAGTGCTTATTAATGTGCTGTCTAATATTATAATGATATTTATACTGCTTATTAATGTGTTGTCTAATATTATATTGATATTTATACTGCTTATTAACGTGCTGTCTAATATTATAATGATATTTATACTGATTATTAATGTGCTGTCTAATATTATAATGATATTTATACTGATTATTAATTTGCTGTCTAATATTATAATATTTATACTACTAACTAATGTGCTGTCTAATATTATAATATTTATAATGCTTATTAATGTGCTGTCTAATATTATAATGATATTTATACTGCTTATTAATGTGCAGTCTAATAATATAATATTTATACTGCTTATTAATGTGCTGTCTAATATTATAATGATATTTATACTGCTTATTCATGTGTTGTCTAATATTATAATGATATTTCTACTGCTTATTAATGTGCTGTCTAATATTATTATATTTATACTGCTTATTAATGTGCTGTCTAATATTATAATGATATTTATACTGATTATTAATGTGTTGTCTAATATTATAATGATATTTATACTGATTATTCATGTGTTGTCTAATATTATAATGATATTTCTACTGCTTATTAATGTGCTGTCTAATATTATAATGAAATTTATACTGCTTATTAATGTGTTGGCTAATATTATAATGATATTTATACAGCTTATTCATGTGTTGTCTAATATTATAATGATATTTATACTGCTTTTTCATGTGTTGTCTAATATTATAATGATATTTATACTGCTTATTAATGTGCTGTCTAATATTATAATGATATTTATACTGATTATTCATGTGTTGTTTAATATTATAATATTTATACTGCTTATTAATGTGTTGTCTAATATTATAATGATATTTATACTGATTATTCATGTGTTGACTAATATTATAATATTTATACTGCTTATTAATGTGTTGTCTAATATTATAATGATATTTATACTGCTTATTCATGTGTTGTCTAATATGATAATGATATTTATACTGCTTATTAATGAGTTGTCTAATATTATAATGATATTTATACTACTTATTAATGTGCTGTCTAATATTATAATGATATTTATACTGCTTATTAATGTGCTGTCTAATATTATAATATTTATACTGCTTATTAATGTGCTGTCTAATATTATAATGATATTTATACTGCTTATTAATGTGTTGTCTAATATTATAATGATATTTATACTGATTATTCATGTGTTGTCTAATATTATAATATTTATACTGCTTATTAATTTGTTGTGTAATATTATAATGATATTTATACTGCTTATTCATGTGTTGTCTAATATTATAATGATATTTATACTGATTATTAATGTGCTGTCTAATATTATAATGATATTTATACTGCTTATTAACGTGCTGTCTAATATTATAATGATATTTATACTGCTTATTAATGTGCTGTCTAATATTATAATGATATTTATACTGCTTATTAATGTGCTGTCTAATATTATAATGATATTTATACTGCTTATTAATGTGCTGTCTAATATTATAATGATATTTATACTGCTTATTAATGTGCCGTCTAATATTATAATGATATTTATACTGATTATTAAAGTGCTGTCTAATATTATAATGATATTTATACTGATTATTAATGTGCTGTCTAATATTATGATATTTATACTGCTTACTAATGTGCTGTCTAATATTATAATATTTATACTGCTTATTAATGTGCTGTCTAATATTATAATGAAATTTATACTGCTTATTAATGTATTGTCTAATATTATAATGATATTTATACTGCTTATTCATGTGTTGTCTAATATTATGATGATATTTATACTGCTTATTCATGTGTTGTCTAATATTATAATGATATTTATACTGCTTATTAATGTGCTGTCTAATATTATAATGATATTTATACTGCTTATTCATGTCTTGTCTAATATTATAATGATATTTATACTGCTTATTAATGTGTTGTCTAATATTATGATGATATTTATACTGCTTATTCATGTGTTGTCTAATATTATAATGATATTTATACTGCTTTTTCATGTGTTGTCTTATATTATAATGATATTTATACTGCTTATTAATGTGTTGTCTAATATTATAATGATATTTATACTGCTTATTAATGTGTTGTCTAATATTTTAATGATATTTATACTGCTTATTCATGTGTTGTCTAATATTATAGATATTTATACTGCTTATTCATGTGTTGTCTAATATTATAATTATATTTATACTGCTTATTAATGTGCTGTCTAATATTCTAATGATATTTATACTGCTTATTAATGTGCTGTCTAATATTATAATGATATTTATACTGCTTATTAATGTGCTGTCTAATAGGATAATGATATATATATTGCTTATTAATGTGTTGTCTAATATTATAATGATATTTATACTGATTATTAATGTGTTGTCTAATATTATAATGATATTTATACTGATTATTCATGTGCTGTCTAATATTATAATGATATTTATACTGCATATTCATGTGTTTTCTAATATTATAATGATATTTATACTGCTTATTCATGTGTTGTCTAATATTATAATGATATTTATACTGCTTATTAATGTGTTGTCTAATATTATAATGATGTTTATACTGCTTATTAATGTGCTGTCTAATATTATAATATTTATACTGCTTATTACTGTGATGTCTAATATTATAATGATATTTATACTGCTTACTAATGTGCTGTCTAATATTATAATATTTATACTGCTTATTAATGTGCTGTCTAATATTATAATGATATTTATACTGCTTATTAATGTGCTGTCTAGTATTATAATATTTATACTGCTTATTAATGTGCTGTCTAATATTATAATGATATTTATACTGATTATTAATGTGTTGTCTAATATTATAATGATATTTATACTGCTTATTCATGTGTTGTCTAATATTATAATGATATTTATACTGCTTATTAATGTGCTGTCTAATATTATAATGATATTTATACTGCTTATTCATGTGTTGTCTAATATTATAATGATATTTATACTGCTTATTAATGTGTTGTCTAATATTATAATGATATTCATACTGCTTATTCACGTGTTGTCTAATATTATAATGATATTTATACTGCTTTTTCATGTGTTGTCTAATATTATAATGATATTTATACTGCTTATTAATGTGTTGTCTAATATTATAATGATATTTATACTGCTTATTAATGTGTTGTCTAATATTATAATGATATTTATACTGCTTATTCATGTGTTGTCTAATATTATAATGATATTTATACTGCTTATTAATATGCTGTCTAATATTATAATATTTATACTGCTTATTAATGTGCTGTCTAATATTATAATGATATTTATACTGCTTATTCATGTGTTGTCTAATATTATAATGATATTTCTACTGCTTATTAATGTGCTGTCTAATATTATTATATTTATACTGCTTATTAATGTGCTGTCTAATATTATAATGATATTTATACTGATTATTAATGTGTTGTCTAATATTATAATGATATTTATACTGATTATTCATGTGTTGTCTAATATTATAATGATATTTCTACTGCTTATTAATGTGCTGTCTAATATTATAATGAAATTTATACTGCTTATTAATGTGTTGGCTAATATTATAATGATATTTATACAGCTTATTCATGTGTTGTCTAATATTATAATGATATTTATACTGCTTTTTCATGTGTTGTCTAATATTATAATGATATTTATACTGCTTATTAATGTGCTGTCTAATATTATAATGATATTTATACTGATTATTCATGTGTTGTTTAATATTATAATATTTATACTGCTTATTAATGTGTTGTCTAATATTATAATGATATTTATACTGATTATTCATGTGTTGACTAATATTATAATATTTATACTGCTTATTAATGTGTTGTCTAATATTATAATGATATTTATACTGCTTATTCATGTGTTGTCTAATATGATAATGATATTTATACTGCTTATTAATGAGTTGTCTAATATTATAATGATATTTATACTACTTATTAATGTGCTGTCTAATATTATAATGATATTTATACTGCTTATTAATGTGCTGTCTAATATTATAATATTTATACTGCTTATTAATGTGCTGTCTAATATTATAATGATATTTATACTGCTTATTAATGTGTTGTCTAATATTATAATGATATTTATACTGATTATTCATGTGTTGTCTAATATTATAATATTTATACTGCTTATTAATTTGTTGTGTAATATTATAATGATATTTATACTGCTTATTCATGTGTTGTCTAATATTATAATGATATTTATACTGATTATTAATGTGCTGTCTAATATTATAATGATATTTATACTGCTTATTAACGTGCTGTCTAATATTATAATGATATTTATACTGCTTATTAATGTGCTGTCTAATATTATAATGATATTTATACTGCTTATTAATGTGCTGTCTAATATTATAATGATATTTATACTGCTTATTAATGTGCTGTCTAATATTATAATGATATTTATACTGCTTATTAATGTGCCGTCTAATATTATAATGATATTTATACTGATTATTAAAGTGCTGTCTAATATTATAATGATATTTATACTGATTATTAATGTGCTGTCTAATATTATGATATTTATACTGCTTACTAATGTGCTGTCTAATATTATAATATTTATACTGCTTATTAATGTGCTGTCTAATATTATAATGAAATTTATACTGCTTATTAATGTATTGTCTAATATTATAATGATATTTATACTGCTTATTCATGTGTTGTCTAATATTATGATGATATTTATACTGCTTATTCATGTGTTGTCTAATATTATAATGATATTTATACTGCTTATTAATGTGCTGTCTAATATTATAATGATATTTATACTGCTTATTCATGTCTTGTCTAATATTATAATGATATTTATACTGCTTATTAATGTGTTGTCTAATATTATGATGATATTTATACTGCTTATTCATGTGTTGTCTAATATTATAATGATATTTATACTGCTTTTTCATGTGTTGTCTTATATTATAATGATATTTATACTGCTTATTAATGTGTTGTCTAATATTATAATGATATTTATACTGCTTATTAATGTGTTGTCTAATATTTTAATGATATTTATACTGCTTATTCATGTGTTGTCTAATATTATAGATATTTATACTGCTTATTCATGTGTTGTCTAATATTATAATTATATTTATACTGCTTATTAATGTGCTGTCTAATATTCTAATGATATTTATACTGCTTATTAATGTGCTGTCTAATATTATAATGATATTTATACTGCTTATTAATGTGCTGTCTAATATGATAATGATATATATATTGCTTATTAATGTGTTGTCTAATATTATAATGATATTTATACTGATTATTAATGTGTTGTCTAATATTATAATGATATTTATACTGATTATTCATGTGCTGTCTAATATTATAATGATATTTATACTGCATATTCATGTGTTTTCTAATATTATAATGATATTTATACTGCTTATTCATGTGTTGTCTAATATTATAATGATATTTATACTGCTTATTAATGTGTTGTCTAATATTATAATGATGTTTATACTGCTTATTAATGTGCTGTCTAATATTATAATATTTATACTGCTTATTACTGTGATGTCTAATATTATAATGATATTTATACTGCTTACTAATGTGCTGTCTAATATTATAATATTTATACTGCTTATTAATGTGCTGTCTAATATTATAATGATATTTATACTGCTTATTAATGTGCTGTCTAGTATTATAATATTTATACTGCTTATTAATGTGCTGTCTAATATTATAATGATATTTATACTGATTATTAATGTGTTGTCTAATATTATAATGATATTTATACTGCTTATTCATGTGTTGTCTAATATTATAATGATATTTATACTGCTTATTAATGTGCTGTCTAATATTATAATGATATTTATACTGCTTATTCATGTGTTGTCTAATATTATAATGATATTTATACTGCTTATTAATGTGTTGTCTAATATTATAATGATATTCATACTGCTTATTCACGTGTTGTCTAATATTATAATGATATTTATACTGCTTTTTCATGTGTTGTCTAATATTATAATGATATTTATACTGCTTATTAATGTGTTGTCTAATATTATAATGATATTTATACTGCTTATTAATGTGTTGTCTAATATTATAATGATATTTATACTGCTTATTCATGTGTTGTCTAATATTATAATGATATTTATACTGCTTATTAATATGCTGTCTAATATTATAATATTTATACTGCTTATTAATGTGCTGTCTAATATTATAATGATATTTATACTGATTATTAATGTGTTGTCTAATATTATAATGATATTTATACTGATTATTCATGTGCTGTCTAATATTATAATGATATTTATACTGCTTATTAATGTGCTGTCTAATATTATAATGATATTTATACTGCTTATTAATGTGCTGTCTAATATTATAATGATATTTATACTGCTTATTAATGTGTTGTCTAATATTATAATGATATTTATACTGCTTATTAATGTGCTGTCTAATATTATAATGATATTTATACTGCTTATTAATGTGCTGTCTAATATTATAATGATATTTATACTGCTTATTAATGTGCCGTCTAATATTATAATGATATTTATACTGATTTTTAATGTGCTGTCTAATATTATAATGATATTTATACTGATTATTAATGTGCTGTCTAGTATTATTATATTTATACTGCTTACTAATGTGCTGTCTAATATTATAAAATTTATACTGCTTATTAATGTGTTGTCTAATATTATAATGATATTTATACTGCTTATTCATGTGTTGTCTAATATTATAATGATATTTATACTGCTTATTAATGTGCTGTCTAATATGATAATGATATTTATACTGCTTATTAATGTGTTGTCTAATATTATAATGATATTTATACTGCTTATTAATGTGCTGTCTAATATTATAATGATATTTATACTGCTTATTCATGTGTTGTCTAATATTATAATGATTTTTATACTGCTTATTAATGTGCTGTCTAATATTATAATATTTATACTGCTTATTACTGTGCTGTCTAATATTATAATGATATTTATACTGCTTACTAATGTGCTGTCTAATATTATAATATTTATACTGCTTATTAATGTGCTGTCTAATATTATAATGATTTTTATACTGCTTATTAATGTGCTGTCTAGTATTATAATATTTATACTGCTTATTAATGTGCTGTCTAATATTATAATGATATTTATACTGATTATTAATGTGTTGTCTAATATTATAATGATATTTATACTGATTATTCATGTGTTGTCTAATATTATAATGATATTTATACTGCTTATTAATGTGCTGGCTAATATTATAATATTTATACTGCTTATTAATGTGCTGTCTAATATTATAATGAAATTTATACTGCTTATTAATGTGTTGTCTAATATTACAATGATATTTATACTGCTTATTCATGTGTTGTCTAATATTATAATGATATTTATACTGCTTATTCATGTGTTGTCTAATATTATAATGATATTTATACTGCTTATTAATGTGCTGTCTAATATTATAATGATATTTATACTGCTTATTCATGTGTTGTCTAATATTATAATGATATTTATACTGCTTATTAATGTGTTGTCTAATATTATAATGATATTTATACTGCTTATTCACGTGTTGTCTAATATTATAATGATATTTATACTGCTTTTTCATGTGTTGTCTAATATTATAATGATATTTATACTGCTTATTAATGTGTTGTCTAATATTATAATGATATTTATACTGCTTATTAATGTGTTGTCTAATATTATAATGATATTTATACTGCTTATTCATGTGTTGTCTAATATTATAATGATATTTATACTGCTTATTAATATGCTGTCTAATATTATAATATTTATACTGCTTATTAATGTGCTGTCTAATATTATAATGATATTTATACTGATTATTAATGTGTTGTCTAATATTATAATGATATTTATACTGATTATTCATGTGCTGTGTAATATTATAATGATATTTATACTGCTTATTAATGTGCTGTCTAATATTATAATGATATTTATACTGCTTATTAATGTGCTGTCTAATATTATAATGATATTTATACTGCTTATTAACGTGTTGTCTAATATTATAATGATATTTATACTGCTTATTAATGTGCTGTCTAATATTATAATGATATTTATACTGCTTATTAATGTGCTGTCTAATATTATAATGATATTTATACTGCTTATTAATGTGCCGTCTAATATTATAATGATATTTATACTGATTATTAATGTGCTGTCTAATATTATAATGATATTTATACTGATTATTAATGTGCTGTCTAATATTATAATATTTACACTGCTTACTAATGTGCTGTCTAATATTATAATATTTATACTGCTTATTAATGTGATGTCTAATATTATAATGATATTTATACTGCTTATTAATGTGTTGTCTAATATTTTATTGATATTTATGCTGCTTATTCATGTGTTGTCTAATATTATAGATATTTATACTGCTTATTCATGTGTTGTCTAATATTATAATGATATTTATACTGCTTATTAATGTGCTGTCTAATATTATAATGATATTTATACTGCTTATTAATGTGTTGTCTGATATTATAATTATATTTATACTGCATATTCATGTGTTTTCTAATATTATAATGATATTTATACTGCTTATTAATGTGTTGTCTAATATTATAATGATATTTATACTGCTTATTAATGTGTTGTCTAATATTATAATGATATTTATACTGCTTATTCATGTGTTGTCTAATATTATAATGATGTTTATACTGCTTATTCATGTGTTGTCTAATATTATAATGATATTTATACTGCTTATTAATGTGCTGTCTATTATTATAATATTTATACTGCTTATTAATGTGTTGTCTAACATTATAATGATATTTATACTGCTTATTAATGTGTTGTCTAATATTTTAATGATATTTATACTGCTTATTCATGTGTTGTCTAATATTATAGATATTTATACTGCTTATTCATGTGTTGTCTAATATTATAATGATATTTATACTGCTTATTAATGTGCTGTCTAATATTATAATGATATTTATACTGCTTACTAATGTGCTGTCTAATATTATAATATTTATACTGCTTATTAATGTGCTGTCTAATATTATAATGATATTTATACTGCTTATTAATGTGCTGTCTAATATTATAATATTTATACTGCTTATTAATGTGCTGTCTAATATTATAATGATATTTATACTGATTATTAATGTGTTGTCTAATATTATAATGATATTTATACTGATTATTCATGTGTTGTCTAATATTATAATGATATTTATACTGCTTATTAATGTGCTGTCTAATATTATTATATTTATACTCCTTATTAATGTGCTGTCTAATATTATAATGAAATTTATACTGCTTATTCATGTGTTGTCTTATATTATAATGATATTTATACTGCTTATTCATGTGTTGTCTAATATTATAATGATATTTATACTGCTTATTAATGTGCTGTCTAATATTATAATGATATTTATACTGCTTATTCATGTGTTGTCTAATATTATAATGATATTTATACTGCTTATTAATGTGTTGTCTAATATTATAATGATATTTATACTGCTTAATAATGTGTTGTCTAATATTATAATGATATTTATACTGCTTATTCCTGTGTTGTCTAATATTATAATGATATTTTTACTGCTTTTTCATGTGTTGTCTAATATTATAATGATATGTCTACTGCTTATTAATGTGTTGTCTAATATTATAATGATATTTATACTGCTTATTCATGTGTTGTCTAATATTATAATGATATTTATACTGCTTATTAATGTGCTGTCTAATATGATAATGATATTTATACTGCTTATTAATGTGTTGTCTAATATTATAATGATATTTATACTGCTTATTAATGTGCTGTCTAATATTATAATGATATTTATACTGCTTATTCATGTGTTGTCTAATATTATAATGATGTTTATACTGCTTATTAATGTGCTGTCTAATATTATAATATTTATACTGCTTTATAATGTGCTGTCTAATATTATAATGATATTTATACTGCTTACTAATGTGCTGTCTAATATTATAATATTTATACTGCTTATTAATGTGCTGTCTAATATTATAATGATATTTATACTGCTTATTAATGTGCTGTCTAATATTATAATATTTATACTGCTTATTAATGTGCTGTCTATTATTATAATGATATTTATACTGATTATTAATGTGTTTTTTAATTTTATAAAGATATTTATACTGATTATTCCTGTGTTGTCTAATATTATAATGATATTTATACTGCTTATTAATGTGCTGTCTAATATTATAATATTTATACTGCTTATTAATGTGCTGTCTAATATTATAATGAAATTTATACTGCTTATTAATGTGTTGTCTAATATTATAATGATATTTATACTGCTTATTCATGTGTTGTCTAATATTATAATGATATTTATACTGCTTATTAATGTGTTGTCTAATATTATAATGATATTTATACTGCTTATTCATGTGTTGTCTAATATTAAAATGATATTTATACTGCTTATTAATGTGTTGTCTAATATTATAATGATATTTATACTGCTTATTAATGTGTTGTTTAATATTATAATGATATTTATACTGCTTATTCATGTGTTGTCTAATATTATAATATTTATACTGCTTATTAATGTGCTGTCTAATATTATAATGATATTTATACTGCTTATTAATGTGTTGTCTAATATTATAATATTTATACTGCTTATTAATGTGCTGTCTAATATTATAATGATATTTATACTGATTATTAATGTGTTGTCTAATATTATAATGATATTTATACTGATTATTCATGTGTTGTCTAATATTATAATGATATTTATACTGCTTATTAATGTGCTGTCTAATATTATAATATTTATACTGCTTATTAATGTGCTGTCTAATATTATAATGATATTTATACTGCTTATTAATGTGCTGTCTAATATTATAATATTTATACTGCTTATTAATGTGCTGTCTATTATTATAATGATATTTATACTGATTATTAATGTGTTTTCTAATTTTATAAAGATATTTATACTGATTATTCCTGTGTTGTCTAATATTATAATGATATTTATACTGCTTATTAATGTGCTGTCTAATATTATAATATTTATACTGCTTATTAATGTGCTGTCTAATATTATAATGAAATTTATACTGCTTATTAATGTGTTGTCTAATATTATAATGATATTTATACTGCTTATTCATGTGTTGTCTAATATTATAATGATATTTATACTGCTTATTCATATGTTGTCTAATATTATAATGATATTTATACTGCTTATTAGTGTACTGTCTAATATTATAATGATATTTATACTGCTTATTAATGTGTTGTCTAATATTATAATGATATTTATACTTCTTATTCATGTGTTGTCTAATATTATAATGATATTTATACTGCTTATTCATGTGTTGTCTAATATTATAATATTTATACTGCTTCTTAATGTGCTGTTTAATATTATAATGATATTTATACTGCTTATTCCTGTGTTGTCTAATATTATAATGATATTTATACTGCTCATTAATGTGTTGTCTAATATTATAATGATATTTATACTGCTTATTCATGTGTTGTCTAATATTATAATGATATTTATACTGCTTATTCATGTGTTGTCTAATATTATAATGATATTTATACTGCTTATTAATGTGTTGTCTAATATTATAATGATATTTATACTGCTTATTCATGTGTTGTCTAATATTAAAATGATATTTATACTGCTTATTAATGTGTTGTCTAATATTATAATGATATTTATACTGCTTATTAATGTGTTGTTTAATATTATAATGATATTTATACTGCTTATTCATGTGTTGTCTAATATTATAATATTTATACTGCTTATTAATGTGCTGTCTAATATTATAATGATATTTATACTGCTTATTAATGTGTTGTCTAATATTATAATATTTATACTGCTTATTAATGTGCTGTCTAATATTATAATGATATTTATACTGATTATTAATGTGTTGTCTAATATTATAATGATATTTATACTGATTATTCATGTGTTGTCTAATATTATAATGATATTTATACTGCTTATTAATGTGCTGTCTAATATTATAATATTTATACTGCTTATTAATGTGCTGTCTAATATTATAATGAAATTTATACTGCTTATTAATTTGTTGTCTAATATTATAATGATATTTATACTGCTTATTCATGTGTTGTCTAATATTATAATGATATTTATACTGCTTATTCATGTGTTGTCTAATATTATAATGATATTTATACTGCTTATTAATGTGCTGTCTAATATTATAATGATATTTATACTGCTTATTCATGTGTTGTCTAATATTATAATGATATTTATACTGCTTATTAATGTGTTGTCTAATATTATAATGATATTTATACTGCTTATTCACGTGTTGTCTAATATTATAATGATAATTATACTGCTTTTTCATGTGTTGTCTAATATTATAATGATATTTATACTGCTTATTAATGTGTTGTCTAATATTATAATGATATTTATACTACTTATTAATGTGTGGTCTAATATTATAATGATATTTATTCTGCTTATTCATGTGTTGTCTTATATTATAATGATATTTATACTGCTTATTAATGTGCTGTCTAATCTTATAATGATATTTATACTACTTATTAATGTGCTGTCTAATATTATAATATTTATACTGCTTATTAATGTGCTGTCTATTATTATAATGATATTTATACTGATTATTAATGTGTTTTCTAATATTATAAAGATATTTATACTGATTATTCATGTGTTGTCTAATATTATAATGATATTTATACTGCTTATTAATGTGCTGTCTAATATTATAATATTTATACTGCTTATTAATGTGCCGTCTAATATTATAATGAAATTTATACTGCTTATTAATGTGTTGTCTAATATTATAATGATATTTATACTGCTTATTCATGTGTTGTCTAATATTATAATGATATTTATACTGCTTATTCATGTGTTGTCTAATATTATAATGATATTTATACTGCTTATTAGTGTGCTGTCTAATATTATAATGATATTTATACTGCTTATTAATGTGTTGTCTAATATTATAATGATATTTATACTTCTTATTCATGTGTTGTCTAATATTATAATGATATTTATACTGCTTATTCATGTGTTGTCTAATATTATAATATTTATACTGCTTCTTAATGTGCTGTTTAATATTATAATCATATTTATACTGCTTATTCCTGTGTTGTCTAATATTATAATGATATTTATACTGCTTATTAATGTGTTGTCTAATATTATAATGATATTTATACTGCTTATTCATGTGTTGTCTAATATTATAATGATATTTATACTGCTTATTCATGTGTTGTCTAATATTATAATGATATTTATACTGCTTATTAATGTGTTGTCTAATATTATAATGATATTTATACTGCTTATTCATGTGTTGTCTAATATTAAAATGATATTTATACTCCTTATTAATGTGTTGTCTAATATTATAATGATATTTATACTGCTTATTAATGTGTTGTCTAATATTATAATGATATTTATACTGCTTATTCATGTGTTGTCTAATAGTATAATGATATTTATACTGCTTATTAATGGGCTGTCTAATATTATAATGATATTTATACTACTTATTAATGTGCTGTCTAATATTATAATGATATTTATACTGCTTATTAATGCGTTTCCGAATATCGCTCTGGTCTGATAAGTGGTAAGTGAGCCTCTGTGAAAGTGTGGCTGTGTTATATCCTATGTAAGATGTTTTATGTTTTTTTATTTACAGAGACACAATCTCCAATTGGGCAAGTATATTGCTACACAAGGTTGGTTGTATACATGGGTTTTGAAGTTTGGGATATATTATTTTTAATAACCAAGGTGCTAGTTTTTAATTTTTGTGGTAAATAAGGAAAATCTGATGCAACTGTTTTCTCCATTCCTTTTATATATCTTTGTATGGTGTTTCTTTATTTCCGTCACGTCTTTTTTTTGTAATTGTGGTGCAGTTGATTTTGGTAATATATTTTAATAGCATTATTGTCAATATTATGTTTATAACTATAGTTAATGTTAAACTTATTGTTTAAATGAAATTTGATTTGCTTGACAACTACGTAATTAGGGACCCCAGTATTAATAATTTTTTTGTTTTATGTTATTTAATTCAAAGAGCTAAGCTCATTCCGCATCGAAAATAATTTTCCTTTAAGAATTAAATAATTTCAAACAGCAATAAAAACATCAACGTCAAAATCATTATGCTATTAATCTGAGGAAAGACCAAGGAATTATCTGATTATCAAATTATATTTTTTGATGCTTTTTAGAACCTTCAAAATTTTGGTTAATGTCTTTTTCATGTATCAGCGGGTGACCATAAACTATGGTGAGAAGTTTTATCGTCTTTTTGCAGACACACTGCTTTGGAAATTTTTGCACAAACCAGATAATTGCCGAATTTTAATGAAACATTCAAGATATATTTAAAAATGAATGAAACTATTTGAAAAATATTTCTTTTTTTTTATCAATTAACCCCCAGTAATTTAATTTTATGAAATTTCGAGATATTCATTTTTGTAGTACTTGAGGTTCTTATTACCATAATTCCTCATGTATAATACGCATTTTTTCTAAAAAAATATATTAGAGGTGCGTATTATGCACAACAACAAAAAAATCTTCAAAAAATTGTTTCATAGGTCGATTTCAGTTGCGAAATGACTGCACACTACAAAAATATGACAATTTGACACTAACATTCGGCGATTGTGACTCCATAAGGATGTCAAATTCAATCATATGTATCTAAAAATATTTACAAATGTAAAATAAAATAAGAATTATCATAAACCTAAATTAGAATAATATTATTCTATGTTTAAAACCATTTTTTAAACAAGAGTAGGAAACGCTAGCTGTAATGAAATTGGAGAGGTACAATTTATAGGGTTTGATTATTAAACAAGGGCTGCGTATTATGAATGAGTATAAGCATTTTCACACACTTTCAGCACAATTTCAGGGGTGCGTATTATGGACGAATGCGTATTATATATGGGGAATTACGTTATTTATAAAGAGAAGTCATCGGAGAATTTAAATTATTAATTTTTTCGGGTTGAACAGGACCCGCATTTAAAGAAAATCTGCCCTGAATTGTAAAAAGTAAAATGCAATAAAACTAAGACATTATTTAATTCGAAAACCTTTTCATTGTTTTTATGTTTAAAATACATTACGGAAACTATTTTTTTACAGAACATTATTTTTCGATGAATAATGAAGTTTTACAAGAATTATTTTTTACTTTTTTAAAAATTTTAATTAGAATAATTTATATACTTTTAAAATTCTGTATTAATTTGTATTGGTCAAATTATATTGCTATTAAACAAAAATTGATTTTACTAATCATATTTTTTTCCGTTTAAGTTTGCTAAATATAATTTTAATTTAATCACTTGACAGATACACATTTATACAGAATTTAAAAAAATTTAAAAGTTAATAAAATATAATAATTAAATTTAAAAAATCAGTACGATTCTTGTAAAAATTCATCGAAAGTACAAGATTTTCTAATTAAAAAACTCTGTTTTATTTCTTTTTGATTTTATGATTCAGAGTAGATTTCCTACAACTGGGGTCCAGTTAGACACCAAAATGTTAAGGGATTTAAATTTTTCTAAAACTTCTATATAAAGGTTATAAAGGTTATATATAAACATTATGAAATACAAAATAGTGGGGTGGGGGATAATAGATTAAAGTTTTTTTTAATAAAAGTATACTAAAAATATACTTTTAAAAATAATTCCCTTAATTTCTAGATAAGTTCTGAAAGTTTCATTAAAATCCGAAAATTATCTGATTTTTGAAAGAATTTCCGAATCAGCGTTGCATTTTTATCGCAAAAAGACACACTTTTACAAATATACTTTTAAAATTAATTCCCTTAAATTCTAGATAAGTTCTGAAAGTTTCATTAAAATCCGAAAATTATCTGATTTTTGAAAGAATTTCCGAATCAGCGTTGCTTTTTTATCGCAAAAAGACACACAAATTTCCTGTACGAATTTAAGATTCGTTTAGATGCCAACATTTCTTGCGTTCTGAAAAAAGGTTCCGCTTGTGACCAAACTTTCCAGGATTCTAAAAATATTACAATAGTGTCTAAATTATCACTGGCTCTAAAAAAGGTTCGGCTTGTGACCAAAATGTGTAGGGTTTTAAAAAAGGTTCTGCTTGGGACCAAAATTTCCACAGTTCTATAAATGTTCCGTTTGTGACCAAACTTTTCAGAGATCTTAAAAAAGTTTTCACTAGTGTCCAAAATTTCCAGGGCTTTACAAATAAATAAACAATGGAATAGATGCATATTCGCTAGGTTTGTATTTTTATAATATGATACTAATATGTGAATATTACATGTATTATTATTGGATACAGTTAAGGAAAACATCAGTTTATTCAAAATCAGGTTTATTTTAAATCCAGCTGTACTTTTCGACTACAGTAAATGGATATATAGTTTGGTCAAAGGCGTAGCCAGGGCCAGTTGTACATACACTAAATTTATATCTAGTGTATGATGCGACCTCCTTAAAATTAGCTTCAAAATAAGTTCTTCAAAAGTAGCATGATACTTGAGTATATAAATAATATATAGTTTGTAAAGCCAGGTCATCTCATATGAATGGTAAATTTCAGTTAAGTGTCTTTTTTTTAATATAAAGATCCTGATTATGATGATTGTGACCACTTCCGGTCTCCCTTCGCGCATTCTCTAACACTCAAAACGCCTGTTTATAACAACATCGATAATGTTGATTATGATTATGATGATTGTGACCACTTCCGGTCTCCCTTCGCGCATTCTCTAACACTCAAAACGCCTGTTTATAACAACATCGATAATGTTGATTATGTTTATGATGATTGTGACCACTTCCGGTCTCCCTTCGCGCATTCTCTAACAATCAAAACGCCTGTTTATAACAACATCGATAATGTTGATTATGATTATGATGATTGTGACCACTTCCGGTCTCCCTTCGCGCATTCTCTAACAATCAAAACGCCTGTTTATAACAACATCGATAATGTTGATTATGATTATGATGATTGTGACCACTTCCGGTCTCCCTTCGCGCATTCTCTAACACTCAAAACGCCTGTTTATAACAACATCGATAATGTTGATTATGATTATGATGATTGTAACCACTTCCGGTCTCTCTTCGCGCATTCTCTAACACTCGAAACGTCTTTCGATCATACTATTGAATGCTGGGAGCAAAACGGACTGAGCGGCGGTTTGAATAAAATAGCTGTTAAGTATCGTTTTTTGTGTTGAACTTTTCATCGTCCAGTTTCACATGATGTATCTTTTCACCCGAATCCCAGTGAAACAATGTCTTTTCTTTTACCGTGAATGGCATTTCATTACCCGAAAAGAAAAAAAACAAAATATTTTAATAGAATTTCGTGTTATTTGTACAGATGCTGTTAAAATTTGAGATCATTTGAATAAGAATTGGTCAAGTTATTAGATTACGAAATAATATCAATTTTTCTGAAACACGCTATATGTTGACAGCTTCTTCAACACCGGTTAGTGAATATTGATTTTATTATTAAACATAATAACATCTGGCATAGTACTTTTCAGTAGTTATTCTTTTCGAAACAGATAAAAGAAAAAAAATGTTGATTTATCCATATTTAAATAAAAATTATTTTTTATCAAATTCTTTTAAAATCATTTTCTTTTGATCGAAACATTTCTATTGCTTTTGAAATATATTGCCAAGTCTTTATGCAAATAGGGTAAAAGGTGAAATGTAAGGAAATCACACGTAAAATAAAATTCCAAACGAGAATTATACATATAACGTTTAGAAATGCTTCTTCACACAAACATCCTCCCAAAATGTCAGACATGCGCACTGATGACTGGGGATTATTTTTAAAAAATATGACGTTTTTAAAGATGCTAATGAATATCTTTTTGGTAAAATGAAAGTCATAAATAAAAGGTAGATGGCAAAGAGATGCCAGTTTAGAAATTAAGATAGATTTTGGTTAAAAATAATCTTTTATCTGTTTTTTACTATTTTTAAATAATCTTCTAATTTTTTCTCATTGCGAAGCCCAGTTGTACGAAACCTGAAGTGTTCTTTCGATTTCTTTTACTGGAACAAACCTTTGAAACAATTTTATGACTTCAAAATATAAATGCAATCTGCTTTTTTAGCTCTTAGATTTATTTTAATTTCTGTTGCTAAATAACGCCAACAGATATGAATAAATATGAGCCAAGGCTTATAGAATTGGTACTTGCCTTTTTCCCTTCCTTCCTTCCTTCCTTTCATTCATTCATTCATTCATTCATTCATTCTCTCTCCCTCTTGAAATATGTGTGGTTAATTTTACTGTATGACACTCCCGTTAAGCCAAACGGATACTCCAATCTGTGGAAATATGGCTCCTACCGGCGAATGTTAAAAGGTCCTTGGACTGCGAAAGAAACGAACAACTCGGCACTTCAGCGAGTTCGACAAAAACGCATTCTACTGCAAAACCATTGAGCACCGACAGAAAATATTATTGCGCAAGATAATTCGAAAAAGAACTTTGTCTGGGAGGACGTATTTTCTGTGGCTCAAAATCAGGGGAAGGCAGTGGACAATCTTTACCCTTCCCCTCAAATTTAGACAACTTTGGGACACGGAATAGCACTGTAGACCTCTCTGATTTCTGACCATTCGATCATGAGTGCATTACCCACGGAATTCATACGGCGACGATTTGAGGAAAGCATGTTTTCCTCGCTAGGACTTCTGTGAATTTATCCCTATAATTTTCATTTTCCTAGGTAGTTTTAATTACACCTGAGACTATCTTCAGGGGGTTAAGTTGTCTGTGGATGTGGATGCGTAGTTCCCTAGATTCTACATATTTTTTCATGAGTTTTACTGAGTTTGTTGAGTTCCATATTTTGAATTTACAGAACTGCGTATACACAACCACAGTTTAACCCCCTGAAGATGGCACCAGATGAGATTGAAAGTATTTTTGAAAAGAAAATTATTTGAAAGAAAATTTTGGTATTTTTCTTAATCAATTTTCTACGGTCACCATGAAATATATATATAACATATATATTTAACTATATATGTATATATTGCGTCCTGGGTATGACAATAAACTACATCCGCGTCGTGGGTAAGACGATAAACTACGTCCAGCAGCAAGGCCTCTGATCAGGAGGTTTTGAGGAGCGTGGAACCACCACTTAATTGCTGGTGTTCCCAGGTCCACCCCGACCCAAGGTGCTAGCACCTGTTAGGGTCCCAGCTATGGGCAAGTAGTTAACCCCGAAACTGAAGTAAAAAGCATTATGAAAGTCTAAAAATAGATTTTAATACAAGAAATAATTTGTAAAAAAACTGTTACCACAAATAAATGTTTGAAGAAAAAAAACTATTACCAGCAATACGTTTTTGAAAAAGAAAATATTCCCAGCAATACATTTTTAAAATAATATTACCAGCTATACATTTGTGAGTCAAAAATATTACCAATAATAGATTTTTTACACAACAAAAATATTACCAGAAAAAAAAGCTGTCGGCATTAAATGACCCATTGAGATGGATATGCCGTAAAACTAAACAAACAAACAATGAGCCGTTCTAAATTCATTGCCTGTTATAATTAACAATATATATATATATATATATATATATATATATATATATATATATATATATATATATTCTACATTCAACATCATCACTTGATAAGACACTGGATGTGTCGAAACGAAATGTCTATTTTTGTAGTGATTTTATAACATATTTATGTTATAATATTTAAATAAATGATTATATATATATATATATATATATATATATATATATATATATATATATATATTGTTAATTATAACAGACAAAGAATTCAGAACGGCTAAATATATATATATATATATATATAGATATATATATATATATATATATATATATATATATATATATTGTTAATTATAACAGACAATGAATTTAGAACGGCTCATGATCAGAGATAATAGACATTCATTGTCGGTTATATTTAACAATATACATACATATATATATATATATATATATATATATATATATATATATATATTGTTAAATATAACCGACAATGAATGTATATATATATATATATATATATATATATATATATATATATATATATATATACATATATATATATATATATATATTAAATATAACCGACAATGAATGTATATATATATATATATATATATATATATATATATATATATATATATATATATATATATATACATATATATATATATATATATATATATATATATATATATATATATATATTGTTAAATATAACCGACAATGAATGTATATATATGTATATATATATATATTGTTAAATATAACCGACAATGAATGTATATATATGTATATATATATATATATATATATATATATATATATATATATATATATATATACATATATATATATATATATATATATATATATATATTGTTAAATATAACCGACAATGAATGTATATATATGTATATATATATATATATATATATATATATATATATATATATATGTATATATATATATATATATATATATATATATATATATATACATATATATATATATATATATATATATATATATATATATACATATATATATATATATATATATATATATATATATATATATATATATATTGTTAAATATAACCGACAATGAATGTATATATATGTATATATATATATATATATATATATATATATATATATATTGTTAAATATAACCGACAATGAATGTATATATATATATATATATAAAGTATCTCCCTTATATGGATCACTAAACAGAAGTTCATAAGTTTGCCAGAATAGAGCGGTCAGTAGTTTTTCTTGAATGATTCAGTCAGTCACTTAAGAATTATGTTGTAAGGATCTTTGCAGGTAGGGCGTCATGCCGGGTGTCGCGAGCTAATCAGTCAAAGTCAGTTTTCGTTAGCTCAGGACACACTTCTGTAGTTCTGTGATAGAATTACCCATAATTTATATATATATATATATATATATATATATATATATATATATATATATATATATATATATTCAAACATGTAGTGTTGAATGTTAAAGACAACATAGTCTTGCATATTTTCTTTTGAATTTTCTCATATTCTCTAATGAGACTTTTTATTTGAAAATAGTTCAGATATATGCATTGTCCATACGATGACCTAGCGCTTTCGAACATCATTGTTCATCTTCATGGTCAATATTTTAGTCAAAATTTTTTTTTTTTTTTTTTTTAAACAAACATTTGCCAATTATCTTGTAGCGTAATCATGTTGCTACTTTTTTACAAACTAAAAACGTTAAATTCCTTTTAAATTCAAAAGACGCGATGATGTTATATCACGTGCATGGCGTAGATTTTTATCATGTGACAGCGTGAAAAAGATTTCCAATACACGAGCCAAAAGATCGAAGAATACGAAAATTTAAATATATTATAAACATTGCAATATATTACCAGATATATTATAATCTATACGATTAATAAGAGGTCTTTTTCTTTTAATATGTAATGCCTCTAAGATTTTAAGGCGTCTAATGTCTGTATGTTTATCTATAATTTTAGTATTTTCTACAAGTATTTTACGTATATCAGATTGCGTAAGGGAAACAGTATGTGACTTAATATGTTGTTTAATGGAGCTAGTATTATTTAAATGCAGAGTCAATCTTCTGGAGATATATATATATATATATATATATATATATATATATATATATATATATATATATATATATATATACCTAAGTATATATATATATATATATATATATATATATATATATATATATATATATATATATATATATACCTAAGTATAGGATTAGTGTAGACGGAATAAAATTAAAAGAGTGCTCAATACAGAGTATATCAAATAATATTTATTCGAAAATTATAACATAAATATGCTATAACATCACTACAAATATAGCCATTTTGTTTCAACACTTCTGGTGTCTTATCAAGTGATGGTGTTTCACCAGTAGTGTTGAAAAAATGGCTATTTTTGTAGTGATGTTATAACATGTTTATGTTATAATTTTTGAATAATGAATTTTATATATATATATATATATGAAGAAATATAGTCTTAAAGTGTGCTATATTTATGGGATAAAGTGCTCAATATCAGAGATAGAGCGTGTGTAAATATAAAAGTGAACATAGAAGTCAACACTTAGAGGCGACAGTCTGTTTCATGCTAGTGCAATCGTCAGGCAACTAGTGCTGTTATTTTTCTCGGCTATTTATATATAAGGGTCAGTGGTGCATTGTGGGTAATCTATTTTGGCGGTTATTTTTACCGGAAGTCGCTTATTTGTTTATTAATTATTTATGTCAAATTATTTTGCTTGTTTTTTTTGTTTTGTTTTGTTTTTTGTTTTTTTTTGTTTTCATCTTATATATTTATTTATTTTTTGTTTTGATCGATGTTTTTTATTAACGTAGTAAAAATTTGTTTATTTAGCTTATTGTTGGTAATCTATTATGGCGGTCATTTACCTGAAGTCGTTTATTTGCTTATTTATTTGGGTCAAATTGTTTTGCTTGTTTTTATTTATTTTTCATTTTTATTTTTTATCTTATGTATTTGTTTATTTGTCATTGGTTAAAGCTATATGTTGAATTTTGGGGTTGAATGTTGTGAACTTCATGGGCGAAATGTTCTTCTTTCAATCTGGTGGGATTGCCAACGAATAATCCGCTTTGAATTCTTACCACCTAATGCAACAATTAATGCTCAAATATACTGTCAGCAATTAGAGCGTTTGAACCAAGCTTTGAGGAAAAAAGACCTGCTCTAGTGAATCGAAAACGGGTGATGTTTCATCAGGACAATGCGAAACCACACAGAGCAAGAATCACGTCACAAAAGATCGAAGAACTTGGTTGGGAGAAAATTCCTCATCCACCTTATTCTCCCGATCTTGCTCCTTTAGACTACCATTTGTTTCGTAGCTTACAGAATCATTTGGAATAAACAGCTTTTGTAACACAGGAAGAGGTTAAAACTGACATTTGTGAGTTCTTCGAATCAAAGCCAAAAGAATTTTGGAATTAGTAAGTTTGTTAATAGATGGAAGGAAGTCATAGATAATTAAGGAAAATACATTGTTGATTGAATCTGTAATTAAATGTAACATTTGGTCACTTGTTTTCTTTATTCAAAATTCGGATAGAACTTATGGGATGACCTGATATATCTACAACTATCATAAAAACGTCGATGAAACAAAAACATACTGGTGATGTGTAGAACGATCTTGCATCACTGTTAATCTGTCATTGCATTTTAAACAAAAATAAACTATTAATTTTTTAAAATTTTATTCCTTTTATTCAATTTAAAAAATTTAAGATAACTACCTATGGCTTTTTCAGAATTTATGTCCATTGCAAAAGCTTCAAAACGTTATCAGAAGTACGCAATTATCCAGGGACGCATTTGTCTAGGGTCGCAACTGTCGAGAGACGCAATTATCCCGGACGCAGATATCCTGGATGCAAATGTCCCGGATGCAAATGTCCAGTGCGTAACTGACCTAGAACCACATTTTTGTAGTGAAATTACCAGCAATACATTTTAGGATCTACAATATATATATATATATATATATATATATATATTATAAATTAACTGATTTAAAATATGTTTTTTCGCTACACAGTAATAACCATGTTTCAAAAATGGAAGCTAAAAACTTAAAATTTAACTATATAATTAAATTAAAAGCATTAGTTCCGTTTCATCTTATTTAATTATATAATTCATAATTTCCTGTTTCCAAGGATACAGAGAAATCCAATCATTCAGACAGGGACGGTAGCGTGTTCATTTTTATTAGCTATTGTTGTATCAATTATGAGTTACGTTCGAAAAACAGGTTAAGTTTAGTGAGGGTAGAGGTTTATTAATTATGAATTTATATGTGCGTTTAAAATTCAGTAAATTTAAAAATAAGTTATTCCAATATTGGCTTGAAGATGTTAAAAAAAAATTCAACCTTAGCGTTGCGACTGCACGCTTCAAAAGTTTGTATGCGTTATCAATAGCACATTAAAGAAAAAAACATATTCCGACTCGCATTATAATTTTTCGTCTCGGATGCTACCTGAATTTTAGCAAAAAAATAATTTCCATTCCTGAAGATGACTGAATGTACAGTCGAATCGAATGATTAGTAGGTTAATGCATCTTAGAAAAAGCAATATTATATATATATATATATATATATATATATATATATATATATATATATATATATATAGTAATACATAATATTGCTTTTAAATTTATTTATATATGATTTTATATGTGTTTAATATTTTGACGTTTCTAATATTTTAACGGCCGACGTAAACGCGGGTAAAACGACCTGAGGCTAGTTTTTTTATTTTTCCATATAATATTTAAGAAAAACTAACGTATCTTCGAAAATGACGTAACTCGAAACGACGTAAGCCGAGGTATCACTGTAGATATAAAAAAGTTAATTCCGAAAAAAGTTATATAGAGGGTGCGATGGGTAAATTGTCGCCATATTATATTTGTTTTATTTTGCGCATGCGCGCTTTGTTTGTTTTTGATTTTATCGACTGCACATGGAGTAGAGTCAGTTGTGCACCGTCTGTGAGAAAAAAAAACACCATGACGCAATTCACATCTCCAGAAATTTAGAAACGCACCGGAAGCCCCAATACGAACATTTCAGAGTGCTTGAGCGTCAGTCTTGGGATAGTGCAAAGGATTCAGAAAGAGTTGGGTGATTCTAATGGTGATTACGAATGTACGGCAGCTCAGAAAACTGACTTTGTTCGTTCTGATAAGAGAAGAACTCCAGAATTTGTCGATGCGCACCTCAGACTCAACACGGAGACATCAAGTGCATTGAGGAAGTTATGCTGCTCAAGGTCAAGAGGGTGGCTGCTGGAAGACCCTATGCTTGGTAACACTACTCTGCACCATGCTACACAAGCAGGGAAACCCAGTGATATATAAGAATAAAGTTTCGCTGCCGACACTTGAATTTGAGCAAACACAGGTGATCCCATCATTGAATTAAGTAGACCACGTAACCATAGACGAAACGCAGATATGGGAGGTACCGTGTGTCTAATTGATCGCTATTTCTAGTCTATCCTCTATTACAATTCGGATCGCTATTTCTACTCTGTCCTCTATTACTATACGTATCGCTATTCTCTATACTATTCACTATACTATTTCTCTATTCGGATCACTATACGGATTAATATTCGAGCGAGTATTATCGAGCAAGTACTATTAGTGCGAGTGATATTCGAAGGCGTCACCAGTATTGTTCGACGGCGTTACTATAGTGGTATCTGCGATTACAGAGTCTCTACTACAACGAGCATTACGAAAGTGACAACGAGTATTCGTTGATATCACAAAAGCGGCAAAGGGTGTTCGTTGACATCACAAAACCCAGTCATGGCTGCCAGACAATTTATGCGGCATCTATCCTTAAATCTGGCCACCTAACTCGCCAAACCACCACCCTCTTGATTATTATGTGTGGGATGCAGTTGGGCGAGAGACCAACAAAACTCCTTGTAACACCAAAGATGAAGGCAAGGATTATGGCTGCATTCACCAACTTAAACAAGTGGACGCTCCAGAAGTATTGCATGAAATTCTGAAGTCGTCTGGAGGCCGTGGTTGAAGTCAATGTCGATTTTATTGAATAAATTTACTCTTTAGTATTTCCAGATATTTTTGTCTAATTTTGGTAAATATATCTGCTAAAATGAGATGTCCACCTTATTTTCATTTCTGCGTTATTTCGACGACAATTTATCCATCGCACCCAGTATCCATTCCATTTCTGAAGATGCTGAGTTAATGGTTGGCTCCTTCTATCATTCCAGGAACTATCTACCACTTTCTGATACGCTTTCACTTTCCAAGAGTCACATTGGATCAAAGATAGAGTAATGTCATGTGGCACTATTTAGCTACGGTGGTTAATTAATTAATTAATTCGTCACATAAATTAATAACGGGAATTACTTAAAGCAATACATAGATCGAAAGACATACTGAGCGATATTATTTGTTTCTTTTTACAAACAGAATGGGTAAAAGATTTTTTTCTTCATTTGCGATGCAAGATATAATTATTTTTACTTTCCCGCAGAAAACGGGAAAGTTCGTAAAGAAAGACAGATCTCGGATCTGTCAGCATTAATTAATGTCCTAATAAGAGTAACGGTCTTGACCACACGCATAGCTGACACTCGAAAATTCGAATGTCGGTCAACTGCCCGTGGAAAAAGGGGGTCAACGGAATTCGGTTAACAAGAAAGACGGAATTAATCGAATTAGGCGAAACAAAAACATTGATATGGACGACAAGCTGTACACGGCAAAGACTTTCTGTCGCCAGAAATGGTCATCTGGACACACGATAATATTAAAAAGATTTGGTCGTCAAATGAAAACGGCTACCCAGTTAAAGGTTGACTGCGATCATTAATGATTCGGTCTTCAAGTGGATTTTGGGTGGCTAAAGATAAGATATGATAAAAATAATTTTAATTAAGGCAATGTGGGATTCATAAGAATTCTGACCGATAACAGAAAAAAAATTCCGAGAAAGATCATTCCTTTTCTTTCTTTTCCTTCCCCTCGGAGTGTGAATGTAAGCTAACACCAGCCTAGCCACACCCACACCACCAAGATATCACTTGGCCCAAAGAGGGCAGCATGAAATGATAGGCAGAGGTGAAAAATATGATAAGAAAGGAGAAACTTGTTGACGCCCGCGGGGAGGTTGGTGTCAGGTACCAATGTGAGGAAGGATAAGCCTAAGGGGATAATTCTCCTCCGACCGCTCCTTACAGAAGGTGAAGATATGAGAAAAAGGGAATTGTTGTTGACGCCCCTCGAAAGGATTGGTGTGAGGTACCAGTATGAGAAGGGAAGTGTTTGGGAGGATAATTCTCCTCCGACCTCTCCTCACGGAAGCGGGTGAACCCCTCTAAACAAAGAGAGATAGATTTCCAAAAATGGAAAGTGATAGATTTTCCTGTCCGAAAACAAAGAAAATCCTTATTGGTGTTTTGAAATTATAAAGAACCCAGACCGCGTCCGGTCCCACACCGGGTTTTGGTCGACGTCCATATAAACGAACGTCCCTGGTCGTTCAAGCAGTTAAGAGTTAAGAGTTGGGGTTCTGCAGTTCGAGAGAGTTCGAGTTCCGGCTCCAGCGTTTGAGAGATTAACACCTCGCAGCAGGTGACCGCACGAATTTCACGCCTTTCGACTTAGACTTCTAACCAAGAAAAGGTTCAGTGAAGTCCGACTTAGATATTCCACCAAAGCCAGTTTTAACAAATATCGATTGAAGATACCAAAAGCCGTTTATTGAAACACAACTTAAGATACCAAAACTCGCCAAGAAACGCAAAAGTGTCACAATCCATAGACGTGGGCTGGAAGAAAGAGACGCACTCCTGTATCCAACAAACAGATACAAAGTAAATTGTTATTCCTTAACAACATGGGAACTCCTTGAATTGTTCCTTTATTTTTCTTCTACATTCATTTGTGCAGCATCACCTTTGACCCGGATTCGGCTCCCACTACGGCCTGACGCCTGATTGATTTCGTCAACCTAAGATCAAATCACAACGTGGGTAGGTTGGACCGAGATCAAAGTAGTTGCTTCGGTAACCAGACGTTGGAGGCGAGCTGAGTACGACAAAGCTGATACCGAATCTAACCAGACATCAACCGCGACCAAGACAAGAGTTAGAATCTCACATCCGATGCCGTGGTGACCAGCAGGGTTAGAGTGTCACATCTGTCGTCGCAATCAGGACTTCAACGGGTGTCTCAGGGTTAGATTGACTCACATACGGTGTCGTGATTGCAGGATCACACCATACACCCGGGGTCAGTGTCACAGTCATATCGTAGCTTTCCTGTACTCTCTTTCCAGGCTTGATAGATCCCAAAGCCAGTTAGGTACTTTTGTGCGGAAATATATTCTCCACTTTGTAGCCTAGAGACGCAACTTCAAAGCCTATCGATAGCATATCGCTATTTCCATGGCCAATGTTCACATGAGCGCCATGCTTTAGCTGCGCAATTCCAGACCATTCCACTTCCACGGATTCGAATCGCCATTAATTCTCTTTGTTCCAAATTTAATCCTTTGAACCCTGTATTCCTGAACAATTTTAACCCTTCTGCCTGAGCTCCTGCGTCAAAATTCGCAAATAATCCGTATGTAATGTTTCACAATAAAATAGTTACAAGTGTTTACCCACCGTTCAACAGGGCACTAAGTTATTTTTCTCTACCGTTGTTCAAATGGTGACTGGGCATTACGTCATTTTTCTCTACCACCGGTAAAGCGGTGACCAGGCCTCAAAGGGTTAAGAAAAAAGTCAGACAGCTTTCTCCCAGGAACTGCCGTAATATTTTGAGATATATTCCCCAACGGATGTTGCCTGGATAAAAAAACCATTCAAAGACACGTGCCAATCGTTATCTGTCTTCTATGTAATAATTGCAAATATCAGTGTGTCACATATATTCAGATTTATTTCTAAAGGTCATAGCTCAACATGTCATACGATTTTGGAATCAGGCCGACTCTGTGAGCAAATTAAAACATTCAGGGCCGGATCCGGACCAGCAACCCTGAAATATTGGATTCCCAAGATTTCATTGTTATTGTTTTCGGCAATGTTTTTACGTGACTATTTTGCAACGAGGACAAATTGTCTGTCTAAAATGAAAATTCCTCTGCCCAGGAATACTGAAACATCGTAACTAAAACAACTACGATAAGAATCAGTCAGTTATGTGCCATACGTAAAACACGCTTAGGCGATCATGTATCATTCGATACATGACAGACGGCGCAGATTTTTTCCGCAGTAGTTTGCAATTTCTACGGTAGACCAGTTGCCATTCAAGGTGAAAGAACCCTGTCTGTCCTGCTATTTACCCACAGCTGGAGGGAGATGAGGATTCATAACTTTCCCAAGGATATTAGCACGTAAGAGAATTCAATGGATTCGACTGGAATTCGAACTCGGCTCTCCGATTCCTCAATCCGAGACGCTATCCATTGCTTTACTATTGCAAATAGTAGTTTGATAATTCCTCATTTCCAGTAGAGCTGAAATATTATCCCAATGGCAAAAAGGTGAGAATACTGGTCCAACTAAATCAAGGTATAATAATGATAATTCCTCATCTAACAATAGCTGAAATATTAGGACTGTAACATTAAAGATGAGGATACTAGTCCAAATAAATCAAGGTATAATAATGATAATTCTTCATCTTCCAATAGCTGAAATATTAAGACTGTAACATTAAAGATGAGGATGCTAGTCCAAATAAATCAAGGTATAATAATGATAATTCTTCATCTACCAATAACTGAAATATTAGGACTGTAACATTAAAGATGAGGATACTAGTCCAAATAAATCAAGGTATAATAATGATAATTCCTCATCTAACAATAGCTGAAATATTAGGACTGTAACATTAAAGATGAGGATACTAGTCCAAATAAATCAAGGTATAATAATGATAATTTTTCATCTACCAATAACTGAAATATTAGGACTGTAACATTAAAGATGAGGATGCTAGTCCAAATAAATCAAGGTATAATAATGATAATTCTTCATCTACCAATAGCTGAAATATTAGAACTGTAACATTAAAGATGAGGATGCTAGTCCAAATAAATCAAGGTATAATAATGATAATTCTTCATCTACCAATAGCTGAAATATTAGGACTGTAACATTAAAGATGAGGATACTAGTGCAAATAAATCAAGGTATAATAATGATAATTCATCATCTTAGAAACTTCGAATGAAGTGTCACATATTTCTGGGCGGCGTTATACTTTTTTAAAACTGATTAACTTCGTGTAATTAGCAACACTATCGCATGTCTAACCCTCATTGCTATTCAATATTCCGGCCTTTTCGATGTCTATCATATTCATTGAATATTTCTCTCTGAAAGCGCCATCTCGGCTTTGTGTATTCATCAACTTATTCATCGGGAAAAAATTACTTACAAAAGTATATTAGAAGAAAATGACAGGCACTAATAACTAGAAAAGTAAATGCGTGCTTTTGCTGTCACAAGAGATATAATGATGTTTTTAACACGTTCAAACTTCAAAAGTTTGAAATAATTCGAAACATGAACGCTGCTGATTAACAAATATATATATATATATATATATATATATATATATATATATATATATATATATATTCACTTGAATGTAAGCCTGTCAGTATCTGTATATACATTGCTTACTATATATACAAATATATGTGCAAGAGTCACTTTAAGCATTTACATTCTTATATGTAATAATTTGTTCATTATATTTCATATATATATAGACTCACTACTTTCATTTAATATCCATAGCATATATATATATATATATATATATATATATATACTCACTACTTTCATTTAATATCGATTCGATATATATATATATATATATATATATATATATATATATATATAGTGTGAGTGCGTGCCCATTTTCATCGATTCTTAAATCAATGAAAAGGAAATTTAAACTCATTTAACATAGTAAATTCAATATTTGTGCACATGCGCGTGTGCAGTTTTCCAAAAGGCACTCTCTTTTCATCCCTCTCTCTCTCTCACACAAACACATACACGCCCATACGTGTGGTTTTTTTTATTTTTTATAAAATTTCTATCTCGTGTTGTGAGAAAAAAAAACATAAAATTAAATTTTGTCTTGTTAAAGTTTTGCATGTGACAAAGAGGGAAGATTACATTGAATCAATTGCTAGGTTTTCTGCTCAGGAAGTTAGTTCACTGTGTCGTGGCAGCCAATTTTTCTCGTCTATCTGACACATTTGTAACTCTACTATTAGTCCCTGTATTGAATATTGCCGTCACATCTGGTCTGGTTTTTCTGCTAAAAGGAAAAAGCCGTTCGAATGGGATTTGAAGAGAGTGACGAAGGTTCGCCCCTTGTACACGCTATGGTGTTTTTTTTATAGCTGAACTGGTGATACTAAGGAGTGTACCTCAGAAGTACATTCCCGTGGGTATAACAATAGAGTAGCGAGAGGCTTGCCACTTTGCGTCTGTGGGAAAAGGAGTTGTAGGCTGGAAAAGAATTAAGCGTCTACAAGGCCGTGTATACGCTTTTGAACTCTGTCGAGACGGGAAAGTGAGGGTTGGGTAACTCCGGCCAAGATGTGACAGCAAGTCTCCATTTTTGGTCTGTTCTGACGCTTGAGCAATCAAGGTACACCCAGATACTTCGTCGTCGTCGGCACCCGTCCGTCTCGGGAGACGATGGAGTAGCGCTGTAGGTGCTAGGCGATGGAGTTACATCGCCTCTGGTGACTGTGTAGTCCCACTCTGGAGCGGTAGTCTGTCAGGCACTTGGCAGGTTTTCGTTCTTTTCAATCGTGTTGGGCTTTTGACCGGTAACTGTCACTTCCCGTGTTGTGCCGATGTCTTGCAACGTCGCTGGAGTGTCCTCTCCAGTGCGATACGAGCCTGGGTGCGATGTATGGAGAACTAGGGTTTCCCGGACGTCTAGTTCCCTCTCTCGGTCTTGCTAGTAGAGTCCAAAGGAGAGGATGAAACCAATACAGTTTGGTACCAGCGCGGCTGCAGGAGTTGCCGTAAGGTAGCACAAAGTGCCGTCCATCCGCCTTAGGGGCTCCACTCCGGATTTGTGTAGGGTTTACTCCTTAGCCTTTTCTTCTCCCGAAGATTTCAACAAGGCAGTGGAGCTATTTAACCCATAGGTGGGATTTGGTTCATGGGCACCAGGGCGTGTCCACACACCGGTAGGCCTGCATGCTGAATGTTAAGGGGGCCAAACTCCTCCACCGTCCCCTGTAGTTTATCCCGAGTCCGCAAGGTGCTCGGTTGCCATGTGTCGCCACGAGGAGGCACTACATAGGGCTTGCTGATGGAGAGGCTATATACTGGCAGGGGAAGACTTACGCACTCGGCTCCCCTTTTCGCATTGCTGTTAGCCAGCGGCAGGAGCTGAAAGCGAGAAGCGAGAAGCACTACCACACTAGACGCATCACAACAGCAGTTTTGACTATAAACTCAATCTAACAGATTATTTTGTGTACTAGTGATCAAACCAAAATGAGCTGACTCATTTTATAGTACACCCATAGAAGATTAACCAATCAGAAGACTAGAAATATTCGACCCGATGTGTATAAAGGCGGCCATTTTCTTTTCTTTTTCGGAAGATCTACTGCTAACCTGTCAGATGAGGAGACCTGCAAAAGTACGTTTTCCTATTCTTTCCAAATATCCACTGCCAACTTCTGATATGGAAGACCTTAGGAATTCCTGAATAGCTGCTACGAGATATTGGTGTTGTTACATTGGACAAATTACTTCCTACGTCGGATTGCTACATTCAAACTACATTAAACATGTATTACCGAGACACACCCTCAGGTAATTACTTGCGTTATATTAATGCCTATTGTTTTTACCTATCTGTTAATTCTTTATGTTTTATGACATGTGACACTTATCACGATCACACGAAATCTGTAAACTATTATGGTCATAGGGGCACCGCATTTACTGCAGCCGGAGTAGCACTGGTATTTGTTGGCCAAGATAGCCTGACGGAGCCCAAATTCGTCGTTTTCCTTTTCAACCAAGGCTATAGGACCCAGTCTGTTTTATTATTTACTCATAGCTGAAGAGAGAAGTGATGTATTCTTACCTTTCATAAGGGTAAATGAATATAATGAACTCGATTGGAAATCGAACACGGATCACCGTTGCATCCCAAACTTAGCCTTATATTCAATATTAAATAACCTAAAAATAGTTGACTGTTCATTAAAATATACAGCCTCAACTAACTTATTCTACGACTTAACTTTCTCTAATTAAGTTCAATTCGTCCTGGGTATGACGATAGACTACATCCGGCAGCAAGTCCCCCGATCGGGAGATTGGAGGTTTTGAGGAGCATGGAACGACTTCTTAACTGCTGTTATTCCGTGGTCCATTCTAATCCCGGGTGGTAGCACCAATTAGAGTCCCGGCTATGGGCAAATAGTGAACCCCCATACAAAAATATATAGCACATTTTTATAATAAAATGACCTCCAATACATTTTTATAATAAAATGACCTCCAATACATTTTTATAATAAAATGACCTCCAATACATTTTTATAGCAAAATGACAATCAATGCAACACTAAAATATAAAAATATGTTTTTATAGTAAAATTACCAACAATACATTTTATGATCTATGAAATATATATCTAAAATTATGCACAAAATATTTAGATTTTGGCATTAAATAACCCATAGAGGTGTTGATATGCCGCTAAAGAAATTCAACCAACCAATAATACCTATTTATAGTAAAATTACTAACAATACATATTCAAAGGAAAATGACCAAGGATACATTTTATCTGGAGTTGAAAGCATACAATTGGGTTCAAAATATTTAGATTTAGGTATTAAATGACCCATAGAGGTGTTGATGTGCCACTGAACAAAATCAACCAATCAATAGTACCTATTTATAGTAAAATTACTAACAATACATATTTAAACGAAAATGACCAACAATACATTTTATCTGTAGCTGAAGGCATACAATTGTGTTCAACATATTGCTAATCTACAAAAAATATTACTAAAATATTATCTTCCCTATTTTTTATGAGGGGGCCATTCTATTTATGTATTTTTTATAATTTGGCTACGTTTTGGCTGAACATGCGCGTAGCGAAGTATTCGCGAAGGATATGTTACGTACATGCCGGGTTCAAATTCTGGCCGATGAATCACTTGCATGTGGTGCTAGACAATTATTTCTTCCAGTATCTACCTTTCAGAATTCATTGAATATTGCTGGCACATCTGATCTGGAACGTCTGCTATATATTTATACTTGATATAAAGAAGAATCTGCAATGTTATTTGTCCTGACCTGGCATCTCGGCCTCAGTCCCGTTCCCACTGCAGTAACGTAGCTTCCTTGTGCATATTTCTGTAAATATTTCCATGGTAACTGTCATTTTCTCAGAATTGGACTCATATTCTTACAATTGAAATGACCAGATGTAACCTAACGTTATATGTTTGGGAACACCGTGTAATGCTTCGACTTTAAATATCGCACAAAAGGTTGATAAGCCATAAAAAACTCAGTTTAAATTCCCGATCACTCGTAAAAAAAAGAAATCTCATATAGCTAAGAGCAGGCATCTCGGTTTCATTCTTGTTCCCACCGCTATAACATATCTCCACTGTGCCTTTTCGATATATATATTCATGGGAATTGTTCTGATGTGCATTCCCTCTTTTGTACCACGACTTTACGATCTTAAATGCAGTACTAGATTGGCGGTAAGGTCTCATCATTTTACCGTTGAAATTGCTATGCTAACAGTTTCTTCTCTCGCACTTCATCCAAAAAAGAACCTGCAAAGTTATCGGTCCTGATCTGGCATCTCGCTTACATTGACTTTCCCACCGCCGTAATGTAGCTTCCCTGTGTCTTTTCTATAAATATTTCCATGATAATTCTGATAATCTTTCCTTTTTGTTATGCAGACTTCATGATTTTAAGCGCAGTACTAGATCGGCGGCAAGGTCTCATCATTTAATGGTTGAAATGTCTAGATAGGACCGTAAGTTCTATGTTAACAGTTTCTTCTCTCACACTTCTCTCTTGTGGAACTCTCTTCCAACCTCTTGCTTCACAGTCAACGTTGATCTTCAAAAATTTAAATGCAATGTCAATCGCTATCTTCTGTCTTCTTAATTCCTGTTATTCTTCTCTCTCCTGTTTTTTTCTTTCAGTAATCCCTTGCGCCTTAGCGGCTTTATTGCCTTGCTTGGGGTGAAATGATTAAAAAATTCCTGTAATATGTATAAATTCTTGGCGAAGGACAACTGAAAAGCAGTTGGGTGCGGGCCCAGAAATACCATCTTGTAAAATCCTATTTTTCTATGGAAACCACAACAGCTACACTAACGAAGTGAAGTTGTGACTATTTTTTTTTTGTATGCGTGCATAGAGGAGTGGTTAGCTGCGCGTTAAGTATAATCGGCGTGCGGAGTTCAAATTCCGAACGAATTCGTTACGTTTACTTTTTTTTCACAAATCCCCCTCACAAGTGCTTAAATCCATTTCGTTTCCTCACGGCTATGGATTAAATAGCAGGAAAAACTGGACTCTCTATCTTTTGTTGCAAGAGCAAAAGAAGTAAAACTGAATTCAAAACCTGTTGGACGTGGGGCAAAAAACTCCACTTTCCTTGCTACAGGGAGACTACAACTGTAGCACCTAGTTTCGTGAAGCTGTCGTGCGTTTCTCCACAGGGAATCCAATGACACTAAAAAGGAGGAGAATTATAGGATAATCATAAAATCAGTGGCTATTTACATTATTCGGATTGTTCCTCTCATCTTCGTTTCCATATTCACGACGTTTCGGCAGTTGTACGCTTCGGCCTTCTTCAGGCTTTGTCAATATTTCTGAGATGAGGTATTGTAATTATTTACACTATTTACATTGTTCGGGCTGTTGTCTTCATCTTCGTTGCCATATTCACGACGTTTCGGTCGTTGTACGCTACGGCCTTCTATATTTCTGAGATGAGGTATTGTAATGGTTTTCATTATTTACATTGTTTGTACTGTGGACTAATCTTCATGGCCATAATCACGACGTTTCGTTCGTTGTACGCCTTCTTCAGGTGATTTGAATTTGGAACTGAACCCTTTATTTCGTCTACCGGGGTAGATTGTTCTTGTTACACGTGATGTCTTAGTATCATTTATCTCCCCATAACTCAACTTTCCAAGCTTTTCTTCAGGTATTGAACTCACAACTCTTTATAGGATTCAATCAACACTTTTATTCACTCGGCCACGTGTACTTGACGACATCAGTGAATGAATGTTTGGGACTTATAAACCTAATGTCTCAGTAACCGATTTTTTTACCAGAGCTCATATTACAATTTTGTTGTTATATTTCTTTTTTGTCTCTGGCACTCCGTATTTCTGGTTCCCATATTGGATTCATTTCTATCAGTAGCGTATACCAACTTGTAGTGTTATGAGCCTAGTTCACTTTTAGCGTTTGTCTCTGTCAAATAGGAATGCGGTTAATGTTAGATACTTATCGCATTTTAACTTATCTTAGTACCAATCCTGGCAGTAAAACCTATGGTATCCCATGGATTGTTGCGTCTTTGACAAAGTTTAACTTATGTAAATTTTTTATTAAAGATTATAATTACGTGTTTTAAAATATTATTTTAATTGTAGTTTTTAACAAGTACAATTTAGATATTTTAAAAACGTGCTGTTATAAACATCTTCGAACTTTGTTGCTATAAACATAATTGATTTCATTTATTTTGGGCCGTCATTTTTTTTTATATAAAATTTAAAGTTTTTGTTTTTAATATTCCTAATGAAGTATACTTATATTGTCGATTAATATTTCTCTAAATCTTGAATGCGGACAGGAGTGTTTCTTTAAATGTTGTCATATTGAACTATATGAGATTGAAAGTACTTGGAAAAATAGAAGATACGTATATGTATATACTAAGCGCCTAAAAAAAGCGATAACACGTTTAAAATGATTTTATAAAAATGAAAAAAAAAAACTTTCTTGAAGCTTTTACTTTACTTTTTATTTCAAGCTAATAGATTAAGTTTAATATTTCCAATAAGCAAAATACTTTGCTGCATTTCAAAACTAATTTAAATTAACTGTTAGTGTGATGACTGCCTTCTTTAACTCACATAAGTTGCTACACACGCGTGTGTACGACTATACATGTGAATACATATACGGCACGAATGATGTGACAATTATGAATGCGATATACAAACAGATTGGCTAATCCTAAAATAGTCAATGGATGTGTAGCGATAGTCATAAAATAAATCGCTCAATAACTTCTAACCCTTAGTACTAGACTATATAGGAGTATGAAACCAAAATAACTAATATTTAATAATAAAAAATATTAAAAGTTAAGTAATAAATACACTTTCAAATATAGATAAGAATGATAATTAATTATAAATAAAGAAAAATTAAGTTATAAAAAGATAATTAAATAAACAAAGAATACTCCCATGATGCATCGGAACAGGCGTTTTGTCGCCAATTGCAACGAAAATTAAATTTTCTTTCTCTTTGTTTTCGACTGCAAAACGTGGCAGACGTCCGGGACAGTTCTCTGATAGAAAATGTTGCTGCCAACAGATAAAAGTACAAACTTTTTATATCTGTATACTAGTTACCTCCACAGATTCGCTATACCTAATGTTTAAAATTAATTTTTAAAAATGAAAATGTTTTTTACGCTTTTATTTTATTTAATTTCAAATTAATGGATTAAACTTAATAATTTAAATACGCAAAGTACTTTGCTGTATTTCAAAATTAATTTAAATTGACTGGTAGTATTTTTTAGCTCACGTTTATCACAATGTAATTCTCTTTATTAAAAAATCTTCCAAAAATAAAATAGACTTTTCTGAAACTTTATTTGAGGAATAGTATCTGATTTAAAGTATACTTAATATGATTAGAAGGAAATATTATTTACGTTAAGTTTAAAATATCGCAGAAGTGCTTTTTTTAAAAGGCGGTAGCTATTTATTTAAGATGTTGACAGCTTGATGACAGATGGGTATTTATCTAATGTTTTTCTATAAAAAATAAATAAAGAATATAACGTGAGCGTCTTTTTCATAACATTTTAAATTACTCAGTAATCTTAAAAATTTAGAAAAATATTCTTTGTAATCTAATGTTTTATTAAATTTTAGATGCTTATTTATTATTAATAAATTTAGTTTTCACGGTGAAATTAATACATAATTTTAAAGATATAAAACTTAATAAGTTATTCTAACTAAAATTATTGAAAACAATTCTTGCAAAATTTCATTATTCATTGGAAAAGCTTTTTTTCTGGAGACAATATTGTCCTTAATATATCTTACTTATAAATCCACTTAAAAGTTTTTGAATTAAATAATGTCATAGTTTTATTGCATTTTTATTTTACGATTCAGAGCAGATTTTCTGTGAAAAGTGTTTCTGCTTGACAAAAACAAAAATTGATGATTTAAATTCTCTAAGTATTTCTACTTTTAATTAATATAAATTTTAAGATGGTGAAAATTTAATTCCTCGACATTTCATAAAATTAAGTAAGTCGTGGAGGGGGGCAACAAATGTAACAAAAATATTTTTACCAAGATTTTCTAAAAAAAATAAATAACTAAATTAATATAATTCTTTTGTCAATAAGTCTGGAAAGTTTCATTAAAATCCGACTATTATTTAATTTTTGCATGAATTTCCAAATAAGTGTTTTTTTACTGCAAAAAGCCGCGTAAATTTCTTCTACTAATCTTTAACGTAAGAAAAACAAAATTTTTAAATCTAGAAAGGATTAAAAAATTTAATAAAAAATACTTTGATCTTTCCTCTTAATAATAAAATAAGGATTTTGAAGCTAACACAGTTTTTATCATGTTTGGGTACTTTTTCGTAATGGTATGTTCTTTTTTCAGCGAATTATTGGAGGTAGGTACGATTAAAATACATAATTATTTCACTGAAATGTGTACTAAAGCATTTTATCGTTTGTCAATGCTTCTTGTGTTGTATTTTGTACATGATTTGTTTGTAAGTTTTATAATTCCGTTGTGGACTGACGATGTCTTTTTTAACTCACCAAACACCATTACATCTCTGTAGAGAAAAGAAGTAGAATTCAGTGAAGGCGAACGCATCACAACAACAACCGATCCTTTATTTGATATTCATTTCACTGAGAACCGCTGGCATTTGGCACCACCCTCTTTCTTTTTTCTTTTCTGCCATTTTCCCTTGCTTTCTTTCTTTCTTTCTTTCTTTCTTTCTTTCTTTCCAGCGTTTTCATTTCTTTCTTACTTTCTTTCTTTCTTTCTTTTTCTTCAACTTTCTTTCTTCCTGTAGCTTTCTTTTTTGTTGTCTTTGGCTATCTTTTTCTTTCTTTCTTTCTTTCTTTCTTTCTTTTCCTTCAACTTTCTTTCTTCTTGTAGCTTTCTTTTTTGTTGTCTTTGGCTATCTTTTTCTTTCTTTCTTTCTTTCTTTCTTTTCCTTCAACTTTCTTTCTTCTTGTAGCTTTCTTTTTTGTTGTCTTTGGCTATCTTTTTCTTTCTTTCTTTCTTTCTTTCTTTCTTTCTTTCTTTCTTTTCCTTCAACTTTCTTTCTTCTTGTAGCTTTCTTTTTTGTTGTCTTTGGCTATCTTTTTCTTTCTTTCTTTCTTTCTTTCTTTTCCTTCAACTTTCTTTCTTCTTGTAGCTTTCTTTTTTGTTGTCTTTGGCTATCTTTTTCTTTCTTTCTTTCTTTCTT